>LPNX010411517.1:280063-430448 GCA_001517045.1 Pseudotsuga menziesii
ATTTATTCAAGAGTTGAGTTCTTCATATTCCTCATTGATTGAGGGATCTTCTTTTGGATGGCGATATCTTGATCTTCAATTGCACCCCTCTTCTCTTCTCTTCTTATGATTCAAGCTTCTTCTTCTTCCCAAAGTTTGTTCAAAGTAATCACTTCCTTCTGGAACACATTCCTTGAATGAATTCCATGATCCTAGGAGGCCATTCAAGGTGGCCATCATCACTTCTGCATTCTTCACTTTTTCTTTTACCGCTTCAAGTTGTTCTTGATTTGAGAGACTCTTATGACTGCGTGGTCTCTGCATTCTAGATCTTCACATTCTTCAACTGGATTCTTTAGGTCATATTCTGATTTTTGTTCTTCCCTTCAAATAGCTTGAAATTATGTTCTTCCATTCTGCAACCCCATTCTGTTGTGGATTATAAGGAGTCGAAAACTCCCTCTTAATCCCTGCTTCTTTGCATAGCTCTTTGAATTCATTCAAAGTGAATTCTCCACCATTATCTGATCGAATGGTCTTGATCTTCTTTTCAGTATGGTTCTTGATCAAGGCTTTGAATTCCTTGAACTTGCTGAACACTTCATCTTTGTTTTTCATAAAGTAAATCCATGTCTTTCTAGAAAAATCATCAATAAAAGAAACATAGTATGCATACCCGCTTAGTGAGTTTGATGACATTGGACCACATACATCGGAGTGGATGATTTCTAGAATGCCTTTGGCTTTGCTTTTGCTGCTAGGAAATGTCTTCTTTGTATTCTTCCCTTTCGCACATCCTTTGCAAACTCCATCATGCTTTGTTTGGAATGCAATAGGTAGTGCTCTGTAGTGCACATGTGCAAGCCTTCTATGCCAAATCTCATTTGGCTCTACCGTATCATGGATCAAGGCTTGTTCTGGATGACCCTTCAATTTGTACAAGCCTCCTTCTTGTTCTCCAATCATCAATTTTCTTTCCTTTTGGCCACATGATGACGACCATCGATGAATGCAACCCACATTCCTTTTGCATCCAAGGCTGAAATGGATAGAAGATTCTTCTTAAGTCCTGGAACAAACAATACTTCTTTCATTGTTAGAGACTTACCAGAGTCTAGCATGTATGAATATTCCCCGCTACATTTTATTGGATATTGGTATTCATCTCCTAGTTTTCACCTTGTGAGGTGATTCATGTCTGACAGTCTTACAAAGGATTCCTTGAATCTCGTCGTATGTTTGGAAGCCCCACTGTCTATAAGCCAATCATCATTTCCATGAGTAATGTTACCTATGAGAGCTGATATCAGAACATATTCATCATCGCTTGAAGAATCTTCACTTTCATATATGGATCTCTTTTTGGATGGTTCATCATCCTCTGCAGCATGAGCATGATGTCTTCTTTGGCCTCGTCTCCCTTTGAAACTGGAACCTCTATACTCATGTAGGTGTCCAATCCAGTTTCTTCAGAGAGATCAAATACTTCTATGCTTGGAATTTGTCAACTTCAGCAAGCTTATCATCAAGCTGTTGTGATAGATCATATTGAAATGAGAACCTCAAATGGAAAAACAAAAGATTAGATCTTACCGATTTGAGGTGTTCGTCCTTGTCTCGGAGTTCGCTGATCTAGGGTTTGTCGCAGAAACCCTAATTTTCAAAACTTGGAAACTTTCAGATATGATTGGAAAAATAGATAGATCTCTTCAAATGGAACTGTCCAATGTACTCCTTTTCTGAAAACAGTGGAGGGAAGCTCCCGAAACAGGAAGCCCCAATTTACTGATTTCTTCTACAGAAATGCCTATTACTATTTCTGTGATATCTCTTAAATTACTAATCCTATATGTCTGAAATTTTGTATTGAGGTAATTTCACATGTCCCTGATCCAACACCATAGGTTTCATCAGAATTGGTTTCACCATTTGGGATTTATGATCCTTTTCCCAACGTGACCTGTTACAGGACTGTCCAGAACAGCGAAGTTGTACGGCATGCCATGTGTTACTGGTTCATCTTCTGAGTCTGATATTTGGACCACCAAAAGTAAATTCTGTTCCCTTTTTGGAACATCTTTAGGAATTCCATTTGGACATCTGTACCTCAAGATATTTCAGATCTCCCCAGATGTCCTGTTCAGGGATGAATTCTGGAAGAGGCTGGAACCCTAACTTGGAGAGATCATATCTCCTGGAGTACAGAGAATCTGAGTCTGATTTTTGGAAAAAATCTTCATCAGGATTTTATATTCAGCCCCTGAAATTTTCAGCTTCTGAGACTTGGCCAATCTTGGAATATAGCGACTGTCCCAAAACTTAGCAATTTTAGTATTTAGGGTTTCTCCTAGCTCATGATCAAACTAGGGTTTGACTTTCCTGGAGTTTTACCCAACCAAATTTCTTGATCCAGGTCTCTAAACTTCGGTTTTTATGAGGAGAATAACCCTATGCTGGTCTCACTCAAAAATTCATCTTCTGTAGAAATCCCTAATTTCCGCATCGAAGACTGAAAATGCTCGGAATCAAATTCCGCTTCGACAGAAAGATGTGCCCTTCAATGGGGAGTCATCTTAGCATACTTTTGCTGAAAATTTGTGGAGGAAGATCCACAAAATAGGAATCCCTAGTTCCTGTAGCTGCACAATGTCTTCTTCTCAGGTTAGCTCTGATACCATGTTAGTTTTTCATCACATTTAAGCTAGCATTATGATCTTAGGATCTTTTCACTGAGAGAATAACAAGCACAGCAATAAAACACAAGCACATCACAAGAGACAAGAGACACAAAGAGTTTTACTCGGGGAAACCATAAAGGAGAAAACCCTGCAACTTCCTCTAAGATAGAATCAACACCAAAACAGTAAGAGATCTCCCAAAACAGCAGTAGTCTTCTGTCTTCTGTCTAGTCCCAAAATTTCCTTCTCCAGTAGTGCGCCACACTTGGGAGAGCAAGTGATGTATTTCACAAGTGATAAATAGAGAGACTCTCACTCTCTATTTATATTCATCCGTTCACTTGAACTGCCTTTTCACACGTAGGCTCAACCTAATAATTACTACTTGATCCTACACCTTAATTAGTGTATAATAACTCAAGTGCCCCAAAACTGTGGTGACTTACCTAATGACTTGATATGACTTGATTACATTATTAATCCTCCCGATCGAAACATCGGGGCATGACCACATGACTCAAATACATAATAGATACATCCTGGAATAAACATCGGGTTACAATACATAAGATACATAGAAGAATACATTCCGAAGTTACATATACATCAACACATACCCCAATGCGTGGGCATTAGATTCCATTTCACCCTCTTTTTATTACAACATTTTTATGTTGAGGGACATTTTTTAATCACCAAAAATTAAAAAATCTTATGTAAAACCTAATGAAATTCCACAAAACTCTGGATAGTGTCTATCATGGTTACATAGAACATTCCTAGGCCTTAGTCTCCCTATGGACTCGATCATTAGAACGTATTTCACCACTTTATAGGTAATTTTGAGTGAAAAACTCAAATAAATAAAATCAATAAAAAGGAATTTTAATTATTTAAGGGAAAAAACACTCGATGAAAGGACTTCCCTAATGATAAAGTGCTAGGTAAAAAATTTATACAAAAACTAGACCTTTATGTTGACATATCATTACAATACTCCCACAGGGGTGCGGAAATTCCATGGAGAAAAGATAAGAAGAACAGTTGCCTCGCTTCAAAAAAAACTTCATTGGGTACTTCGTTCTCATCTTCAATGCACATGTTACACGGTTGGCCATCTAGTTAGTTAGGTGGTCAATGGGAAGAAGAAGTTATTACAATCCTTTTTTATCTGAACGAAGTAGGTAATTTCTTTGATGAAGAGTCTCAAATGCTTAAGTATTTTGAAAAAAAAAGAAGGATCTTTTTGCAAAGGAGGAAATTACATGGAGATTTAAAAAGTTGTTCCCTCTAGATTAAAGAGGGATATAACAACACACACACACACACACAAATCAAATTATAGGAAGAAAATAAATATTACTTTGGGAATTAGGCATCCCACTAGAAATATGGTAAGCTATTTGAATGAGATGGTTGAATTAGCAAGCTTGCATTTTAAAATCCTTTTTAAGGATCTTGACAATTCTTATAATATAAGTGAAATTATGAGGATTCTCATATTCTTCCTTGTCTCATTGATGAAGGGAGCAATAAGTCGTTGGACAAAAACATTATTATTTCAGAATTGAAGAGTGTCATACACTATTTCAACAAAGGGAAAAACCATGGTTCTGATGACCAACCAATGAAGTTATATATAGGTTTTTTTACCTATTAGAACATGACCTACTACATGTGATGGAAGAATCCAAGCCATCTGAGAATGTTTTGGGGCTCTCAACTCCACCTCCATTGCCCTCATTCCCATGAAACATGATCTTGTTACTTTCAAATACTTTATGCCAATTTCTTTATGCAATTTGATACATAAGTTCATCTCCAT
Source organism: Pseudotsuga menziesii (assembly GCA_001517045.1). Classification (NCBI taxonomy): domain Eukaryota; kingdom Viridiplantae; phylum Streptophyta; class Pinopsida; order Pinales; family Pinaceae; genus Pseudotsuga; species Pseudotsuga menziesii. Next base: position 284,546 of record LPNX010411517.1, read on the forward strand.
AATCACTGCTTCCATATTAGAGAATATTTTATCACATATCATTTCTTATGGGAAGTTTGGTTTTCTTAATAACTGACAAATTCATGATGAAATTGGAATTGCACAAGAAGGGATACACATGGTTAAAACATAAAAACTATCAATTATTGTTTGGAAGATCGATTTGGCCAACCCATACGATATGGTGAACTGTATTTTCCTTAGACTCTTGTTGTTACAGATGGGTATGAATATGAATATAGTCGATTGGATCATGGAATGCTTTGAATTCGTTTCTTTTGTTGTGTTGATTAATGGATCTACAACTATTTATTTATAGATTTATGACAAGGCTTCCCTCTACTTCCATTTATTTTTCTATTAGTAGAAAAGGGTTTCATCGTGCTTATAAAGGATGCAAAAATAAGAGGGGAGTTTATGGGAATTAGAGTTTCCAATTCAATTTGCATCACCCACCTATTAATTAATGACAACATTATGATTTTTTTCAAGGGTTCAATCAAGGAGCTGGAAAAAATTAAAGAATGTTGGATATCTACTACAAAGCCACATGTACGGTTATTAATATGACCAAATCATAATTATTGTTCTGGAATTTAGATGATGATGTGATGAACCAAGTTGATTTTCTCTTCCCTATGAACAAGCGAGAGATGGACCAAGGATTGAAATTCTTTGGTTTCAAGTTAAAGCCTCATGATTATCATTATGAAGATTGGTTATGGCGTTACCAAAAGGAATACTAACCAAAATTAGGAAATTATGTTTTAGGTCATTGTTGTTGTCAAGGAAGGGGACTGTAGAAGGTATCCCCTTAGTCAAGTGGTCCAAAATAGCATTTTCCAAGAAAAATAGAGGTTGGGGCCTTACAAATATCAATATTTTTAGCTCTATGTCGACTTCCAAAATTCTATGGCATGTGATAATTATTGATGCACTATGGAATAGGGTGATGACCTCTAAATATTTACCAAGTATTACAATTGAAGATTGGCTCATATTGAAACATAAACAAGTTAAGGGGTCCTCTATTGTTTATAAATACATGGAAAAGGCTTTCCCACTAGTTGGAAAATTGATTGCTTGGCTAGTGGGAAACAATAGTAGAGTTCTCATTGGAAAGGACCCTTAGATCATGGTTAAAGGTAGTTATAGATTAACCACTAAACTATTGGAAAATATACACAATGAAGGGATTTACATGCTCAAGGAAGTTATTTCTTAGGATCAAAGAAATGCATGGTCACAAGGATGGATGAGTATAGGGGATAAATTATTCATGAAAAAATGGTCGATAAATGGACTAATTACACTAAATAATTCATTTACTATACTATTAAACTATGAGGTGAGGGTGACCAATTGAAATGGCTAAAGCATAGTGGCTTAGGTAAATAAATAGGCGTCATAATTATAGTGAGGAAGAAGAGGTGTTACAAGAGTGACAGTGGTGGTGGAAAGCATTTTGAATTTTAATTGTTCTTTAAAAACTAAAATACATCTATAGTTGGATTTGTCCAATAGACTCATTACCTAGCATAATGGTCATAAGAAGAGTTGGGAAAGACTCAATCAATGCATCTTATGAAATAACCAAGCCAAAACAATTGATCACATGTTTGTCCCTTGTGAATATCTACAAGTGGATTAAAAGGAAGTATATAAGGCTCTAGCAAGACATCACAATCAGAATAAGGAGTCTTTGGATGATTTCCTATCAGATTTCTCTCCAATAGGGATGTGTCAAATTACATGGGACTATCTTTAAGTATGTGTTATTTGGTGGATAATAAATCATATGATTTTCCATGATCAAGAATTCACCCCCGTGTGATTTATCATGGAATTAGGATGGAAATGGATAATATAAACATTTCCCACATGTGAAATTAACCAAAGGTATTTTGATGCTAGTTACTGACCAAGGGCATCCTTAGGGCGTCTTCGATGGTGCAATCCAAGAAGAATCGAGAATTTGTGGTGTTGTGGCTATTCTCTTTATTGATAATTAATATTATTTCCACATCTTATATGCAGCAAGTCATTATACAAACAATAGGGCATAAATCTCTGCATTGTAGATTTTATTAAAGGTCATAATGGATAAGGGTTTTAAAGTTCTCCAGGCATTCAAGGATTCCAAGATCATGGTATATTGGGTTATCCATTAGTGTAATATTGATATCTTGGGCCTGAATCACATCCTACACTATGCGCGACAAACAATTAACATATTTGAGCACATCACATTTACCTATATTTACCAAGGATACAATACTTAGGCCGGTGCACTATCTAAAGAAGCCTTGGAAATATAGGAGGGAACGATGAAGGTTTTGGAATTAAGAGGAGGCACTCTTATATTTCCCTCTAAATCATATTTATAATAACCTCATTGTGTTGTGTTTTATTTCTAGATTGGGTCATTGGTTTTTTGTATCAAGTTGTTTTTGTTTTTGGAGCTGAGTAAGTATATCCTACATTTAAGGAAGACTTTCAGATATTTTTTCTTTATGTCAAGTTTGGGGTAGTTGAAGCCTTTATGAGGATCTTGTTCAAAAATATATCTTTTTCTCTATTATATGAATCCCATAAGGACATTCCAATGTATATTTGATTTCTCTCTTTGAAATTCCAATACAAGGAAGTTTTTTGCAAAAAAAAAAATTAATCTGATAGTAAAGATAACTAAACTAACAGCTTATTCTACACACATTCCAAATTATATACCAACTAAACCTCCTCTAGAGAGATCATCCATGAATAATGAGGAAAGAGAATTATTAAATAATATTATATCAAATTTGAAGGGAAGAATTAAGGAAATTTATGACATAGTGTTGTAAAAGGTAGACCTTCAATAGTTCCAACAAACCATCAAACATGATATAAGACACTAGTACATGTGAAATTTGTTCCCACGAAAAATCGTTGTTATAGCAACACTTTTCTGTCACTATAGCGACAAATAGAAACCCAATTTTTTGTCGCAAAATTATCGTTGCATTAGCCACACTTCAAATATTCTATCGGTATAGTGACAGAACATCGATGACACATGGTGATTGTGGCTTATGCTTCAAAAACCTATGGGCGTCGCTATAGCGACATTTATGTGTCGCTAGAGCAACGTCTTAGAGGTGTTATAGTGATAGAGGATTGTGGAAAATTCATACGCCAAAATCATAATGCATCACTAGAACAGTGTCTTATTGTCACTATAGCGTTGCACATTTGTCAAAATAGCAATGACAATGCGTCGCTACAGGCACAAAATTAACAATGTCAAGGAATCATAGCGAGGATAGCTCGTGGAAAATTAGAAGCGACTAAGCACTGGTGTGTCACTATAGCGACATCACTATGTTCCTATATCAACACCACTACATCGCTATAGTGACGTTTACTATGTATGTTTTAAAAAATATATAGAATTCATAGCAAATATTGTATTTCAAATCTAAGCATGCCTCTAGGAACTTATAATGATGTCGGTATGCAATGAGTATTAGAGACTAAATGTCCTCCTCTAAACTGTATAGGATAGCATATATATTTCAAGCACATAGCTTATTACTTGTTAGTATAGAATTTATTTAAGTCTTGAGAAAAAATTTATAGGAAGAAAAATGAGAAAATGGCACACATGCATCCTCAAGGGATTGAGAAACATCCATCCAACCCAAATCTCCTACTTTCAATGGAATCCTTCTATCATATATTACCTCTATTTTCCTACCTCATACAACTTAACAAGTGCAATATTTCAGCTCTATGTTATGATACCTTGGAATATGAAGTTTGAACCATTCCTAGCCTAGAAGAAATTCCATTATCATGCTCAACAGTCTTGACATACCTTGATTGTGATGGAATCTGGAACAATGATTGTGTTCGAATTGTGTAGTACACACTATATTTTCTTGTTTATCATAGCTATTCACAAATCTCAGTACTGTACAACTTAGATAACTATTCTACAATTCTTACACATTCAACATACAAGATTACTAAAACCATTCACTGGAGGACTAAGAGAATATTGATATAAAAAACGGTGTTAATTCTTATAAACATGTTGATCTAACAACATACCCATAAAATACCAGTCATTCAATGCCAATAATAAGGCCCAATTGTCTAAAATAAAACAAGCATTCCTTCACAGACACTACTCAAGCAACGTCACAATGGAAGTTCCTGATGGAAAATATAACTCTATTAAAATGACCATCAAAAATAAACTCAAAATGTGAGCATAGAAAAACAACATAGAATACGAAGATTATCATAAAGATAAGTAAGATGTTTTTGCATAAAAGAGCTTGTGTTTAAATTGATCTAAGAAAATGGTTGTAGATCGGATAGAATATTGATATAAACAATTACCCTTAATCATGTTGATATAGATATTATGCTCGTGCAATGACCAAAAACAAGAATACCCTCTTCCTATTGTGATATTATGGTACATGTAAAAATCAAGAATACCCTTGTCAGGAATTGTATGTATATCAAAGAAGGCATTCATATTTACAGGGCATCAATGAAGAATAAGTCAATTACTCTAACCACTAAGTAGTGCTAATTCTAATAATTAAAACCCACTTTTATAAAAATCTAATACCTCAAAGTAAGGTAAAGTAGCAAATACCTTCACTTGTAAATTTTCATTTTATGGATTCTTCAAATGCTGAGTCCTATGAAATGTCAACTCCTAAAGCTACAAAAGGATACAAAGTCACTAAAGTCAGTATTGGTGTCATTTATATGCATACAATTGGGTAATGTAAGATTAAGAAGGTAAAAAACCAAAATATCCACCATAAAAATGTTAAAGTTATCTTCACTGAAAACAAGTGACTAGCGAGAGAGAAAAATTAGTACACTAAATATAGGTCCATCCATAAATAGAAAAAGAAAATTACTGAAACACTCTACCTATGCGTTAGTTATTGATATCCTCTTATTTTTTCTTATACATTGTAGTTGTAGCAACTAATGTAGAACAATATCTTCTCTCAATTAAGATGCCAAGTGAGTATACAATAGATGATATATACCATGCTTTTCTTTTGAACAATGTGTGTGATTTTTCTTTCACAAATTAAAACAACAAGAAGAATGCTGTAAATAAACATATATGTGTTCATTGTTTGGATATTCAGACTACAAAATAGAAAACTCCTTGGAACTTAGATTTAAAACATTTATATCCTATTTGAATAGAATTAGACCACAAACACAATTACACATTATAACATGATGTAGTCATGGAAAGGTCAATAAGAGTGACTTCTTAATGGAGGGAAATATGCCCCTTGAGCTCTATTTGTTCAAATCTAATAAAAAATTGAGTGTCTCAATCGTTAACATATATTAACATTTCTTAGGAAGACCCATCACTATGATGTTTGTATGAATATCCACATGAACTTAAGGACTAAATAGAAAATATGCTACAAATCATAGAGTTGAGTTATCCAGAATATTGGCAGTCAATGCTACTATTCACTCATACATCATAAAATTATCCAAAATTACTTGCCTCGATCAAAATCCACCATCAGTAGCACCCCATCCTAGTCCTATACCAGGAGCAAGAACCTCTTTATCTTTCACTTCACTGGACTGCACAAGATGCCATTCTAAATACACAAGATCCATAAAAATGTGTAATGCACACATTTCAGCTCATTTTGAGGAAAGCTGCAAACTCTCAAGTGGATTCAGCTCATTTGTATTTTATAATTATTTTTCTTAAATATTCAAACTCAAAGCTGAAACATTAAAAAATCCATGTCCAGCATAAAAAAAACCATGCCTCAATATCCTTCATGTCCACCATGTCCCAGAAACAATGAGTTACAATAACCATTACAGTACTTAAAACAATAACACTAATAACATTAGAGATCTATATCAAATCTAAGTTGTTAATGAAATACAACAATATATAACAGTAGCATGATATATCAGATATGAACCAATTATAAAATCAACATAAGACATTAGGGAGGAGCTCCCCTATCCTCAGAAAAAATGCTTCTAAACAGACTTCAACCTCTTAGCGTTAGGTGGCTTGCATGAGACTCAACTATACCAACACATCTGTGAAAGGAGAGAGCCCATAACTAGAAAAGATCGTAAAATAGATCATCCAACCCCCACAAATCAAAAACAGTAGTAGCACAGCAGTACGGCCAACTCGCAATAAAAAATGACAGCAAAGTACTCCAAAAAAATTCATATAAGGTAGTGATATGGTGGATGGCAACTAACAAGTGCTTTTAAGGTGAACGCAAGGTTGCAAGAATGCAGAAAGTAGCTGATGTGGATAGGTATTGCAAAGTACAGAACAAGTATTCAAAACAATTTTTGGCTCATCCTCCCAGTTGATGAAAAGAATGCCCGCATATGGAAGGAAAATGCACGCAAAAATGCACAAAAGGTTGAAAATTGCTCTGTGGGCATGTTTAACTAGTTGCGGACATTTTAACTTAGCCTTGCATGCATAATGCAATACTTGCGGGAAAGCTTCATAAAAATGCACACATGCAGAATAAAAATGCCATCATGAGTGAAGGAGGTGTCATTAAAATGCACACAAGATCCCCAATATGCCCGCAAGTTGAGGAGAAAAATGCCAACCAGTCCTCAATAATATCCTCGAGCCTCAAATATGCCCGCACTTGAGAGTAAAAATGCTCGCAGCTAGTTAAAAATTCCCACAGGGAAATAGAGAAATAAAAAAGGTCACAGGGAAGTAGAGTAAAAATACCAGTAGCCTATAAAAATTCCTACAACTAGTTAAATATGTCCACATTTAAGTTGCAGAATACATTTACATCAATTCTCCAAATTGGATAAGCTGATGATTTGGAAAAATGTCCGCGGCTTATTCATAAATGCCCTGCATCCAGTTTGAAAATGCCCGTTGGACTGATAAAATGCTTGCACTACCTTATAAAATGCCCACAGGAATTAAACATATGCACGCAAGTCCAAACAAATGCCCGCAAACATGCACAAAAAGGTTGAAAAATGCCAGCAGGAAACCATAACAATAGATGAAGTAAAATGCAGAAATAAATTAGCTACAATATGTTTACATAAATTAGATGAAGTAAATGCAGAAATAAATATCTTGAGATGAACAAAACATCAAGGTTTCAAGGGGAAAAAATAGTCTACATATTGATAGGGGGAGAAGTATGGTTAGATAAAGAAAAGAAAAGAAAGTGAAGCAGCATTGTGATGTTGTCATTGATGCATACTTACCTTTTATGAATTTACTAGATGGTTGTTGATGCATTCATTATGCGGGCATGTCCTTAGATGTCACGGGAATTTCAATGATAAATTTAAACACTTGAAAGGTACGGCTAAAGTAAATATGTTATGGGAAGCCTAAGCCTATAAAGATATTCTTCAACTATATTGTACAACCACTTGGATGGAGATGACATGTATAGCAGTAAAGCAAAAAGGATGTTTATGACATTGTAAAAAGGAATATAAAGGTGGATCACAAAGGATGATGACATGGAAAAAAGAACAAGACAGTTTGGACATCAATTTAACGTGAGGGTAGGTTACCCAGCCTTCTCAACTGTTTGTGTTCATATGTCTCATGTGTCTCATGCAAAGAGTGGAAGCTCATAATCATCATCACTAGATAAGGAAGCTCATGTGGTCATCTCATCTTCCTCGGGTTAACTCGGCAAGGGGTGGCCATCCCCTTGAGGATAACCATAGTCCTCAAAAGATGTCACACATATTCAAAAATAAGCTCTACAACAAAGTGAACAAAAATTTCTCAAATAAATTGTAAAAATCACAAATATAGGTATATTAATTGTTTTAATCAGCACAGTACTATCATACAGAGAGTTGCATTAATAATCATTAAAGTAGTGAAAACAAAAACATTAATAACATAATCATTTAAATGCTACAGTATTGGACAATACTGAAAGCGGGGTGAATCAGGACTGTTACATTTTTCACAACTTTAATCACTTTTAAAATAATAAATAACAAATGGAATCAAGAAGATACAGAGAACAAAAATCTATCGCGGAATCCCAACTATTAAAAACAACAAACACTTTCTGTAACTGCAAAATTACATTTTCCATTGGTTTTAATAATTTCAAAAATATCTTATATCTTATACTTCTATCAATATAAAGTAACCAATCCATGTCAAAAATGTATCCTATAGCCCATAATCAAAGGGTGTACAAAAGCAAGCCTCAATCCAGCACCAAAAAGACATTCCACACAGTCCAAAGAAGCACATAAAGATCCCTAAAGGCTTATCGAAGGAATCACCTAGGGGGTAAAGTGAAAATCCCCCCGAAATAAGGCATTTATATGCCATGAAAACAACTCATCAAAAGGAGCAGTGAGTAGAGCATAGTCAAAGGCTAAAAAAAACTCGAATCTTTTCTAAGAAAAATGAGTAAGCCACAGCAAGTATGTTGAATAACATAACTTAAAAGAATAGGACATTATTTCTCCCGGTAGACTCTCCATCCAACCTCTAAATAAGAGAAAGTGCTTCCTTTGATAAAACATCAGCACTTTTATTGTGCTCCCTGTAAATGTGTTGAAAGTCTTCTTGATAGTGGATGTATCCCTAGGAACGGAAAAGAAATCCCTCCCATACTCATAGCTCCCAAAAACAAAAAGAAACCACCCAAAAAGAAATAATAAACATTAAAGTAATAATAAACATTAAAATATTAATAAACTTTAAAAATAATAAACAATAAAAAGAGAACAAACATTTAAAAACTCCAAAGCTTGAACCTGAAATAAAATTGATCTTGACATAGTACAGACCCATACATTGTCGCTTCCGCTCAAAGAACAAGTAGTTCTGAGCTTTTCCCTAGATCAATTTACTACCTCTCTCTCAGGCTCTACAAGCCTCCAATCTATCCAAGCTTCTCGAGTTATTCTAAGTTTCTATGAGCTATCCCAAAAGCTATTGAGCTACTTCTAGCTACAATTTATTTCCACGGTGTTTAAATACAAAAAAAGAAATTATGTTTCAGATCCATGGGAATAGGATCGAAACTTATGACTTAGCTAACTGACTCATTAACTAACTCCTGAGATTATTCAACCACCTCTATTTGCCAAAACAAACCCCGATTGATCCCTCAAGTCTGGGAAAACCTAGGTGTGAAAGAAACCTTAATTCTCCATGATTGTGTATCTAATCAGCATTGAAGAACATCATTTTTAAATCTGGGTTAATTTCAGCAGTAATATGCCTAATTCATAACTTTGGGTTGAATTTGAGGATTGATTTCCAATTTTGAGCATCCATGCAACAGTGTGTGAAAGTTTTGGGCACAGTGGGAGCATTTTTTAGCAGCAATAAACATTAAAACAACTTGAATCAACAATAAAACAAAGGCATATCCAAATCTAGGAAACTAAGGCAACCTATGGTAACTTCGTGTACGTGTAAGAGCAGCCATAAATTCACAGATCAAAGCGAGCCTGTGTTTAAATATGCATTGTTTAGCCTTAAATATCTTTCACAAAAACAAAGAATTTCCTTCAGCCAAGATTGTAATTACTTATTATAGTCTTCAGGTTAACAAAACATTCCATTTATAAAATGTCCAAACTTTCAAAACACTTTTACTAGAAAAAGACAATAGGGTTTCCAGATATTAAGATCTCCATCCTTGATTACTAATTTCAAAATGGTTTAGGAAATTTGAATTCTCTCAAGATATGTGAGAAAGATACAGTATGAAATCTGTTCATAATATAAAATAAATCCAAATAGGTAATTTGAGAAGTTTTATATGTATAAGTGTTCTCTGAAGTTTTATGTTTTGGCAGCCCAAAAGGTGATTTTGTGAGGGCTGATTCATATCTTGGAGCATAGTGCTTATTCCTTTGATTCCATCCAATGGAGAAGCTACCATTATGAGACATTCTAAATCTAGCCCACCTAACGAAATATCAAGTGTTCAAAGTTAATTTATTGATTGTTGAGCATTATAATGGCATTTCTTCTAGGCTGGGAATGGTTCAAACTTCATATTCTGAGGTAGCATAACATAGATCTAAAATATTGCACTTGTTAAGTTTTATGAGGTAGGAAAATGGAGGTAAGATATGATAGAAGGATGCCATTGAAAGTAGGATATTTGGGTTGGATGGATGTTTCTCAATCCTTTGAGGATGCAAGTGTGCCATTTTCTCATTTTTATTCCTAATAATATTTCTCAAGACTTAAATAAATATTATACTAATAAGTAATAAGTTATGTGCTTGAAATATATATTCTATCCTATATAGTTTCGAGGAGGACATCAATTTTGAAGAGGAAATTTAGTCTCTAATACTCGTTTCCTACCAACGTCATTGTAAGATCCTAGAGGTATGCCTAGATTTGAAGTACAATCTTTGCTACGAATTCTAGTGTAAAATAACTAGTCTCAAACAGCTCACCAACCTCCATATGTTACCCACCAACGTTAATTATGATACTTGTGTGGAGCCTCCATGGACACTTATATAGACCTACATGGAAGATCTACACTATGCACACTTGCTAAAGACTAGTGTCTCTCTTCTCTGGTGGTGCACCCCTTCTGAAATGTGGTCTCTCTCACAATGATATCTACTTTACCTACTAGTATTTGGAACCACTAGGGAAACTGCTAGATGCACCAAGTTCCTTACTGATTGAGTACATGGGAATACCTTGTGGCTAGAAATGGCTTATCCAATTCATGTGCAGGATATCCATGCCTTAACTAGCCTATTGATGGATCGATAGGATGTATTAGATTCCTTTTAGGGTACCAGTAAGCACAGCAAGTCCAAAATTGAACCCAACATATATGACCAGTATGGTACCAAGAGAGGAGGATGGGGTTCCAGCATTACCCTTATAAACATTGACCAAGTTTGAACCCTCTAGTTTGAATGAAATTTATGTGGGATATGACAAGAGTTATAAGGCCTCCAAAGTTTGCATTCAATCCCTACAGAATATATGTGTTTTCCAAGATGTCAAATTTGATCAGGATGCAAGGTCCCCTAATCCTTAGGGGTCTCCACTAGACATTGATGACGTAGAGAAGCCTTCTGTCCCAAATATTGATCCATAGATTCCAAATAAATCAGATACAGATAGTCAAATTTTAGCACAAGTACAGATACCATTTTTCCTTATAGTTCAGTCAAAGGACCCAGATAGGTTACATAAAGATTACAAGAGGCACAAGAGCAAGTAGGAGAGCTTGAGTCTTTTTTTTTGGCGGGGGGGGGGGGGGGGTGGTTAGTCATCCTCTTAATAAGTTTCCTAATTATGTTGCATTGAAACATTTATTGTTTAGCTCATTCCAGTTATGAGGATGTAGGAGGTGATTTCCATATTCACTTACATACACTCAGTTTGCAAGTAAATACATTTAAGTTGCAGAATACATTTAAATCAATTTTCTAAATTGGATAAGCAGTTGATTTGGAGAAATGCCCGCAGCCAGTTTGAAAATGGTTGTTGGACGGATAAAATTCCTGCACGACCTTACAAAATTCCTATAGGCCTCAAAAATATGCACGTAGGTCTAGACAAATGCCCGCAAAAATGCACAAAAAGTTGAAAAATGCCCGCATGCAACCATAACAATAGATGAAGTAAAATGCAGAAATAAATTAGATACAATATGTTTGCAAAAATATACATTTGTGAGATATTAATTTTCATCGCTTCTGAAGATATATGTGAGACAAATTAAATATTTTGAGATGAACAGGCCAGCAAGTTTTCAAGGGGAGCAATTAGTCTACATATTGATAGGGGGATGAGTATGGTTAGATAAAGAAAAGCAAATAAAGTGAAGCAGCATTGTGATGGTATCATTGATGCATGCTTACCTTTTATGAATTTACTACATGATTGTTGATACATTCATTATGTAGGAATGTCCTTACATGTCATGGGAATTTCAATGATCAATTTAAACACTTGACAGGTAAAGCTAAAGTAAATTTGTTATGGGAATCCTGAGATTATAAATATATATTTCAACTATATTGTATGACCACTTGGATGGAGATGAATTTCCATAAGTCCTTGATTTGTTTCAATTGTATGCTTGATCATGGCATCATAGGTGCACTAAAAATGACCTCATCTAGTTAAATATGCCCACATTTAAGTTGCAGAATACATTTACATCAATTCTCCAAATTGGATAAGCAATTGATTTGGAAAAATATCTGCAGCCTGTTGAGAAAAGGAAATAAAGTGAAGCAGCATTGTGATGTTGTCATTGATGGATTCTTACCTTTTATGAATTTGCTAGATGATTGTTAATACATTCATTATGTGGGCATGTCCTTACATGTCACGGGCATATAGTATTCATGTGTGGGTTCTTGCATACTTATGCGGGAATGTCCTTACATGTCACGGGAATTTCAATGATCTGTTGACATTTCAACACCTCCTGCGGGCACCTTTCCACCTCTATTTCAGGCATTTTTGGGTTCAGTGGGAATTTATCTATTACCCTGTGGCCATGTTTAACTAGTTGTGGGCATTTTTATCTTACTCTTGCATGCATAATGAAATACTTGTGAGCATTATGTCCATTAAGTGCGGGATTTAAATGTATTCAAAAGCTTTCACTAGCTTAGAGTTATACCTTGAAGCAGGGTTGATAAGGGTAGCAATATGGTTAGATAAAGAAAAGGAAATAAAGTGAAGCAACATTATGTTGTTTTCATTGATGCATGCTTACCTTTTATGAATTTACTAGATGAATGTTGATCCATTCATTATATGGGAATGTACTTACATGTCACGGTCATATAGTCTTCATGTGTGTGTGCTTGCATACTTATGCGAGCATGCCCTTACATGTCATGTTCATTTCAATGATATGTTTACATTCAACACCTTCTGTGGGCATCTTTCCACCTCTATTTCAGGCATTCTGGGGTTCAGTAGGCATTTATCTATTACCCCGTGGGCATGTTTAACTAGATGTGGGCATTTTATCTTATTCTTGCATGCATAATGCAATACTTGCGGGAATTATGCCCATTAAGTGTGAGATTTAAATGTCTTCAAAATATTTCATTAGCTCATAGTTATACCTAGAAGCAGGGTTGATAGGAAGTAGGCGAAGTATTTTTTGTATAAAACCATCCATATTAATCAATTGGTGGAGGGAAGATAGGAGCAAACCCTGACCGTATTTATCAATAAAACCTTGACTGCAATTTATGGAGGGCAGATAGGAGCAACTCGCATACACACTTCTATTAGCTTCTTATAATTACTTACAGTACGGTTCAAATAACCTCCAGTGCTTCGCCTTTGCTTACGCTCCATCCAAAAGATGGTAGGGTTCATAATAGGGTTGATTAAATTCAGTAAGTATGAGGTTTAGGTCTCATGCATAGGTTAGGATAGTCCCACAAAAGTTTTATTTCCCAATTCTAGTACCAAGGAGTAGGTATGAGGCCATAGTGTCCAAAATAAGAGTTTCTAGAGGTTCTCGAGTCATAGGTGTGAAGTAGCTCAATATATTTTGGGATAGCTCATAGAAACTTCGAATAGCTCGAGAAAATTGGATAGCTTGGAGGCTTGTGGAGCCTGAGAGAGAGGTAATATATTGATCTAGGGAAAAGCTCGGAACTACTTTTTCTTTGAGCAGAAGTGGTAATGTATGGGTTTGTACTCTGTTAAGATCAATTTTATTTCAAGTTCAAGCTCTAGAAGTTAATTGAATGGTACAAGTGAACAAAGCAATTATTGTATTGAGTTTGTGTTTACATTGAGTCGAAGTATTTCATGAATTCATAGCATTGTAATCTATCTATAATCTATAGGGGTTAGATTTCATTCGGGTGTTTCAAATTTTAACCTGTATTGATATAGTTCATGAACATTTCAAGCAAAGTGCAGGTAGTAAAATGTAGTTCAACAGTTATTTTGCATGGACAGTTTGAATTGATGGTTTATGTTTATCAAGAAACTGATCAACGATGATGAACGATCAGATTACCCTGCTCGAAGGCGATGGTGGTGATCAATTGTTAAGTGATTGACGGTTGTATAAGTATATCACAGTCAAACTAGGAAATGAGTTAATAACCCCTTGGAAATGTGATGGAAACTATTGTAATTTTGATTGAGGTAAGGTGTCGATTCTTGATTTGATATCGCACTCCCCCAAAAAAAATTAAAACCATTTTTACCCAAGTCCGATAAGGGACTTCTGACCAAGGTCGTGGTCACATAGATAAGAAATGGGAGATAAATCATAGCTAAATCATAGAGAAACAAGACATCAATTATTCCCCTTAATCAGTCGTAACAACAATGTGCAGACAAAACAACATTGTATATCTATCCACTATCCATAAGAGGGGTTGATTGTCAAGGTTTATAGCAGAGCAGATAGAAGTAAATCGTGATTGTATCTATCAATAAAACCCTGACTGGAATTTATTGACTGTATCTATCAATAAAACCTTGACTAGAAAATGATTTAATGAATTAAATGAAAGCAAATTTCTTACCGAAGACATATCTGCAGGAAAATAATATACTGGAAGCTACCTTAGCTTATGCTTTTCCTGATGCCTTACTGACCTTCACCTTTTCTTATGGGTCTCGATCTCAATCTGCAATGTCCCTCTGCATAGATTTTGGAGATTAAGGGGGTGGACAGCCTTGAGGACAGAAAGCCCCCAAAGCTAGGATACCATTAAAATTGAGTTGAATCCTGACGCCCACCCAATAAAAACTGGCTTGTAGGAAGAACATTGACTATAAAAATTGTTTCAAACAAGAAATTGATATGTGTCGGGTGCAGTTTAAGGGTTTCGCCACTCTCACAACCTAGATTTATGGTTGTGTCAAGGAAGGGTTTCGCTGAACGAACAAGAGTTGCCTCCCTTGCAACCTTGGAACCTCCTCAACAACCCTAGAACCTCCTCTGCGACCTCAAGCCTAGTTTGTGAGTGAGCTAAGTGAAAAACATCCTCTGCGACCTCGGGCCTAGTTCATGGGTGAGGTAACTGGAAAAACTCCTTTGCAACCTTGGAAACTCCTCTACGGCCTCGAGTGTAGTTCATGGGTGAGGTAAGTGAAAGATGTAAAATTTTGTTTTCGCGACAGGGGGAAGGTAAGATGGATAGTTTTAATTGCTTGTTTTTTTTTAATGTTTTTTTTTTGTTTTGTTTATTATTTATATTTATTATTTTTAATGTTTATTATTACTTTAATGTTTTTTATTATTTCGATGTTTATTTTTTTAATGTGATTTATTATCTTTCCTTGAATCCAATAAGTCCACTACTCCCCTTCAAGAAAGGATAAATCCAGGGACTTATTCCAACAACACAGAGGCAAGGTAGCGGAAACTGACGACTTAAATACTTATGATCGTCATCATCATGACCATCACCACCATCTTGATAATCATCATAATCGCCATCACCACCATCTTGGTCATCATCATCATCATCATAATCATTGTCATCATTATCATCATCATCATCATCATCATAAGCATTGTCATTGTTATCGTCAATGATCATCACCATCGTCATTGTCATTTTCATCATTGTCATAAACAACACCATCGACATTATCATCATCGTTAGTGATGATATTGATAGAGAAATTATCGTTGTCGTCGTAGTCAGCAGGATTATCATGATCATTGTCTTAATGGCCATCATCATCATCATAGAGAACATCGTCGTCGTCAATAGACCCTTTCTTGAAAAAAAATTGCCATATGAGTGTAATATGGTGACCATTTCGAAGTTTGACACACAGAGGATGCTTAATAAAGTCCACTATCAAGAAGACTCGAGACAAGCATAAGTAATAAGGTTAGATGGAATTCATTGTATAATACAATTTATTTCTTACAAATCTTTAAATCTATAAAATGTGTAAAATTCAATTAAATACAACCTTGATAAATAAGAAATTGAACATGAAATTGTTCTTGTCTTATTATTATTTTTAAAATGTCTTCTAACATAGAAACCATTTTTTTTAAATAATTAGGCTTATTCAATATATCCTAGAGTGGGTAGTTACAAATTATGGATTACATGCTTTAATGCACACATAAATGAAGATAGTACATGATGAACATAGTTCCTATGATATCTCTCCATATCAATTGTGTCATGGTTCTCATCTATCACTAATACATGTGAACTTTTTTTCCACGACAAATCGTCGCTAGGATGAACATGATGATGAAGACTGCTATTATTCTAATGAGTGTGGACATGATGATGAAGATGATAACATTGATGACGATGATGATGATGATGATAACATTGATGACGATGATGATTATAACATTGAAGATGATGAGGATGAGGTTGATTATGATGTCGATGATGACAATGATGAAGATGGTAATGATGGTGATGATGATGATGATGATTATGATACCATTGATGATCATAAAGATGAAGATGATGATGGTTGTGATTATTATAATGAGGATGAACATGATGATGATGATTGATATTATTCTAATGAGTATGAACATGATGATCATGATGATGAAGATGATAACATTGATGACGATGATGATGATGATACCATTGATGACGATGAAGATTATAACATTGACGATGATGAGGCTGAGGATGAAGATGAGGTTGATTATGATGTCGATGATGACGATGATGATGATGATGATGATTATGATACCATTGATGATCATAAAGACGAAGATGATGCTGGTTGTGATTATTATAATGAGGATGAACATGATGATGATGATTGATATTATTCTAATGAGTATGAATATGATGATCATGATGATGAAGATGATAACATTGATGAGGATGATGATTATAGCATTGACGATGATGAGGCTAAGGATGAGGATGAGGTTGATTATGATGTCAATGACGATGATGGTGATGATGGTGATGATGGTGATTATGGTGATGATGGTGATGATGATGATGATGATGATGATGATGATGATGATTATTATTATTATAGCATTGATGATCATAAAGATGAAGATGATGATGGTTGCGATGATTATAATGAAGATGATCATGATGATGATGATTGATATTATTCTAATGAGTATGAACATGATGATCATGATGATGAATATGATAACATTGATGACGATGATGATTATAACATTGATGATGATGAGGATGAGGATGAGGTTGAATATGATTTCGATGATGATTTGAATATGATGTCGATGGTGATGATGATGATGATGAATATGGTGATTATGATGCCATTGATGATCATAAATATGAAGATGATGATGGCTGCGATTATTATAATGAGGATGAACATGATGATGATGATTGATATTATTCTAATGAGTATGAACATGATGATCATGATGATGAAGATGATAACATTGATGATGATGAAGATGATAACATTGATGATGATGATAATGATATCATTGATGACGATGATGATTATAACATCGACGGTGATGATGCTGAGGATGAGGATGAGGTTGATTATGATGTCGATGATGACGATGATGAAGATTGTGATGATGGTGATGATGGTGATGATGATGGTTGTGATTATTATAATGAGGATGAACATGATAATGATGATTGTTATTATTCTAATGAGTATGAACATGATGATAAACATGATAAAATTGATGACCATTATGATGATGATAACATTGATGACGATGATGAGGATGAGGTTGATTATGATGTCGATGATGAAGATGATGAAGATGGTGATGATGGTGATAATGGTGATAATGGTGATGATGATGATGATGATGATTATGATGATTATGATACCATTGATGATCACAAATTCATCAATCAATATCATCACCAAGTACAAAATCATTTGCTATTTCATTTGGATATTGATCAACTTCTTCATCAAATTCTTCATCAAACACATTTGTGGCAGCCAACTGCTTCTAATTTGCATCACCTTCTTCTTCGGCATTGTCTTCTTCCTATGGATTATACTTGATCGGTCTTCCTCTTGGATCATATATAGAAATTTATGACCAACCTGCTTTACCTAGAACCTCTGAGTAAAAGACATGCTCTCATTAACTTGGAAGAACATAAGACTCTATACCTGGTTCAAGTGCCCTCGTATTAACCATGGTAAATCCATTGGCGTGCTCAATAACAGTTCTTTCAGGATCATGTTCATTAATTCATATCCTGTACCATTTGACTTCAAATAGTACTATTTTAAAGGAATTAAATTCACGCTCAATTATATCTTCCAAATAACCATAGTAACTATTTTTTGATACTTATGGATGCTTGTCACTTCTAGAGGAAACATTAGTGACTTGAAAAACTGCATTTATCCCACACTTGAATGTTTTCTTCTTGTCATCCAACTTTTTGATTTAAAATTTACAACCATTGGACCACATAGCCTTGTGGTGTATCAACTATGTCATGTCAGACTCAATAAATTAATATATAAGAAGAAATAAACAAAAGAAATACATTTATATAATGGGAAAAAACGAAAAAAAATGATCAGGATGTAAAATATACTTTCCTTTTTATCTTTTAAACCACGTGCTAAATCAATTTCCCTTTGTGTAAGTTCACCAGGATATTATTCTCCATGACAATGCACTGTTTTAATCAATTTACTCACCCCTTCCCATGATAAGGTACCATAGAATTCTATACATTTTTCTATCCATTCCTCCATTCAATCAAGATTTTTTCCAATATATAAATGTATTGCATCCTACACGCGACAAACTATATCAAAAAATAACAATTAAGAATTGTAAACTAGCTATCATTAAAAGCAATTAAGCTTATCTTAAAATATTGATGGAATAATAAAAATTACATGAGTAAGATATATATGAAATTGAAATATTAATTGTATAATATATTAAATCTACACCATCTAATTACCTTTCAATTTTCTTGGTCTACCTTTCCCCAACAGGACCTCCCCTTCAAATTTGTTGATGAAGTTGATGTGCCAAATGCGAGGAAGATTGATATTTTTTGCTAAATTTGGAACATACTGACTAATGTATACCATGGATTGATGTACCATATATCCCTACAAAATAGAACCCTCAGGACATGTTCTTTGTCTAACAAAATCCTTCAATGGTTTCAAATGCCAGTCCACCATCCACATTGATCTTGTGTGTACATGTCCACACAATTAAATCTCCTCAACTTGGTGTATGAGATAGTGTTCTTGTGCATTGAAAAATCCTGAAGGTAAATACTTCTGCATTTCACACATTAGACGAGGAATTTCTCTCTCCCAATACCTAATATATTATTTATGGATTTCTTTAGATGAAATCCACGTACAAATGATGCAAGAAAATAATAGTGATCAACAATATTGAGGCATATATAATAAAGTTCCAATCTATAAAACACAATATGTCAATAAGCTATGCAACAAAGTGAACAAACATTTTCATGCATATAAATTGTTACTTACCTCATGTATTTACCAAGATCATATATAACTTGTTTTATATCATCGTCAAAGTTATCTGGGAGAGATAGAGGTAGAACATACTGTAACAAAAAGTAAATCATTAGTTATTAAATTTCCAAATAAGAGACAACAATTACTAAAAAATATGTACTAAATGGAAATTATAGACGTAAATAATTACCTTAATGAATGTATGCCAGTCATGAGTTTTAACACCACCAAAATCACATTTTTTCGTTAAGATATTTTGTATGTTCGACGCAAACCCAGGCGGAAACCTTATTTTCTGAATGACCTCTTTTATCTCATTGCTTTGTTGCTCTCTCAACAAAAATACACAACGATCAAATTTCAACAATAATAAAAAGTCAATGACCGTTATTGTGATGACCCTTGATTTCCAAGTGTTTAGCATTCCGTCGCTATAGTGACAAACGTCTGCCTTCGCCACAATAGAGACAAACCTTCATCCCTATAGCGACAAACAGTCATTTACGTCGCAGTAGCGACGATGATTGGGGGCCAAAACAATTTCTTTTCAAAATATTTATCAATTTATCCACGAAAATTACCATTTTAACTTATTCGTGGAAATATTTCGTCAAACTTTTGAGCCATATGTACTAGAGTCTACTAAACAATTAAATAAATCTATGAAAGATGTGGCCATGACCCTATATGAGAGATTCCATAAACAAGATAAGGTAATTCAAGGTATTCAAGAGAAAGAAGAAAAAGATTATACAAAGCTTCAATGTGTGTAACATCCCAACAATAATTGCATTCTTAGAGGGTTTAATTGTTGGAATGTATAATTTTAATATTACATGTGTAATTATGTCTAGTATGATGTCATAAGATGTCTTATCTAGCATTGGAAGACATAAGTAACTCTAATCTTATGTAAAAGAAGTTATCCCACTTGCATTATGGAGTAATATGCTCATATTACAATTCATTATATAAATAGGTTAAAAATCATTTACCCAACATGTCTTTTGGGAAATTATTCTTCCATAACTCTTAGTATATAATAGAGGTGAAGGAGATCCTTGGGGAATATATTGTAATCTCGTGCATTGTGTTGTTATAGTAAATCTATGAAGCATATGTGGGGTGGAGCTCTCTTATAAGATTGGATAATTCTAAAAATTAAATAAGACCAAACCTTCCTGTGGATGTTTCCCCATTAGGGGTTTTACCACATATATCTGGTGTATTGTTCTCTTATCTCTTATTTCTTACATGATTATTGTTGTTTGTATGGATAGAAGGCTAGACTAGTAGATATTTTTTATTGATTTACATGTTAGTGTAAATGTATTGTTGTATGTTATGCATATTCTCAATATTATAACATTAATAAAGCAAGTGGATCTAGACATGGATTGGTTCCTAGGGGTAGCCGCCTTCCCAAGGTTAAATTAATAAATTTTGATGGAACATATGTCTTTACCTGGGTCAGCCAAGTAGATTAGTGATTTTAATTGCATAGGGTTATTGATCATAAGAAAATGATTTTCATAGCAACTTTGTATTTTGAGACAAAACCACATCAATGGTATCAATTGGTGGTTAAAAGGAAGTCCCTTTTTTCTAAGTATATTTTCTCTTTATTTTTTTACAGACTTAGAAGCACAATATGATAATGTTTGGGAATGAGTCTAATTTAGTCATCTAATAAGAATTAAGCACTTGAGGTATGTTTATGATAATAATTCCAAATTTTGAGTATTGACCATATAGGTCATGAACATGAACAATGAACATCTATAGGAGACTTACATAGGACTATAAAAGGAAGACATTAAACATAAGCTTATACCAAAAGGTCTAGACAATGTTAATAAATCCATGCAATTTACTTGTCATATTGAATCCAGGATATAACGACATCCAAGTCCATGATATGAACATCAGTAAGAAGTAGGGATAGATTCATTCATTCCATGGCAAGAACATCCCAACCCACTCGAATATAATATAAAGAAATGGAGGGGAAAAGAACAGAAGGAATATGGTTTGGTTGTAATAGCACATGGTCCAAGCAACATAGATGTCAAGAAAAAAAATTATTCACATTGGAATATAATGAAGATGAGACAATAGAGGCACTCCCACAAACAAGTGAGGAAGGAATTGTGAACCTATAAGAGCAAAAAAGAGAAATAGAAAATTTGCATAATTGATAGCAAGAGAACACATGGAAAATGTTATTTTAAGCATTAGAAAGTATATCAATGCCTTAAACCCTCGAGATTATTGGATATATCAAGAATCAAAAGTCATAATAATTGTCAAGTAGAGCCCATAACTCCATTGATTTAAGATGAACAAATCCTATTAATTGTTTTTTGTACCCAATGGAAAATTTTCAGTATTCATTGCTAATGGGGGAAGTATTGGCTACAAAAGAAAAGGCCATAACTTCGAGCTTATTATGGGATATTATAACTTATCAAGTTCCATGTATGCCACTCCTATTGGAGGAGTAGATGTGGTTATATCAATTATGTGATTGACGAATATGGGTACAATTTGTATAAACTATAATAAATTATTTACGAGATTCAAGTTAGAATAATCTCATCAATGACATTGATTGGTATACATTAAGAACAAACACAACAATCACAATACTGACATAGAGATACATTTTACAACTAGAGAGAACTCTCACGGGGAATAAAAACTTCAATATATAACAATATTTATGGAGTACAACGAGGCTATTTTTTACAATAGTGATAAACCTAAACTAGGGAATTGCATAATTGAACCCTTATGCAACTAGAGTTAACATCTTTAGCGGAACAAAATCTGGTGATGAATGATTCAGTTACACCATACTTATTCTAGTATGCCAACTAAAATCGCATGAAACTATGAAAATTTGTGTGAAACTAAGGAATTAAGGAACTACATACCAAACAAACCCCTTATTGGAACCTTAATTCTCCGCAAATATTGAATTCTACAAGGTTCACTTAAAAATAGCTTTCCTTCTTATAAATATTGAATAGAAAATTATTGACTTGTTTGGCATGGTTGTGGTTGACTTGGATCATAGGTTGTCATGAATTTGTAACATTACTTCAATGTAAGCATGATTCAGGTTGACATCCACTACATTCTCAGGTTGACATCGATGAGAGTCTTTGGTTAATGTTAATGGAGATCTCAAATCAATGTCAATAGGGTCCTTGGGATGGAACTAACAAACACCCTATCATTGATTTTGGCAAAAATTAGATACAACATTGATGTGCATTACTTGGTTGACATCAAATTTCCTGTATACCTTGTCATGCATCAATAGGTTGGGTTCTTATATCTCGAAACCATAAACAAAAATATGATTAGTGAACATGTTTTAGAGGTGCATCTTGGATGAGACGTCCTAAAAGTGTTGCCAAAAACATTTCATCTCAACCAAAGGAAGCGAACAATATACCTTGTTAAGAGAGAGCTAGAACGCATGCCTTAAACTAAACTAAGGACCTAAAAATTGTACCCTCGAATATGTGCAAATTGTTGTATCTCAATCAAACTCCCTTTAAACAAGAAGTAGTTGTGAGATAAAGAGCTCTTGGGTGCATTCAAAAACATAACCTTAATTTTGTTAAGATGTAACAATTAATTGTATAAGGCCATAAAAATTGGACATGGCATCAATTTGTTTATAGGGAGGAGGTGAAGAGAATCACATTGCCAACAAATAAAAGCAAGGAGATCAAGAAATGATGTAAGATATTTAACTTGGATTTTTTTTCGTTGTTGATCTCTTCAAGGAAAAAAAACATTCCTAGATTCTTAATTCTTATTTAGCATAATAAATAAGAATAAGATATCTTCTACCCAAACTATGTTTGAAGATGGTATAATAGATAGTTTCTTAGGAAATTGTTTTAAACTAATTAAGAAATTGAAAATTGTTATATACTATTCAATTTTATTTTTAAACTAATTATGTTATTACAACTTCCACTATTACATTGGTATCAGAGCCAAAAATATATAGTCCGAACAACAAATTAATTCAACACACTAGTGCCACCATTTTGTATTGGCATAAATTCACTTCAACATGTGATTTGTATGCCACCATACCCTGTTCTCAGCCGCTAACCAATTGAACCGTACAATTGTTGTTATCAACCCGTACAGTCACACTGTCGTCCGTACAGTCACATTGTCGTGGATATCTCTCATCCATCCATATAACACATTGAAATATGCATATGTATGATATCTCATACAAGGCCATATGTAAATGCCATTCACTAAAATCGCTTCCTATTTCCAAGTTCCATGATCCTGCTCCCTTTTTTGTACTCCCACATCCTGTTTTGTACAACCGTTGTTGTTCATACAACTGATCTGCATCCCCCTGCCGCTAATCTTGTCAGTTCGTTCAACCCTTAACCTTTTCATAAGTTCCTCCATACAAAGTCATGACCTTTCAAATTTTAATTGGGATTAAAAAAAATTAATTCGACTTCTTTTTATAAAGTCACCTTTTAATTTTTAATTTTTTTTATAGTTGGCTCATAAATTCAAATTATAAAAAAACTAATTAATATTCAGTTAAAAAAAGAGAGAATTTGTTTAAATAAGAAGTGGTATTTATGAAAAATAAAGGAATTTTTTTAAAATGGGTGTTTATGAAGAAGCAATTGTTTACTGTTATGATGAATGAATAGAAAAAACATCAAAAAAAAATTAGAGATGGTCTTAATAAGATATCAAAAACATTCAGAGAACATCTAAACAATATAATGGAAAAGTTTGAGTCTCGACAACAAACCCTCTTAAATTTAAGAAAAGATAATAACGATGAACAATGAAAATAATTAATGAGCATAGAGAAGGAATTGGCCAATCCATTAAAAGATGAGATGAGCCAACAATAGAACCAAAAACTTATGAAAATATGCTAGACCAGCATAGATCCATCTTAAAGGTGGCTCTACCAAGCACCAAGAGGGATCAAATATCTCCAGGTGCAAACCCTTTCCCCTTTATCGAATCCAATATTCACCCATTTTGCCTTTAGAATCACATCTTCAACATAATATGTGTAATTGAAAGGTAGGGTGCCATGAATTATCATTCTACAGGTATCCGTGCATAGGCAATATTTGTGGTAATTAATATCATATTGTTATGGCACTGTATTAATACTTTTTATTACCTATGCAAATCAGTTTGTTACTTGCGCAAATTAGTTCCATATCCCCACAAATTAATTGTTGCAGTGGATGACTCATGTATTTATGCATATTCTTGTAGTCTCTCCAAGCATAAGAAATGATAATGTTGTTGCACTTAGGAGGTAAGGTAATCTGTGTATTAGGTCATTAATTATTTGTATCCCCCAAGTATTAATCAATATTGTTTCAATATGTGCATCCACTAAAAATGATAATATTGTTGCAGTGAACTCGCAGGTAATATTTGTATCATATCATTAATTATCAAATTATCTTGATAGCTCAAGTATTATCTGGATTACATTGATATATTTTGTTTGCATTACAATAATATTTAGATAGGACGGGTATTATTTACATTACATAGTTGGTTGATATATATTTTACTGCAACAAATCCAAAAATGATATATCTAACTCCAGTTTCAACAAGATAGTAATGTTTGAATATGATTATAAAATTTGAAAGTTTTAATATTTGTGGTTTTAAATATTAAGCGATTATTACAAGGGATTTAAGAGAAAGGATTTAGATGGGATTTCAGTGTTTTTATATATGATGGTGATGAGTGAATGATAAGAGCGTGGGTAGTTAGTGTGATAGAGTGACTTGAAATGTGAAATTTGAGAACTCAAACATATTAATTATTGGGCACGATTTACAATAAAAATCAATATTTTGAATAAAGATTTATTTTTGAAAGATAACCACAATACTACTACCTCTGAAATATATTTTGAAAAGTTTGAAAAGAACGAAAATAATGATTAATGTGGTTTAGTTAGAATCTAATTATTAAATTTAACTTAAAGCATTTTTTTTAAATTTAGCTTTAAACTGATATTTTTAATGCCATGTTAATTTTTAAAATGTTATAATGTGAAAATGACAACCTTTGGAAATTTTATCTGTACATATAAAATTTTAATAAGAGCGTAATCTTATTAATGATATTTAATGATGAGAAGAAAAAAAATAGAAACAACTATGTGAAAAACAAACATTCATTTGATTTTTTGAAAAAATAAAACAACATTGCCTTAAAACAATATTAATTTTTTCCAAAGCAAATAAATCTATGTTGAAACATATCTTAGTATTTAAATTGGGTGATAGCCGAAATAAAATTAATAATAGATTGAAAAACAAATATTTTCTTCGTTAAAATCAAATATTAGGAAACCATAGTTTGTTTATTGGACATTCAAAATGTTCTTAAACCATATTTGGTAAATGAATAATATGAAACCATATGAAGGGAATATTAAACTTAAAGAAAGAATATTATATTTAAAAACTTTAATTTTTTAAACTTAACACTATAAGAGTTTTATGTTTTAAAATAAAGTTAAAATAAAGATTGTGGTTGATGAAAATTTGTTTTTGCGAAATAATTAATAAGAACACCAATGAATAGATTGTAATTATAATGATACAGATTTTGAAAGCTTAAGTATGTTGAGGAAATGTGAACCTCAATAAGATTCATATATGAATTTATAATTGACTCTCTTTTTTTATTATGGGTATATTCAAATTATTTTCTTTTATTTTTTATTTTTATTTGAGCCGATTATAAGCACGGAAGGAGTTACACATCCCCCCTACTGCGCTGTAGAATGAGCCTCTTGGCGCAACAATTCTCACTCATCGACCTCGATTTATGAACAAAGTCATGGTAGATCAAATCAACCTAATAAAATTAAAATTAAAATTAAAAAATCACATTTGATAATGAAGCATTGTCAATAATGTTATTAACTGAAAATTACAATTCAGTTACACCATACTTACAATACCTATGAAAGATAAGTTGTAATATTATAATTCTATTTTTTTGGATATCGTGCTATCAAGAATAGTGAATTATGACTAAAGTACAAATCATTGAAAGGCCAAATATTATGCAACCACAAAGGGGAAGCGAATTCGCATCCAAAACGTGTCGAAGTTTTGTGTAACATGACCAAGTCAAAATACTTCAAGGTATGATGCATGACTTACAAAAGAATCTTGCAAATTCTCCAATTAGAATCCAAGTCAAGCCTTTATAACCAGATGAGGAAAAGTATGATGTCACCAAGGAAGCATACTCGACGAGAGAGGATCCAATTTATTATTCTTAAACGACAAAGCATTCACTGAGAGGGTGGAAATATATATAAGAAATATAAATGTAATAATAATAATAATAATCTAATTAGGTTAATGAAAAGTCAAAGGGCACGTACCCCTTTGCCTCGTGATCAGTGAATGTGTATAACTAAACCGTCATGAGGCTGATTGTAAAACATCATCAGTCATTCAATTATTACTTTATATTATACATTTCTATTTGTCGAATAATTATGTTATTGCAACTTTTGTTGTTACACATTGAACATATATAATTTGACATTTGACTGAGTGTAGATTCTAACGGTACAATCCTTCTAGCTAGTTTAGGTGCTTTGTTGGCCACCCTTTAGGAGTTTCATTTTCTTAGAAATGGGAACTAATGGTGGAGATAAAACATCATTGAGCACAATGCGATGTTGTGCTCTTTTTATCCCCATGATGTATAAATGAAGCTTGTAATGCGTATGGCGGAATTTCTTCAACATGTCAACGATTAACTAATCACACAGCTAGATCCAACATGGTGCTACAAACATTTAACGTGTGACACACATGGGATACTACCACCTTATAACTTGGACTCTATAAATCCACATTTTAAAAAACTTAACTTCACCCATACATCACATGATACTTATCCTTAGATAAAACAAATCCTCATATTTTAATTGTCTTTAGGTAACAAATATTCCAAGGTGCCATCTTCCCCTTTTACCTAGGAATATGTATGCACTATTAACATGTTTTGATTTTCAAAATTGACATTAACTCTCAAAGCTCCATAATAAATTATCAAGGCCTCTTTCCAAGCTTCTTGGTTTCCATGCACTTGGAATTGAAGAATGTACAATTACACTAAGAGAAATAAGGTGCACTATATAACCTTACATGGTGAGATGTGTAACATACCATAACATAATAAATTAGACTAAAATAAAAATTAAATCCATAATAAAAAAAATAAAAAACATAATAGTAAAAATAATATAAAAATAAAACACACCATAATAATAAATAATATAAACATAAAATACCCACCCAAAAAAAACAATAATTAAAAAAATCGTCAATTTCTTTAATTCCTCTCTACACATAAAATTCCTATCAATACACAATCTTAGAGCTATACTGATATATAAATCATAGATGGGATACTTAAATAACTAGAGAAACGCCTATTATGCTTATTCCTAAGAGTGATTACTCCATTTCTTTAATTCCTCTCAATACATAATAATATATCTATACAAATTGGTTGGGGACTAGGGCCTAGTGGACTCGGAGGTGGTGGACTACACCTCTGATAAATGGGAAGGTGATTAGATATGGTCCACTTTGATCTAATAGGGTCCAAGTAGACCAGGATCAATGCATAAAATGGGTTTTATGATTGGTTGTGTTAGGGAAGTGATGATGGAATCACAAAGGAGATAAATGATGTGGCAGGTGATGAAGCAAGGGAAATCACTTCATCATCAACTTTGTTTGGAGTTAGTACAAGGTGAATTCAAGGCACATGGGAAAGGGTTTAATTCAAATAAAAAAATTCGTAGGTAGGGTGAAACCATTCGATGTCACTTGGTAAGTCTCTAGATCCTTCTATTTCATATGTGGGGAATGGTTGGGAGTCGGGTCTTAAGTGGTTGGGAAATTAATGTTCTAATGGAGACAGGTGACCCTTGATGGAAAAGAGGGAGAGAAGACTCAAGGAAAATAAAATTTGAGAGATCCATTCAACTTCAAGGGGGGATTGGTGGACATAAATGAGGATATTGATCAAGGCGGATTTACAATGAAAGGGTTTGTTAGCAAGTGGAGAAAAGAGAAGGGGATTGAAAACCTAATTAAAATTGGAGATAAAAAGGATGATAGGTTAAAGTGTATCTAGGGCCTAGATAGTTAAAGGATTTTAAAAGTTAAATCTCATAAAAAATCATTAGAAAGTGTATAGGGGCCATCAAATTCCTACTTGGAGAAGACATTAGGTGCATGAGGTGATAAGTCTATCCTTTAAATCTATGATAGGAAGTTTCATTGGCAAGAGACGGAGGGAGACTATGATGAGAAGTTGGTTAAAAGAGCAACGGGAACCTACTTTAGGGTACATACTAAAATTTTATGTGATGGCTTGAGACTAGATGGGTTTCATTCTCAAGTTGGAGGAAGATGTAACTAAGTTGAAAGTTTTATTGAAAATGGGGCTTGACCATTTTGTGCTAAAAATCCTAGTCCCTATTCTTCATTTAAAGATCAGAGAAGGTGGCTATCATGTTGATATGGGTGAAATTATTAGGGATGCTAGTGGAATTTTGGTCTTTTGACGAGCCTAGGGAGATAGGCGTGAATCAAGGTTGTTTTTGGATGTTGATATGGGTTTTGAGTAATTGGATAACATGACTTTGGCCACATTTTTTGTTGGACTAGATTTTAAAGAGCATTTAGCATCATAAATATTACTATAGAAAAGAATTTTTTGATTTCTCTAGGATTGGACTACTGTGAGGTTTCATTTAAGTGTGTGAGATGCCATCAATATGGACCTATTGTTAGGTACTATCATTATCACTTTGTAAGTATGCTGAGGAGATATATTTGTAAGGAAACATAGGGAAATGCTAACGTTTTGATCAATTCAATGGGGTTGATGGGGAGCAGGAAGATGAGGGGGGATTATAATGAAAATCCTTGGAAGAAGGATTGAATGAAGAATTGAAAATAACTGAGAATTCAACATAGCAGCGGGTTTTAACTAGTTTAGAGGAGTGTGAAAATGTGAGGCTAAAAGGAATGGGAGAGACTTCGTACTCCTTGTGAAATTATGGGTTTGGCTATAGAAGTTATGGAAGTTGTAAGTAATCCAATGGGCCTAGATTTAGAGGTGGTCAAGTAGAAAGGCATAAATGTTAAGTACTTTACAAGATATAGGAAACGTAACTTATTGTCCCATTTTAAAAGTATAGAGAGGGGCTTAGCAAGCTCTGAGCACAACTTGTTGAAAGAGGGAGTTTATGGGAGGAAATCTCATATTAGTATTAATTAAAAAAGGCCTTTTCTTGAGAAACAATTATGAAAAAAATTAACCATTCAAGGGATTCCTAAATAAATCCAAAACTACCCTATTGGTTCATTTTCATTTCATTGAACTATGGGGGGTTGGGAAACCCTACCAAAAAATAGTCCCTTAAGATAATAGTGAACGATTATATTTATAAATTATTTTTGGGTGATGAATCTAATATAGTAAAGTATTTTTAAAAGATTATATTTGGCTAGGATTGTGTTTACCGTTGTGCAGAAGGTAGAGTGGGAGGGATGATTGGAAGACTCAAAAAATTAATATAGTAATTATTGGGGTTTGATTTAAGTCTCGGTTTGAATATGGTCTTTTTGGAGTTGGGCATGAAGATTCTAGCACTCAATGCTTGTGGGCCATATAATGAAAGGGTGATGTATTGGGAGTGGTTTTTCCAATCCAAGATTTCTAAATCATACAAATGTTATAGTGGGAGGATATTTAAATTTTACTATAAGAGTCTCATATATTTAGAGAGAGAAGACTCAAGTATATTCTCTCTCAAATTATTTTGCAAACAAGTTGGAAAAAAATGGGGTTATAAAGACTAATCCTAAAAATAATAGGCCCATTTAGAGAAATAAGAAAGTAAGGCTTAAGGGCATAGAAAAAAGACTTGATAGGTTTCTTGTATTAATTTGGATGGGACTCATATCATTTCCCAAACTTTCTCAATATTAATGGACTAGAAATGAAACCCTAAAGTCCTTTTAAAATTGTCTTTTCTTGGTCAAATAATGTGGAGTCCATAAATTTGGTGAAGAAGACTCAAGTCCCATATGATCATAATTGAAGTAGAGCCTCTATTGCTTTACAATTTGAGGAAAATTCAAAAAAAATAAAACATGTCATTTTTTAGTGGGTAGTTGACAAAAGAATTAAAGATCGGCAGGTTTCGAAGGAAACTGAGAGACTATTGGAGGAATATTATTTTAAAAATATAATTGGTTATGCTTTTGTTGACCATAAAACTATAATTATAGAGTTGGAAAGGAAAAATAGTGTTTGATGAAAGTGAAGCAATGTGGAGGCTAGAAAGAAAAGCCGTGTGGCTAGAAAAGTGGGATGAGAGCACAAACTTCTTTCATCATTATGCAAAACATAGGAGAAGTGCAAATACTATTCATAAAGTACAAAACTTGGAAGGGGAGGAGGTGAATTGTTTTAAGGATGTCTCTCAAGCTAAAGTGGACTATTTTAAGATTAATATTTTAGGAGGATACAAGGAGTTTAATAGCAAAGGTGGTAAGGATTGATGCAATTTTTCCTAGTTTTGTATATGAGGATGAAAATGAAACTCGGTGGTTAAATACAACTAAGGAGAAATAGTAGGTAGTACTTTAGTTATTGAAAAGAAACAAAAGTCTTAGGCCTGACTGTTGGACAATGGGATTTTTAATGGATCTTTATAATTTGTTATGGGAAGATCTCTTAAGGGCAGTGGAGGAATCTAGGAGATTGGGGAAATGTTTGGTTGCTTTTAATACTACCTTTATTGCTTTGATACCTAAGAAGGATGACACAAGCTATTTTGAGAACTATAGTCCTATATCCTTATGCTACAACATTTGCAAAATCGTGGCAAAGTCTATTTCTAGAAGAGTGAAAGAAGTGCTTTCTAAATGCATGTTGGGCCCAGGGAAAGATAGGCAGAATTCAGTTAGAATTATGCCCAAGGAAGGAAAAGAGTCAGGTTGTAGGGAGTAAAAGGAGTTGCGACAAGAGTAGAGAAGAAAGAAAAGAAGAAGGAAAAAAATGAAAAGGAGTTGCGACAGAAGCAGTCATGGAAGGAAGGAGGACATGGTAGAAGAAGTAGTAAGGAAGGAGGATGCGACAGAGGAGGAACAAAAGCATATAAAAAATAAAGAGCTAAGAAAAGAAGCAGCAAAAGAGGAAGTTGTGACAGGAGAAGAAGTGAGTTTGCGACAGAAGAGAGCCTTCGAAGGAAGATGAACAATGACGGAAGGAAAGTATGCGACAAGGAAGGATGTGATGGATTTAACCATGTCAGAAGACTTGCAGTGGTGCAATGGCTAGAAAGATATAGTTCAGAAATATCATGGGTATGAGGTCGATTAAAGTCGGCGGGAGCCTCACGTATGAAAGCATCTTTGTAAATAGGGTCATTAGTTCCTACTGACATGTGTTGATAGAATAGGAAAGACATCATGTTGATTAATTGTATGAAGTCGGATGAAAGTAGCATATAAGAGTCTATGAAGGGAGGAACCCAAGTTGTATGCGGGTTAGACATTCTGAGATTTTGGTCAGTTATCCTTTGTGGTATCTGGTCATAAACACTCTCTGGTCATTTATGAGCTTTTGGTCAGTTAGTCTCTATGGTATCTAGTCATAGACACTAGTTGGTCATTTAGTGACAGTCTGATTGTATTGTTTGTTAGTGTGTTGAGTTGTAGAGAGGGGTTGAAGAACCTGCAGCTGAGTGCACAGGAGTGTAGAAGAGATTGACTTGATCCAAGCTGTGTGCGGATCATTAGTAGAGTCAAGTAGAGAAAGAGTACTGAATAGAAGATTAGATATCATGAGAGGAGGAAGACGTTTGCATAGATAAGAAAGAGAGATCTTGAACAGAGTCTACAGGTTAGTGCGCAAACCAAAGGTGCCATGTATTTCTCACGCCATATGAAGAGCGCCTTTGTGGTTTTTCTCAGATGGGTTTCCACGTTAGATACTATGTCAAATGTGTTAATGATGAATGTGATTGAGTTGCATATATATGTTCCTATGAATATGTGTTTATGTATTTTCTTATGAATGAATTTATATGTATTTGTTGCACTATTATTGTTGAATGTGCCTATGTTGCATCGGGTTTGTTGATTATAATACATGTTGAAGGACTAGTTGTAGCGTAGCTTAACTATGTGAAATAAGTATAAAGACCCACCCATCAGCTTCTGTTGAGCACCTTGGTAGAACACCAAGGGACGTGAAATACCCCACCAAACTGCAGAAACCTGGTTCTGGAAGTTACCCATAGAAAGATATATCGGGTGAGACTGCATTTTCGTTGTCAGTGTTGTCGACTAAGCCTTGCTCTATCGGGACAATATCTCGGGCTTTGTTGCGCACCAAGGAGGGACTGAACCTGGCTCGAAGAGATACTGAACGCCAATAAATGGTTTTGTTGTCAGAGTCATGAATCATTTTGGTGAGGGATATGGTGTGGCATCTAGAGAAGGCTGAAATCCAAGACTGGATGGATATTAAGGAATTAAAGTTTGCACAAGAAGAGGGTAAAGGATATTAGTTGAACCCAATAGAGTGGTTAGGTTGATATCTATATATGGATATTCATAAGATTTTCTTTTCTGAATTTCCTATTGTGTTGCATGAGTGGTTGTCAAAGTTGGCAACCCAGCAAAGAAATTTTCAAAGAGGAGAACCGACGGAGTGGAATCCTTAGTTGATTCAACGACTGAAAAGTGTGAGCAACCCTCTATCAAGGGATGTTTATTTTTGGGTGGATAGTATTTTACAAGGATATATTACTAAGTTTGTTGTGGACACAATAACCTCATATAGTGAGGTAGATAAAAAAAAAATCAAGGACCCCGCAGAAGATATTTATCATCCTTGAATACTTGGATAAAGTTGCTCATATGTGAAAAAGGAACCTTACAAATGTGACAGTTGAGAACTGTGCACAGAAGCATGGATATGTCACAGCAGAACTGTGTTAAAAATGGAAAAAACTAAGTTGAGATGTTACATGGAGATAGCAGAACTAAACTAGAGGCTGGTTATTTAAGAAGTGGAAGAAGATTTAGGTCGGGAAAGAGAAGAAAGATTGTCACAGGAAGAGGAAGTTGTAGTATGACTAGAGGATAAGACTACGATCTTGCATCACACGTGGACGAAGGCTATTGCGATGAAGAAGAAGAGTATCATCTAATAGCTTAAGGAGTGAAAGAATCAACAAAAACTCTAAGACGAGAGAACGAGTACAATACCCCTACAACCCCATGTACATCGCCAGAGGTAAGATCTAGAAACTCATCTCCAAGTGGGTTTGTAAATATAAATAGTACTAACGCTATGAATAGTGGACAAGGGAGTCCAACTACTCAAAATGTTTGACCAAGTGTATCAGTAGCCAACATAATGGTTGGAACAGATATTAAGTTTCCAATATTTAATGGAAATGGGTTGGAAGACCTAGAGCAACATTGGTTCCTCTGTGAAGTTGTATGGTTGTGCAACAGATCCAAGATGAAAACATAAAGAAAGAATAGATGGTCATGACTCTATCAGTTTGTGTGCTAGACTGGTACATGAAGTTTTCTATAGTGCTGGTAGGAGTTGTGTAGAAAACACTCGAACAGAATCGAGTTGGAATGATAGATGAGTTCAGAAAGCCGAAATCTGAGTCACAATGCATTACAGAGATTAAAGAAATCAAGCAGTTACCTAGAGAGTCTGTCTGGGACTTTAACTAGAGATTCAAGACATTAATGGCCAAAGTAAGCTTCTAGATGTTGGATGTACGGCATAAGGAATGGTTCATTGTCATTTTTCTATTGTACATTCAGGTTCCATTAATGCAACAAAATATTGTGTCGAAGATAGAAGCTCTAGAAATAGCAATGAAGCTATAATCCTCGTCGATTGGAGAAACCAGTGCAGGAATGATGCAGATTCAATCATAGCTCGCTAACCTTAGAGTGTAGCTCCAGGACATCAATAAAGAGAAAGAGGTTCAAGAAGAGCTATGGTGTATAATATGTAGAATGGAAGGACACCATAAAGATAATTGTATGGCACTCATAAACTATGTCGCAGTAGGATTGTCGAACCCGATAAACACCCAAGGGATGCCTTGGTGTATAATATTCCAAACTAGAGGCCATCGGTCAGAAGAATGTTTGTATTTACAGAAGATTGTAAGTACACTAGCTAGACTATTTTGTAAATATTGTAAATCTGTAGGACACAATAAGAAAGATTGCAAAGCATTTCAGCTGCTACAAGAGAAGACGGTGGATACATATTTCATGAAGAATGATGAGCAAATGTAAGTTGAACGAGCGCAAGATCAGTACCATCCTGCTCAATATCCACTAGTAGAATTCCAACAATCGCAATATAAACAACATCAGTATATGTCACAGCGACACTACCCTCAACCTAGGGGGGTGGAAATTTTTGAGGCCAAGGACAACAACAAAAAAGAGGAGGAGGATCTGATTGAGGAAGAGGCCAAGTCGTATGTTATAACTATGGACAACTATGACTCTTTGCTTGAGATTGTGCAATTCATGCGAAGACCTGTTCATATTGTTAAGCATTTGATCATATTGTCGAACAGTGTCTGCAACTGATTGCAAACTAGCAAGCTCGAACTATGGGAAATCCCAACCCTATGCAGAATCCCAATCCGAACCCCAACCAGAACATCTAGATTATTTATGTCGAGCCAAGAGAAGAAAACATTGTTGTCGTCACAAGGGGAGGTGTTGTGACTAGAGCAAATTAGGACACACAGCATGGACAAGTGTAGGTATGACCAGCGACAAAAAAGAAAGTATTGTTCAACGTTCATAAAGAGAAGGAAGTATTCTTTGACATCCGACCGGAATTTGTCGATACAAATCAAGCGTAGAGATCTAGATAAGTAAGAGCAATGCTAGAGAATTTTGATCATATACTTCAGAAAAAACCGACAAGAAAGATTAGTAATCTCAGAGAACTTTTCAAAAAAAAATTAGTGTTAATCCATGATAAATATGTTGTCGCGGAATTGAGAATACTCATAGAATAAAATCCATAAGAGTTGCGACCCGAAAGAAGAGCTAACCATGTCGGGAAAATATCAAAAATAGGTCATGAGTTGCGAATGACAGCACAGATAGAAGACTATGACATGGATTATATCATCTTAGATCTAGGATCTGATGTCTATATCTTGACAAGGAAGACATGGGAAAGCATGAAAAATCCCCGACTGGATTGGTCTCCCATTCAATTAAGGTTAGAAAATCAGTCGAAGGTTCTACCCATTGGTTGACTGACACAAGTACCTGTTGAGGTAGAAGGTCTGAGAACATATGCAAATTTGAAGTGATCGATGTCGTCGATGACACAAACCCATATCCTGCACTTTTAGGGATTGACTAGGTGATAGATAATCATACCATCATAAATTTCAAGCGAAGAATCCTGTCATTTGAAGACTCGGAGATAAGGGTGTTCTTGTCAATTAATCCACTGGAAGGACAGAGATATGTCAATCCAGTTAACAATGAAGGACAAGGTGATTACATGGATCATATATGTAATATTATGTCCTCGCGAGATAACTATATAAATCCAACAAATGATAGAAATTTGAGTTGGAGGAGTGTTAGCTCTTGTACATCTAATTCAGATGAAGAATTTGAGAATTGGCATAATCGAATGCACAAAGTTTCCATGAGAATATGTTCAAGAATTACAAGATCTATGCAACGAGTAGGAGTTGAGTCAAGCGAACTACCAACATATGAAGGTTTTTCCAACCTTGCATCTTTTCTAGTAGAATTGTTACACCGTATCCGGTGTAATGGATAATCTGTATCTGGATTAAGTATCCAGGTCTAGGGAGGAAGATGTTCCATCTTCAAAAAACTAAATGTATAAATGTATAATATTGAATGGATGATAAATTACAATGGATATGGTTGTCTTAAATATGGCTTGGCCATCACATAGTGAAGAGACAATTCTCTTCATAAACTATATTTTAATATTATTAATTACTATTAGGAATAGTTACCTATTTATTACTATTTTATTGTTGTAACAAGAATTTGAAGCAAAAGTCACAGAATTGCAGCAATTGTTTGCCTTGGAATTTGTGTTGAAAGCTACACCCACTATATGGTGGGGTACACATAAACAGTCTATCTTTGAATGGCTGCAATGTAGAAGATTGTTGGAGATCGAATTTGGAAAAGAGATCAGTTATATTGATCGCAAGTATACAGGATTGACAAATCATGTCGAACGGATTAAGCACCGTCGCATGATATGGTAGGAATGTCCACAACAAGAATGGTTTCATACATACACTGAAAATGATACCAAATAATTGGTATACATTTATTGAACTACAACGAGGAACTCTTGAGTGGCAAAATCTAGCCACTAGTTTCACACATACATTTGAATTCACAGATGATCACCCAACAATTGATGATGCACTGCAAGTAATGAAAGAGAATATATTTAAGGAAATATCGGTCGCAATGACAAATTTCCATCAATGCAACACAAAAATCCACCATTAGATGGATTGCTACAATGTGATGGGAGAACCAGATGATGATGACCCACTCGACATAAGCATACCCGAGTCAGAAGATATACACACGGTGGAAGGCTTTTGTATTTCTAGTGACCAATTCCTGAGTCCACTTAAAATCAAGAAAGGTAATATTGGCTCCCCTGACAATCCAAAGTTCATTAATATTGGATATTATTGGGATGAAGAGGTTGTACGAAAGATCATTGATTTATTACATGAGCTTTAGAATCTGTTCCCTACCATATTTTAAGAGATAAAGGGAATAGTCGGAGATCTCAGCGAAATTAAATACCTTTGAATCCCCATGCAAAACCGTTCAAGCAGCGACCATACCGATTGAATCTGCGATACAAAGAAAAGGTCAAGGATGAATTGGACCAAATGTTAGAGGTGAGTGTTATAGAACCTGTCGACGAATCAAAATGGATTAGTCCAATAGTAGTCCAGGACAAGAAAACCTCAAGCGAAGTAGGAATTTGTGTTGACCTGAGAAAATTGAATGATGCTTGTTTACATGACCCATTTGCGACTATGTTTACAGATGAAGTAATCATAATGTGTCGTAGGATAGGAAATGTAATCGTTCACTGATGGATTTTTCGGTTACCATAAGATCAGGATTGCAATGGAAGACCGACACAAGACTACCTTTGTGACATACTGGGGATGTTTCCGGTATACGGTAAGCCCTTTGGACTTAAGAATGCTCTTGCGATTTTTATCCAGAATTGTAGTAGTTGCCTATAAAGGTTTTATACATAAATTTTTTGAAGTCTAATTCGATGATTGGACAGTATTTGGGCTCATAAAATACCATATTGAGAGCCTTAGAATGATGCTAGAACACTTTCACCAGTATCAAATTTCACTAAATTTGAAGAAATGTATCTTTTGCGGTCCATTTGGAGTTATGTTAGGCCATGTGGTCTGTCGCAATGGAATTTTGGTCGACCCAGCCAAAATTGCAATCATTCTCGAACTACCGCCACCTACTATAGTTAAAAAGTTGAGAGCAGCACTGGGACACACTCGATACTACAGAAAATTTATCAAAGGATATGCGAAGGTGACTGCTTCGATGGAAAAAATTTTGAAAACAAATGTTAAGTTTCAATGGACAGAGAGTTGCCAAGAGAGTCTGGACACATTAAAATAAAGATGGCTACTACACCAATACTTGTATTTCTAGACTAGAAAAGGAGTTTCATGTTCATGTTGATGTGTCATCTGTCATGCTCGGCGTGGTACTGATGCACCTGATGAAGGATTGATCGATCATCCCATTTCCTTCACTATCAGGAAGTTATCGATTGCAGAGAAAAAATATACCACAGCAGAAAGAGAAGGTTTAGAAATGGTATATGCGCTGCAGAAATTCAGACATTATTTGTTGGGTGGACATTTTAATATGTACATTGGCCATTCCGCATTGAAATACTTGGACAATAATCTAGTGTTAGATGGGAAGACCTGCCAATGGCTTCTCCTCTTCTAGGAATTTGATTTTGAGATAATTGTTAAATCTAGTTGATTGAATTTGGGACCAGAACATCTTTAATGGATAAAAAGTGGTGAAGATCCTAGTAACCTAGATGATAATCTCCATGATGTACAACTATTTGCGATAACCATGTTTGATGATCATTATAGAGATATCATACAATTTTTAGTACAAGATATTGTACAAATTTTTAGTACGAGATATCGTACAATTTTTTAGTACGAGATATACACCATCTAAGTTCACCCCTACGTGGAAGAAATAGTTGGTTGTGCGAGCTGCGGATTTCTAGTTGATCGTTGGAAAATTGTATAAGATGGTTCGTGATGAGATTCTTCGTTGCTGCGTTTTGGAGCATGAACGATCGTTGATATTAAATGAAGCACATGTTGGTGTTGTAAGAGGCCACTACGCAAGGAAGGATACATTGCATGAGATCTTACAAGCAGGATTATGGTGTCCCACCATGCATGCCAATGCCTAAGATTATTGTTATAGTTGTGATGTATGTCAAAGGACTAGAAATTCATCGTGACGAGATGAAATGCCATTGGTACCTCAAATAACTTTGCAGGAATTTGATAAATGGGTAGTTGAATTTGTGGGTCCTATAAGTCTGACAGGAAAGCGCACTGGTGCACGCTATATTATTACTGTGACTGATTATTTAACCAAATGGGCCGAAGCAATGCCAGTAAAGGATTGTACTGCTGCGGGTGCTCCAAATTTTTTATTTGAGAATGGCGTGACACAATTTGGATGCCCAAGTATTTTAATAAGTGATCAAGGTATGCACTTTAACAACCAGCTGATTGTAGAACTCATGGAAGAATTTCATATTCAACATAGAAGGACAACACCTTATCACCCTCAAGCAAATGGATATGTCGAAGCCTTTAACAAAACTATGGAGAATGCATTGACAAACATTCGCAATGCCTAAAGAGATGTATGGGATCAGAAAATTTAAGCGGTATTATGGGCATATCAGACGACTTGTAAGAAAATGACAGGCCAAACTCCATTTCAATTGGTGTATTGTTGGTAGATTCAATGGTAGGGACATGTCTACAGCCTATCTATCCTTAAGTACAGGGAGGGTGAATCCTGCTGATAGAAATACATGCAACAAATGAAAATTTCCTAAGATTTCTAAACTCTTTCAAAGGAAAGATAGGGAGGGAAGGAAGGAGATTACCTCTTGAAGTGTGTCATTCGGTGAAGATCCTTTTGCTCCAACCTTGTTATGCTTTAGGCCTCCATTAGCAGCCTGCTAGCTATTTCCTTACCTCTATATTTTGAAAAACTTTAAAAAATATTGAAATCTATCTACCAAATATTGACAAAGAACACATAAAAATACATAGATTCCACATAGATTCAAATACAACATTTTGGGGGGAATCATATTGCATCTTATTAAAATGGGAGGAAAGTAATTACAGCTCAATAATAGGTGGATCCCTTTATCCCTTTCTATAAACAATCCTCTTCCATCAATGTGAATGATCACCAAAGAGACTATGATGAGAAAAAGACTCTATCTATCCTCCAACTCCTGCAACATGCTTTTGCTTTTCACTCTTGTCCTCCTTAGTTCACCTCATATGCCTTCCATTTATAGGATTGGGATTTGATAATCCCATCTTTGATAATGAATGTGGGATTTAGGATTTTTTAAGGTTTTGATTATCTCCTTCGCAAAACCCACTTTCCTTAGTTTTTGGGCATTTCAACTTGATTTTCAGTATTTCTAGGACAAGTAATGCCCATATTAGGTAGTTTTCACTGTGTGAGTTATAGGAACTGGGATTTGGCCCTTAAGTGGTCACGAGCTTGGCCTCTTTAGGTCCACCTTGTCTTCAAAAATTTCTTCCTTTGTGGAAGCAATAATCAATTGTTAAAAAAACTCTAATCTTCATGTTGCATGTGAAGTAAAATATTGTTTTCAGACCAACACTCTCAAGGGTGTTGATTTTATTGTTAACAGGTGCCCCCTAATCTGTGAGGTCTGAAGCTATGTTGAGGGTTGAAATACATTAATTTCTCTTTCATTTTGATACTTTTTAGTGATTAAGGCATGATAGAAAAGGATGGTTTATGAACACAGAGCTGGAGAAACACCTACAAGTCAAACAAGGAAATTTCCCAAATATATGATATCTTCCTGAGGCAGGTATACCCATGCTTAGAAGTAAACAAGGATGGCCACAAACAATACATGGTGGATCTAGGCCAAAAGTAAATTCTATAAAAACATATAAGTGCACATTTTATGATGGCAATGTATCTAGGTCTTCATGGTATTTTAATCTTCCGCAACTCGGGCAGTGCATCGATGAGTGATACAATTGTATTTCCCAAGGTCTTCAATACAAACCAACAATAGTACAAGTTTATATCATGAGAATAAATGAGTCAATGTCAAGCATAATAAAACGCCATATGATTACCAGTCATTGATGTATACCGTTGACAAATGCGAGGAATCCCACCAGTAATGATGATGGAATCCAAGGTACTTGAGTACAAACTAACAAGTGTGAATATATGTTATGAAGTTAAACTTGTAGAATCAAACAATCAAGGGTCATTGGTGTACGCCCACTTTTTTTTTCGAGGAATCCTGCCACTAATGACTGCAAGATAAAAGGAACTCACTAGGGTTCCTAGATCCATTTCCTAGATGATGATTTGTCATCGATAGGAACATATCCATCAGAAGGAGGGCATTAATGCATCCCACATCAACCGACATGAAACTGAGATCAATAGCCTGATATAATTTGGTAGATCTACGATATCCAACACTGTATACTGACACAAGGAAGGCTGACATGATTGGTCAGGAACATTTGAGGAATGGCCGACACTGGTTTGACTTCCCTTGAACACATAACACGACGCAGAATGGACACTTGGAAACATAAGACTCGAGTAACCAACCATTGTGAAATTCATCAACTTCATATGAATCAAAGAAAGATCCATAGATGACAGGAAGGATAACCTATCGGTGGAGATATGTTCAAATTACTGCTACAACTTCCTAAGGCAAATGTAAATGGTGTACTGAAAGCGGATAAAAAATTATGTGTTGTGTTCAAGGGTGACTATTACTGATTGTTTCCTTTATCTCAAAGATTCAATATGACACGATTCCATTTTCCCCTTTTTTGTATTTTTGTGTTTTTTAATTTTTAGTACTTTTTTCATTTATTAGCTTGAAAAAAGAACAAAGAATGCTATGGTACATGGGAGGGAACAAGTGTTGCATGGGCGTACTTTATTTTTCAAGAGCATAAGTCAGGCCAAGGAAAAGATACATATTGCAAACAAGGGTTGATCTAGTTGTGCACACTCTTACGGATGTTCCCTCCATCGGTTGGCTATCTGAAGAAATATTATGTGTCGGCGGATGGTGAAATAGAACCAAGTAAATATACTTATCCAATTTGATGCGATGAACAAGTAGGAAGGGGGAAATGTGGTTTACTTCATACTAATTCTTCTGAAAAACACAAAAATCATAAATCACAATGAATCATGGTCCATCAACTACCTGAATCAAATAGTTCTCGCATGTATAGGTCAACTTAAACAGAAGCAATGGTTTAAAGGAATTTTGAGCCAAAAGTGACTACAAAGGAATATATGCAACATCAACAATAAGCACCAAAGCAGTAAGCACAAATCTTCATCTGGATATTTTAACACGTCCTTATGTAAACTAACACAAAATAGGGAGCCCATCGGGAAATTATCAAGATTATACAGAAGAGAAGTGTGCAGTTTCAAGCTCCAAGTCATGATGGGACTAATTGGGCTCCCAGGCCTATGAGTATAACTAGGAATGGGCACCAAAATGTAAATGGGGTGCTGAATAGGGTGTCCCATGTTCGGTAGGCTCTTCTATCGAAATGGTGGAAAATACAGATATGATCAGCTGACCCACCAATTTCCAACAGGTTTGACCCTATGGCAATTTTTGGTTACAAAAGGTTCAAATGCATCTTCACAAAGGGATAACCTAAACCTATATGCATGCTTCCAAATATACCTCATAATATTGAGGAAAATATAAAGGATTCTCCTATACTTGGGTGGATTTAAACCAAATATGATCCCAGTGGCACCACAAAAGATGTCCTTAGGTGGGTGCAACCAAATGTTTATGACTTCAAGGATTTCTTCATCTGATGATAAAATTGTGTCCAAGAAATCAAGTGAGCTGGGATATCTCACAGCCAAAATGGGTCAAGTAACTAGATCATATTCCTCCATCAAGGGAATATTTTGATCCAAATTTGTCGAAGCCATTTGAACAGCTTGGTATGCCACTTCTACAGTAGATAAGGGTTGTGGGATCATAAATTTTCCCATGAGGGAATCATTTTTGAACGAGCCTACGCTAATGTCTTGAAATTCCTTTAGAGCATACCTAAAGAAATGAACATTCGATTGGATAGTAGTTTCAAGAATGCAGTAATCTAATTGGTCGATCATAACAATCTTCCCCCAATGAGGGAACCGAATCGCTCAGGACTCTAAAGACACTATAGTTATTATCGCGTGTATCCAACTATGTCCTAATAGAAAATTGTAATCTATAGGCGCATTTACTACCTCAACATCTATTGTGACTATTTTTCCAATCCATTCAATAGGGAACTATACAATGATTTCGTGAGGAGAGAATGAATGTCCAGCAAATGCTTTTTGCACGATATGTGATTGAACTAAGGTGGGTGATTCTAATGCTTGGCAACATTTAAATGACATGACACAGGTTGAGGCCCCTTCATCAACTATGGTTTGAAATATATTCTTGCCATGAGATGTTATTTTAATCTAAAAAGAAACTTTGGAAGGAATCCTACAGGTTCACTGGTCTAAGTCTAATGTGATCAACATCGCATCGGATGGATCAATAGCTCTAGTTGAAGATAATAG
This sequence comes from Pseudotsuga menziesii, assembly GCA_001517045.1. Lineage (NCBI taxonomy): Eukaryota > Viridiplantae > Streptophyta > Pinopsida > Pinales > Pinaceae > Pseudotsuga > Pseudotsuga menziesii. The sequence continues at coordinate 328,214 of LPNX010411517.1, forward strand.
TTCCTCTTTTTGTGCAGGAAAATATTGCAACACCTCCATGGAAGACATGGAACATGGTGCTTGAGTTATTTCCTCAACAACATTTGCATTATGAGCAGCTCGTGCATTAGGATTAAGCATTGTTCTACATATATCACCTATGGGGGGTGTGGTACTATGTCTATGGTTGGTTTCTCAATGGTGAGAGAACCACTTGGTTATTATTTTGATTGATCCAATGTACTAGGAGGGGAATCATAAGAATGAGATCTTGTTTTAATGTTCACGTCATCATCACACATGAAGACATTGGCATTGGGATCATTTCCCTCTTGTGGGGATTTTGACTGGTTTCCTCCTAGAAGAGGTACCAACATTATAGCAACCATTTGATGATGGTGCTGCAGAAAAGGTTGCATTAAAACAACATATTGTTGTTTCCCACTGTCTTGATTTGGATTCAGTCCATCTCCCTCCCCAAACTTAGCATTTTGCTTACTCTTATATTTCTTCCTATATACTCTAAGTTCCATGGATTGAATTATGAGTTCTTCCAGAATTTGGGAAGGATTAACATTCTGTTTACCATTGTACTTCTTATTCTTCCCCCTAAGGTCCATGGGTTGAACTATGAGGATTTCAGAATACGGGGAAGGTTTAGTATGTTGCTGCATATCCTAACCATCTGTAGGTTCTAAGGTTTGAACAGACATTTTACCCATTTACGGGGTGATCTTCTCAAGGTTGTTGATGGAACCAAGCATACCATTCGTGTGAGTTCTATATGGTGGCCTAACTAGATCAAACACATGTGTTGCAAGCTGGTTCCAAAAGTATTGGTTGATTTCTAGAACCTCACCACTCCATTGTGGAATGGGATTCATGGGTGGATTTCCCCCTTGCAGGGTTAGACTCCAGGGAGATTAGATATTTCCTGGTATTTGAACACACCATTGATGAATGGGTGGATTTCCCCCTTCTGGGGTTAGAATCCAGTGAGATTGGTTATTTCCTAGAATCTGACCACACCATTTAGGTGGTCCCTAGATTTTACTAGTATTCCAAGGTGGGTTGCCCCATTGTGAAGGTTGCCCCCAAGAATATTGGGTACTTCTAGGAACATGATAAATGCGTTGATTTTCTCCTAATGGAGTTAGGTCCCAAGAGGATTGGTTACTTCCTAAAACTCGACCACTAGGTGGATTGCCTCTTGATGGAGTTAGGTCCCAAGAATATTGGTTACTTACTAGAACCTGACCATTCCATTGATTATGTCCTTGGTTTTGATTGGAATTCCAAGGTATGTTTCCTCCTTGCAGAGGTTGGATCCAAAAAGATTGGTTACTTTATGAAACATGACCACTCCATTGTGGAATGGGATTGATAGGTGGATTTCCCCTAGGCATTGTGCTAGCATAATTCAAAGGATAAACCTTTGGGGCATTTCCTCCCATCAGTGAAGGATAATTCCAATTGGCATTTGTGTTCCAGGATGCATTATTTCTGCCAGGGATATGAAAATTCCATGGTCAAGGGTTTCCCCCAGAAGTAGAACCTAGACAACTATTGTGTGTGTCGATAGGATTTTGATAACCTCCCGCAACCATTTGAGGGTGCATTGATATGGTTCCTTCAACTCCTGACAAATCCAAAGGGTCAAGTGTAATGTTCTACATTTTATCACAACTTTCAGAAAGACTAACCACTGACTCACTTTCCGTAAGTATGATTGAGTTTAAAGGATGTGTTAAGGGTGGATTTGCATGAGCAAATGTATGATATTTTATATTTTCAATGTCAACTAAAGTAAGATCATCAATTCTATCTATGTTTCGTCCATGATGTGACAAATTTTTAGAATTGATTTGACATTGCTCTTCTCTAGTAACATTTGATTAGATTTATAAGTAGTTCAATTTCAAAGTCACAACGATGTGGTTCATGTATATGCCTCCACAATGTAGCAGGGCCCTCAAACTTGGCTAATTTTCCTCACTGCCACCTTAACGGGTAGATCAGGAGATTAATCACTATGAAGTTTAATAAAAGGATTTGTTTATTAGAGTATATAAAAATACATTCAAACAATCTTGAAGGCATCTAGACTCAACAAAAATCAAGGTATCCACACCACTAAAAAAGTCCCTAAGGAAGCAAAAATCAAGCTTCTTTCCAAAAAACCGAGGTTTAGTGGAAAGTTGGACTTTTAGAGGGCTTTCCAAAACATTAGCCCTTGAGGGACATTAAGTCTCAAGAATTACTATATGGTGAAGGTACGAGAAATAATTACATTGTTCTTCAATCGTCATGGCTCCAGGTGTTAGGTCTAGGCTACTCACCCTCCCAAGGAGTTGAAACAACTTCGTGTATGTCTCAGGTATTGCGAGTGTCCCCCACTCACAACAGCTTGTGCAATGCCCTAGGAAAAGAAACTATGGTTACCACTTCACAATTGGTGAATGGGTAGGACAGTCGTCAGTCCAGGATAACTCACATGGACTAGCTATCTCAAAAAAGTGATGTCACCCTGAGGCCTTGTCACTTAACTGAGACACTGAAATGTGCTCATATCCCACCAAAGAAGCAAGAGGGGGGTACAACCCATACAAATTTAGATTGACCTCGTGCTTAATTCTTGTGTTATAAGCGCTTTCCCAGCTAGCACTCTTTGCTACTAATTGATTTAAATCTAGTTAACCAATGCTAGTTTCAATTTTTTATGGATTTGGAGTATTAAATCACCATCTTAACCCAAAGCCCTAGCCTAATATTGTTGGTGATATCAAAGATAAAATCTTGGTTGTTTTTAGATTAAGCGTTGATTTTAAAGGTAATTCGATTAGTTTCGATGAGTTGTGGTGAAACTGATGATGTTGTGACCTATGCTATTGAACCATACCAATGCATAGATGCTTTTAATCCTAACTTGTCATTCAATGAACTTCTATACTATGGGAGAGACGTAAGAGGTTCGTTGAGATCCTTCATATGTGTATATTGCAAAATAAAATCATTCAAAAAAAATTGAAATGACTCTCAATTTTCAATCAAGGGTTCAAGACGTTGTATTCAATTATCACTAATTAGAACCAAAAAAATGTTTGAATATTCAATGTTTTTTCTTGTTTCCAATAAGTCTCTTAAACTGATGTGTACATGTAAGAACGTGATTCAATTTTTGTTTTCCATGACCAGCATTTACACTTGAGATCCACTTTTGCGTTCACAGGACCGCCCGAAAGCGAAAGTGAAGAGGATGATCGTGGCTTGATAATATGCTTCAAAATTTTAAAGGATTCCTATTACACTTGAGATCCACTTTCTCGTTCACTGGACCGCCCGAAACCACAAATGAAGAGGATACTTGTGGCTCAGAATTTTGCTCAAAAAATAAACCTATCTATTACACTTGAGATCCACTTTCGCATTCACAGGATCTCCCAAAAGTGCAAGTAAAGAGGATACTTGTGGCTTGAACACAACGTATCTTAAGAAGCTTGGCAATGACGAAAAAGATCCTCTCATTGTGTTTCAACTAATCTTGAATGGTAGGTTTGTATTTTGAGAATTTAGGTGAATTTGATATTAAATGATGGTATGAAGAGAGTCTTAATGGTGATTAGAAGTTTTGTGGCAGGTCATCAAGTCCATGTGGATTCAAAATTCATGGTCATAAGAATTTATAACTTAAAACAATGTCACAAGTCTTTAATTTTTTCAACAATTTCCTTATGTCACTATGTGATAAAAATGACCAATTTAGACAAATTTTTAGACATTCAAGGCTGAAATAAATGACTTAAATGGAAAACATGTCATAAACTTTCATATCTGAACATTCATTTCAAGGAAATTTTTGAATAATGCTAAAAAAAACTCCTCCTAAAAGTGATTTTTTCCTAATTTTTTCTTAAAAAGAGCTTTCCAAGCCTTCCAAAATTGAGGGAAGATGTCCCCAAATTTTCAAAATGATATTAAAAGGTCATATTAGGATTTACAAATTTTTTTAGGATGTCAATCATTATTCTTCAAAGTTTTAATATAATTCAATAAAAATTCAAAAATCGGTGATTTCCACAAATTTCAAACTCAAGCCAAAAATGCACACCAAACTTGCAATCCTTCAAAAAATTATCTAAAACTTGATAAAAGGGAAGAAATTGTTGTCTAAAACATCTGTTAGAGAAATACTAAGACATCTACAAGAGAAAAAATCAATCAAAATGACCAAAAATTGCATATCTAGCCATCAAAAATAAAGAATCGTGCCTTTTTCAATTTTCATCCAAATGGATGCAAAACTTTGAAATTATTCAGAGAAATCCCTTAAATATTGATGAAATAGAGGTAAGTACTGTCTAAAACCTATCTTGGAAGATTCCTAAGACATCTACAGCAGCAAAAATCAATCAAAATGACCAAAAATTGCAGATCTGACCATAAAAATTCAAGAATAATGGCTTTTTCAAATTCCAACCATATGCACACAAAACTTCAAAATTATTCAAAAAAATCCCTTATATTTGAAAAAAATGGTTGAAATTAGACTACAACATCAATTAGAGGATTTTCTAAGCTTTCCACAGCAAAAACAATCACTCAAAACAGATAAGGAATGAGGATTTTATGCCCAAAACATTAAGAACCCGTGACTTTTTGAACTGAGTACTGTAGGCGCTCTGTCTACTCTGTGTAAGTGCGCCAGAGGAGGTCAGCGCTCTATCTGTTATGTGTAAAGGCACCTGCAAGCCAAAGAGGGTAAAAAAGGCAGATCCAAGCTCAAATTTGTTGAAAACAACAAAATAAAGGGTGGATTCATGTCAGTTTTGACCTCTAGGACTAAAATTAAACCTTCTACGAACAAAATAAAGCATGCATCATAAGATTTGAAAGGGAAAATCACCCTAACAAAGAGGATATTCTCATGAAAATTTATTTCAAGAGAAAATCCCCTTAGGTCCCCAGTATGGTCTCCATTCTATTGGTAGATTCAACCGTAGGGACATGTCTACAACCTATTTATCCTTAACTACAGGGAGGGTGAATCCTGTTGATATAAATACATGCAACAAATGAAAATTTCCTGATATTTCTAAACTATTTCAAAGCAAAGATAGGGAGGGAAGAAATTAGATTGCCTATTGAAGTGTTTCGTTTGATGAAGATCCTCTTTCTCCATCCTTCTTAGAGTTTAGGCCTCCATTAGCATCCTACTAGCTAGTTCCTTACCTCTAGATTTTCAAAAAAAATTAAAAATCTTGAAATCTATCTACCAAATATTGACAAAGAACGCATAAAAAAGCATAGATTCAAATACAAAATTTGGGGGGAATTCATATTGCATCATATTAAAATGGGAGGAAAGTGATTACAGCCCAATAATAGGTGAATATCTTTCTCCCTTGCTCTAAACTATTCTCTTCCATCAATGCCAATGATCACCAAAGAAACTATGATGAGAAAAAGACTATCTATCCTCCAATTCCTGTAGCATGATTTTTCTTTTCACTCTTGTCCTCCTTAATTCGCCTCATATCCCTTCTATTTGTAGGATTGGACTTTGAGAATCCCATATTTGATAATGAATGTGGGATTTAGGATTTTTGAAGGTTTTGATTAGTTCCTTCACAAAACCCACTTCCCTTAGTTTTTGGGCATTTCAACTTGATTTTCAGCATTTATAAGACAATTAATGCCCATATTAGGCAATTTTCACTGTGTGGGTTATAGGAATTGGGATTTGGCCCTTAAGTGGTCAAAGACTTGGCCTCTTTAGAGCCACCTTGTATTCAAAATTTTCTTCCTTTGTGGAAGCAGTGGTCAATTGTTCAAAAAACTTTGATCTTCATGTTGCAGGAGAAGTAAAATATTGTTTTAAGACCAACACTCTCGAGGGTGTTAATTTTATTGTTAACATGTATGGACAGAAAGTTGTGATGCCTATGTAGTATATTGTCCTGAGCTTAAGAATTGTTGTGATCACAACAATTAAAGATGTCGATGCTATTGAAGAAATATTGTTGCAACTTATCCAACTGGAAGAAGAACATTTTTTCGCAAGCTTTCATCGAAATGTTGAAAAACAAAGGCAAAAAGAATGGCATGATTAACACATTAAGGGAAAGCACTTTGAGGTCAGAGGACTTGTTCTTATGTATGACAGCAAAATTTTCAAGCCTCCAGGAAAGTTGGGAGCACATTGGTTGGGACTGTATGTCATCACGAAGAACACTGATGGAGGAGCAATGAAACTGCAAAATTTAGACAGAACAGAAGTCCAAGTACTCGAATGGAAGTTGCCTAAAGCGATATCATGACAGTTGCAACTTGGTCGCATTAAAAAGAGAGAGAGGGGGGGGGGAAGAAAGAGGGGAAATTTTTTATTTGTAGACTGCTAGTCTACCATTGTAAAAAGATGAAGTCTTGCATACTTCCTGTCTGGAAAAGATAAAAAATCCGTGGAGAAGAAACATAGTTTGTTGCAAGAAATACGGGAGGAATAGAGAAGACAATTGGATGTCATTAATTTTCGATATGACAGCTGGAGGGCATTTATTTGAAATGTCCAAGGAAATTTGACGGCGTACTTTATGGTCACGTTCGTATTTATGGCAATAACTACCATTCAATGTTGTTGGCTTTTCTCTCGCTCTGACCCAGGTTCAGCCCCCTTTTTTGGTTAGCAAAACAAGGCCCAAGATATCAGCTCAACGGAGCAGAGCCCAGCAGGAAGCACCTACGACACAGATGTTGTCTCAACCAAGATATCTCAGTTTTATGGATAACTGCTAGAACCATGTTTTCTCAGTTTGTGCAGGAGGGTGTTTAAGTCCTTAGCTCTACGCCAAGGTTTCCAACAAAGACCAGGAAGGTGGGTTGGTGGTTTGCACGTTATATATCAACACGGAAGTAGGATTCGGCCTTATTTATGCAATTTTACGCAAATGCACAGTCAACAGACATGGACATATTCATTACTTAGATGTGGCATTCATACATTTTCCCATTTATAGCACAATAACAAATCAATAATTAACCACAGGAACTATGCACTTATCTAAGCTACTTCAACATTCACAAATATACATAGCAGGTAACGTGGAAACCCATCCGGGAAAAAACCACAAGGTGCTCTTCATATGGAATGGCATGAGGAAATAGATGCACCTTTTGTCTATACATCAAGCTATAGACTCTATTCAAGATATTCTCTTTTATCTCTACATATTTCCCCTCCCTCTCATACTCTATGATCTTCTCTATCTTTATCACTCTACTCTACTCCTACTTAATGATCTGCACACAACCTAGATCGACTCAACCTTCTCTATTTGTCTATGCACTCAGCTGCAGAACCACTAATCTAATGTACTTAGGGATCCAGATTCATTAACAAAAACTATCTACCTCTAGTCTAGCTCAAGCGTCTTTTCCAAGAGTCTAGAAACTTACTCAAAACTGTTGTATCAACTAATCAGCTCAAAACCATCTAAGAAAGAACTAGCTAACTAACTAAACCATTTACAGCTTCGGTTCCTCTTTTTATAATCCTATTATAGACTCGACATAGCTCTCATACATGCTTGTTATAGACTTAATGTTGACTCGATGCAGACTCTAACAGGCTTAGCTTCAGTTGCTATCCTAGCAAACTTATTATCTTCAGCAACCAGGATTTATTTCCTACTCTAGCAATACATAACCCAAAAGGCACTATCTACTTGACTTAGAAAAATGCCTTCAAGTGTGTGGTTTCTACTGGCTCCAGCTCAACTCGTACCCACGATTGCTAAGGTTGTTACCTTATCTGCATGGCTGCTTATGTGAATATCCTGCCATGTCATCTCATCTCTTGTTCTCTCCTTCTGTCATTGATTACAAAAATGATGAAACTTCTTTGTCCTGTGCCTTCTCTTTATATTCCTCCTTTTCTTCCTTCTTATGTCACATCATCCTTCTCTTCATATTTGATATTTTTCCTTCCGTCACAGCTTTTTCTTCTTCTTATTTACCCTCTTCTCTCCTACGTAGGCAAAATTCTATATGAATTCTCCCCTTCTGTCCCGAGGCCCAACAGGCCCCCAACACTCAGATTTGGCTCGTCCCAAGCCACACGAGCTACTGCTCCATAAACTGACTTGCGCTTATTTTGATCTGAAAATCCTCCATAATTTTCAGCAACTTCTCTATTTCGGTGCGCACTTCCTCTTCTACTTTCTACATGTGCTCCACTAGGTCGGAACTGATGTGTTTCACCATGTTTATTTCTACTAAGGTTGCTACCTCACACACCTTCTGGTGCACAAGATGAATTAGCCATGTGACTCTCTCTACTTCTACTTGTAATTCCTCCATCTTTTCCTCGCATTGTTGTTGTTGTGCACGCAACGCAGTAGTTTGTTGTTGTAGTCAGTGCATTTTTTTCGTCCTAGCCTTCTTTTGTTCCAAGGGTATTTGCTTTATCTCATTGTGCATCTACGTTATATTTGCTTCCATTGTAGCGAGCTCCTTTGCAATCCTTTATGATTGATCATCATCCATTAGAGCTTCCCAAGTCTAGGAAACTTGGTCCATAGCCTTAACACATGCTTGCTTGGCATTTTCTATTTCTTTCGCGGCCTGAGTTGCTGCATCTGTTCTTTGTTCAAGAAATTCTGGAGGTGTTTTGGGTGTCCTTTGCTCCTCTAACTACACTACTTTTTTATTAATATTTGTCACTAATTCTGCTAACTGTGCTATTTTGGCATCCGAGGCCATTTCTGGTGTTATTCCTTCTTCTTGAAAGCTGCTACAGGCCAAGGTGACTACTTCACTAATTCTTTAGCAGATACCATCCGACTCTAGTTTCTTTTGTTCAGCCTCTTGAATTTCATTTTTTAGTTTCCTGATGTCTTGATGTGTAGCGTTTACCTTTGTAGATAGGTGGTGCTCGCGTAGCCTTATTTCTGCATTAACAACATTCTGGACAGCATACACTTCATTCATATGCATACATGAAAAATCTATAATGAGTTGTTAGTATCCTGAAAATCAAGATTAGATTCTAGGGTTTCACACTTAACATTGGCTTTAGATACATGTACCATTATTGGCAGGGTTGGAACAGAGGCCCCAGCTTGCTCCATTTGTGATGTTTCAGATGGAGCTTGCAAGTCCACTGTTGCACTTGCACCATCAACAACAATCTTAAATTATTCCACTGCTTTGCAGAGAACCTTAAGAAGGTCAGTGATTGTAACTAAAAGTTCATCTTGTCATTCTTCTATATACTTTAAGCTAGATTGCGCTACCTCGGTGATTGCTTCAGTCATGAGTTGCATGTCATCACTATCCAAGTTAACCGTGTTTGTACTTCAGTCGAATTTCATTTTCTTCTTTGTTCTACTTGGTGGCACTTATTCTTCCTAAGGTTCCCCCTCCTCATGTTTTGATTTCGGGTCTGTTGGTATTGAGGGGTTGTCACTCTCGTCAAAGTGTAAATCCTCTCGGTGGTCTTCTTCTTCATTTTCCTCCTTATCTTGGTCTTGAAGATCTTGTTGTTGGATTTGTTCTTCGAATACTAGATCACGCCATTCTTTTGGTCACTAATTAAAAATTTCTTGGACCTCTTCCTTGGTTATGATAAAGTTGGCTTGTATCTTTGGGTGTTGCAATTGATGTAGTGGTTGTAGGTAAACATTATGCGGACCCACTTCAAACTTAATGATGAAACGAAATTGTTGGACTGTGGTGGCATCTATCCTTGACATTCTCCTTACTTGATGTCGTATAGCCTTCACATGCATAAAGAAGTCAATATTGCTCACATGTTGTTGTGCTAGTTGTTTCTTCTCAAACCAGAGGTTCTGATACCTTTCCCCTTGACACAATACCTGCAGGTCGACCCCTTGGTAGTGTTCTGGTTCATACCATGCAATAAATGAAATTAAAATTGACAACCATGAATAATGGAACACCCAACCCATTTCTTATGCATCGGTGGCATATTGAATGACCTCATTCAGTAAGAATTGGTACCGATTGATTTGAATTCCTCTCGCACAGAGGTCTGCGAGCGCGATTTCTCCCATCGTACACTGATCTGGACACATTTTGCAGAGTATCTTGGATGATAATACTTTGACAACAAAGATCACATTTGAGTTATTAATGGCACAAATCAAAAAACCTCTTTTACTCCTTTGCATGCCAAACTTTTCCTTCCTCTGCTTGGCTATGGTTACCTCTTGATCCTTTTTTAGCAATAGTACTAGGTCCATCTAGCATCTGGCAGGCCTATGATGGTAGTGATGAGCTCAATATTCACGAGTATAGGTTTTCCTAACTAGAGAACCCCGTCATGGATAGTAGGAGTAATTGCTTAACACAGGTGTTGATCTATGTACCGCGCCCAAAGTGTGGCATGTATAGCAACGATAGTATGCCATACTTTTCCAGTTGTGTAGCCCAGTCCTATGCAAGATATCATTGAGGCACCTCTGGTGTATCCTGCATAATGTCCATATACTTGTTGCAGTCCAAGTCTAGTTGTCTCTTGGTATCATGATCACCATAATATAACTTCTGCACCTTGGGTAGAATATATTTGACTACCTTCACTCCCTTAGGTACTAGTAGCACTATGAGCGGAGTCTTTCAATTCTTTGGGACTGCAACCTCTGGTGCATTTCTGCATCGGGGTGGAACATATGGTGGCAAGAAGTTCCTTATCTCAAAATCCTCTAGTGGGGGGGTGGCCTCCGAGGTTGTCATTACTCTTCCCTTCCTCTTTCTAGTGCTAGTGTGTTTTTCTTACTGAGTAACTAGTGGGATTGGTATTTCCTTTAGCACTGGTTTAGTGGCCTTCGACTGTAATACGGGAGTAGTTTGTTCATTAACAGGGCCCACTAGCGGTGGGATATACCCAGCAGTATATTCCATTATCGAGGTAGGTGATACAAACTCGGATTCGACTGTGCTTGTGCTAGAGACAGATATGACCATACTACAACTTCACTAGTTTGGCGCTTAAAGGTTGACCCATTAACAATGTTTTTCTTCGGCATGCAAGGAGCGGGACAGGGTATTGAAGTTTGATAAATACCCTAACTAGTGCTTAGTTGTTCTTTGTACACACGATCAAATTTTTTTATTTTTTTAGAAAAGGCATTCATCCTTTCTGCCGCGCGGTCGTACCGTGGGCTCTTTGATCAAGGATTTTTGTGTTATACCACTACTGTCATGTCACTTTAATTGGTAGGTATTATTAACAGTTGAGTTTGTACCCCAAAAATCTTGATGTTAACTTTTTTTTTTCTTGCGTCCTATCTAACACAGTGTCGTGTATTTTCACAAATGTGATCTCTTTTCACTTCGCACATTCCTTATGACACATGGATATTATGGTGGCTGGATCACTATCCCTCATATCCTTCATGATATTATACCACATTGTGAAGTTATGCGTAGTTATGCCGTATTGATGGAGACTTGTGTCCACAACGGGTGTCTCTTCAAAGATATTTTCCTATATTACTTGTCGCGCAACATCGACTATTGGATGTTCGCTTGTAAATTCAAATGTCTGGGTAAAGTTTACAGTTAAAATTTACCACTCAATGTGTCCTCGCCGCAGCTCCTTTGAGGTGTACCAACTTCTTGGCACCATTTCCAAATTGTGGATGAATCGGTGAACCCATTCCTATCACGGATATGCTTGCCAAGTTGTGCGATAGTGCTCAATATGTTTTCCAAGGTTTTACAATCCTGTATATTTTTTATTAGCATAACTGACCTCTTCTACAAATATGATCTCCATTAGTCTTCTACATTGTGGCCATTCGTAGATAGATTGCTTATGTGTCATCCACCATCTAGTGGGTGTAGCTTTCAGCACAAGGTCCAAAGCGAACGGTCCCTGAGAGTCTGTGACCTTTTCTTCAGATTCTACCAAGAGGGATGCAAGGTTAGGGAATCCTTCATGCATCGACAATGCACTTGCTTCAGCTCCTATGCTTCAAATAACTGTTTTAATTCTCCTGCATCTGTGCATAGACACTTTATGCAACCTGTTCTGCAAATTTTCTAGAGCATTGCCCAAGTCGGACGTGCACAAGCTTATAGTGCGCAACTTCGGTTTCTATCAGCTGTGGGGTTAATATAATCTTACTTTTAAGACATAATGTTATACAGATGGTCCACGTAATTTTCTTTCCCTTCACTATGCACAGGTTCAACATAACGTTTCCCATCAAGGGGACTGATAGGCACAACCACTCTTATTTCATAATCTTCGAAAGACAAGATCCTTTTCTTGAAGTTTATGATAGTTTGGTTGTCTATTTCCCAAACAATTCCTAGAAGCATAGGATACGGGTTTTTCATCGACAATGTCAATGATCTCAAAGTCTGCATATGTCCTTCAGCCTTCAACTTCCATAGGTACTTGGGATCGTCTATCAATTGGTAGAACCTTTGACTGATTTGAAAGCCACAGTTGAATAGGAGACTAGTCTAGTCGCAACTTGTTCATGCCCTCCCATGTCTTTCTTTTCAAGATATTGACATCTAACCCCATGTCTAATATGATACAATCCATATCGTAATCTCCTATCTGCGCGGTCATTCGCAATTCTTGACCTGTCTTCCGCTTGCTCTCGATATGATTGACTCTTTTCTCGGGTTGTAGGTATTATGTGGTATCTTCTATGAGTGGTGTTAGTTCTGGGATAGCATATTTCTCGTGGATTAGTCCCTATCAACTTTTAAAAGTCTTTGAGCTTACTAACCTTTTTAGTGGGTGGCCTTCCGATTAGTTGTTCAAATATTTCGAGCATAGCTCTCACTTGTCCAAATTTCGACGACTAATTGGTATCAATGAAGTCTTGTCGCACCTCCAAGAAGGCTTCCTTCTCTTGTTGGAAATCTAGCATAGCTTTCTTTTGTGTCGCAGGTCGCACCTGTGGATGTCCTTGCGGCATATTTTGGTCTTCTCCTGTCGCAGCACCTCCTCTTATGACTAGAGCAAGGTTGGGTTGTTTTGGTTCGGTAGAAATCATTTGAATATTTGAATTGGGGTTTGGATTCGGATTCTGCACCAGGTTGGGGTTAACGACAGTTCTATCCTACCATTTCGCAATAAGTTGCAGACATTGTTCGACAATGTGATCAAATGCTTTACAATATGTACAATTTTTCGTAGGACTTTGAAAATCTCGGGAAAAGTGTCCTAGATACCCACAATTATAACATACAATTTGGCCTCTTCCTCGACCAAATCCTCCTCCTGGTTGTTGTCCTCAACCTCTAAAATTATCCCCCCCCCCCCTGTTGCATAGGGTATTGTTGTTACTGAGGGTACTAATTTGGCTAGTATTGTGGTCGAGGTTGTTGTTGTTGTTGAAACTACGCAGGATGATACAGGCTGTGCTTGTTCAGCTTGAATTTGTTCATTTTTTTTCATTGGGTAGGTATCCATGGTTTTCTCTTGCAGCAGCTAAAGTGCTCTGCACTCTTTTTCATCATGACCTACCAATCTATAAAATTTAGAATACAGACTAGAGGGTGCACTTACAATCTTCTATAACTACAGGTATTCTTCGAACTTGTGGCCTCTAGTCTAGCATAATCGACACCAAGGTATTCCCTAGGTGTATAATGGGTTCGGCGCACCTATTACGACATAGTTCATCAGTGCCGAGCAATTATCTTTATGGTTCCCATCTATCCTGCACAGTGTACACCATAGTTCCTCCTAAACTTACTTGCCCCTTTTGATGTCCTGGAGTTGCACCGTAATATTGGCCAATTGTGACTGAATTTGTATCATGCCCGAGCCAGTGTCTCCAAATGGCGAGGATTCTAATTTCATTGCTATATCCAAATCCTCTGTCTATGACATGAGTTTTTGTTGCATCAATGGTGTTCATATATGTGGAAACAAGGCAGCAATGAACCATTCCTTGTGTTGTTGGAAACTCACTTTGGACATTAATGTCTTAAATCTCTAGTCAAAATCCCAAACAGATTATGTCGGTAGCTGCTTGATCTCCTTGCTCTTGGTGATGCATTGGGGCTCAAACTTGAGTTTCTTAAATTCATCAATCAACCCGAGTCGAATCTCATTGTGTGTCTTTAGGACCACTCCCATTGGTACTATGGATAACTTCATATACCAGTCTAATGCACGACCTCGTAGCATTGTGATCAGCTATGCTTTCTTGGCATTCTCATCCTGGATCTGTAGTACAGTCAAGACATGTCACACAAGAACCAATGCTACTCTGGGTCCTCTAGCCCATTCCCATTTAATATTGGAGCTTAATGTCAGTTCCAACATTTAGATTAATCAGTGTTGTATTGACAACTGGTACAATCGAAACAAAATTTTGACTAGTCATACTTCCTTCTCCACTATTTACAGCGTTAGTAATACTCGTATTTACATAAATACTTGGAGACTAGTCTCGAGATCTTACCTCTAGAACTGTAGGTGAGTTGTGTACACGTTCTTGTTCATAAGCTTCAGTCAACTCCTCACATTCTTCGTGATCACCTTTTGAGATTGGTTGATATTCTTCTTCCTCGTAACAAGAGCCTTCGTCTAGGGATGATGTAAACTCGTAGCCTTCTTCTTCTTTCTCTATGTTGCAATTCCCTCATCCGAACAGAGTTTTTCATCTTTTTCTTGACCTGAATCTTCTTGTGATTCTCAAAAATCCTGGTTCTAATTCAATTCCACTTTCTCCTGGGACCATCCCATTGTAGGGTTCTGCTGAGACATAGATACCTTTTGTTATTCATTCCATCATTCAGAGAATTCCCTTTTCACATATAAGCATTTTTATCCATGTCTTCAAAGATGATAGATATCGACTGTGTGGACCTTGGAAAAAAATTCGCTCAGCCTCACTGTATGAGGTTATAGTATCAACAGCGAACTCAATGATATATCCCTCTATGATATTGTCTTCCTAGAATTCCATAGCCCTTGATATAGGGTTGTTGATTCTTTTCAGTCGCTCAATCAAGAACGAAATCCACTCTGTAGCTTCTCCTCCTTGAAAATTATTTTTCTGGGTTTCCAACTTAGACAACCACTCATACAAGACGATAGGGAACTCAAAAAAGAAACTCTCATAAATGTCTAAATAGATGTACTGGCCAAACCAGTGTGTTGGGTTCCATCGTGTTCCTTTGCTTTCTTCTCATGCAAACTCTAGCTCTTTGAAATCCACCCAGTCGTGGATCTCTGGTTCCGTAGGATGCCAGAACATATCCCTCAACAGAACACTTTAAGGTCCTGACAAAGGAACCATTTGATGGCTTTCCTCTCTCTGCGACCCAGGTTTAGCCCCCTTTTTTGGTCAACACAACAAATCCCAAGATATCGGCCCAACGAAGCAAAGCCCAGCCGGCAGCACTTGCGATATAGATGTCATCTCGCCCGAGATATCTCATTTTTATGGATAAGTGCTAGAACCACATTTTCGCAGTTTGTGCGGGAAGGTTTTTAAGTCCTTGGCTCTGCGCCAAGGTTTCCAATGAAGACCGGGAAGGTGGGTTAGTGGTTCGCACGTTATATATCAACACGAAAGTAGGATTCAACCTTATTTATGAAATCTTACACCAATGCACAGTGAACAGACATGGACATATTCATTATTGAGTGGTGGCATTCATACATTTATCCATTTATAGTACAATAACAAATCAACATTTAACAC
Organism: Pseudotsuga menziesii; assembly: GCA_001517045.1. NCBI lineage: Eukaryota > Viridiplantae > Streptophyta > Pinopsida > Pinales > Pinaceae > Pseudotsuga > Pseudotsuga menziesii. Next base: position 343,897 of record LPNX010411517.1, read on the forward strand.
GTCAACTATGCACTTATCTAAGCTACTTCAACATTCACACATATACACAACAGGTAACGTGGAAACCCATCTGGGAAAAAACCACAAGGTTCTTTTCATCTGAAATTGGCATGAGGAAATAGATGCACCTTTTGTATTTACATCAAGCTATAAACTCTGTTCAATATCTTCTCTTATATCTCTACAGACTTTCCCTCCCTCACATGCTCTCTGATATTCTCTATCTTTATCAGTCTACTCTACTCCTACTTAGCGATCCGCACACAGCCTGGATTGACTCGACCTTCTCAATTTGTCTGCGCACTCAGCTACATAACCACTTCTCTAATGCACTCAACAATCCAAAGTCATTAAACAAAACTATATACGTCTAGTCTAGCTCAAGCATCTTTTCCAAGAGTCTAGAGACTTACTCAAAACTGGTGTATCAACTAATGAGCTCAAAACCCTCCAAGTAAGAACTAGCTAACTAGCAAAACCATTTATTGCTTGGGTTATTCTTTTTATAATCGTATTATAGGATCAACATAGCTCTCATACATGCTTGTTACAGACTCAATGTTGACTCTAACAGACTCAACTTCAGTCGTTATCCCATCCGACTTACTATCTTTAGCAAACATGTTGTCTTTCCCAATCTAGCAATACATAACCCAAAAGGCTCTATCCTCCAAACTTACAAAAACTCCTTCAAGCGTGTGGTTTTCACTGGCTCTAGTCGAGCCCGCACCCATGATCGCTAAGGCTTTCGCTTTCTTAACATTATGTCTTACTGCCCTTTTCCTGTCGTTACCTTATCTGCACGCCTGCTTCTACGAATATTCTATCATGTCATCTCATCTCTTGTTATGTCCTTTCATCGTAGCTTACAAAACTAGGGAAGATTCTTCTTCTCGCGCCTTCTATTTATCTTCCTCCTTTTATTCCTTCTTCTGTCACAACATCCTTCTCTTCTTATTTGATATTGTTCCTTCCATCGCATCTCCTTCTTCTTCTTTACCCTCTTCTCTCCTACTTAGGCAGAATTCTATATGAATTTTGGCCTTTTGTCCCGAGGCCCAACAAATATGCTATCAAAATAGCGGTGTGCATAAAAGTTTCCTTAATTATTCAAACGATGTACCTATGTGACTAAAAGGATGGATTCCTTTCTATTAATTGTATGCGCGTGTGAAGAACGGCTGGGGGGGAACTGTTGCATGCTATCAACATTCGCGCCCAAGTTCATTTCATTATGTTTGCATGAGAGAAGAGAAATTGTTGTCTACAACTTCAAGAGCCGAATAAAATTACTCAGAGCATGGTTGTTTCAATCTCTAATGCTAGTTCAGTTTTTGAATCTGAAGTTGCGACTACATCACCCACACCAATATTGGAGGATACTACGGGATATGTCCCACCACAGCAACCGGCTGCTCCATTTCCTGAGCAAGTTCCAATCCCTTCAGTCAAGCCATCCAAAAAATTGAGTGCATACATACCAGGTCCATCATGTACTTCATTGGGGAAAGCACAAAGGTAATAGGAAGCATAAAGAGAAAGCAATGACACCACCAAGACATCCATCAGTACTTGAGGAAGATGAAGACTTTGAAACCAGACATTTGTTGCCACCATATATTCCACCAAGGTGTGTGGATGCACCAAAGGTCAAAATTCCAAAGAATTTGGGGGATCCACTGATCGCACCATCGGTGCCATAAGGAATTAAGATGTTGACAAATATTTTGTTGAACCTATAGAAGCTATCCTTTGTTGACCACGACACCAAGAAAAATAAATATTTGGATAAGAATAATTATAAGGTAACTATGCAAGACACACTGGGATTTCCAAAGTGCTTTGTTCCAATGGAATGGGTAAGAGGACTGGAACAGTATGGACTGTTATCATTTCTATACATGCCACACTTCGATCCCATCACAGAAGTGAATAACTTTGCTGGAAAATTGTTGGTATCATTTCATGGAGGAATCCTTTGGCTAGATGAAGTACATTTTGTGGATGTTTATCTAATTCTAGTGATAACACGTCTCCCATTGTCAGGTATAGATCCAATATAATATTTAGGAAAAGACGAAGAAACAGTGATGATAACAAGGGTTAAGGACAAGTATGATGTGATTAGGGCCAAAAGAGCGTTCCTAATCTTGTCCATTAATGACTATATTGTTCGCTTTGATGTGAAGGTATTATCCTGTAAAATGTTGCACAAACTATGACACTATGGGTGAGTTTGCGCTAGCCTAACTCTGTGCGAAGAGAGTTCAGATTAACTTGTCACAATTTATGTTGAATGAATTGCTAGAAGACACATCTCTGTCGTAGGAAAGTGGTAAAACTTTCCACTATGTCTAGTTGTTAATTTTGACTTCATTTGTTGTCTGGTCCAACCCACCAAACTATCACTGCATGAATATTTCAGTTTGTTGCAGGGGAGCCAGATACCAAATAGATGGTTCACACATAAAAACAAGGACACGCAACATGATACTAATATCAAATTTTTAATGCATGGAGAGGCCTTGAGGGATCAAGTCCAGAATTAGATAAGACTTGAGGAGGACATTGTTAATTGGTTCTGCCAAATCATTAAGTTTCAAATCGGGACGCATTATGTTATGATACAGCCGCAACAAGACCCACAATGCCAATGGTTGCCAACAATTTTTACTAACTGAAGAAGAGCTTGAAGCCATTGTTGATGAATGGTCGAAAGAATGGCGTGTCCCTATTCCAAATGTCTGGATAGTAGATGACGACCTGGACCAGGACAAACCAACATCATCACAGCATAAAGATCAAGAAGAGGACCCGCCAGATGATGTGCAAGATCATGATCCAACTCAGAGCAGGTCAAGTTCGACTCCGGCAGACCCAAATGTACAAAAGAAAAAGGAAGTAGCTTGATACAAAGCAAGGGGAGTCTAAATGAAAGAAAAAGAGAAAGACTGACAAAACTAGCAATATCGTCAGCATTGATGGGGAATAATTAACATAGTTAACTGAAGCACTAGCATAAATCACGGAGAGAGGGTTTCAGAAAATAGACAAGCAACATATGGAGCTTACAGGTATTGTTACTAATTTGCTTAAAACGTTTTGTAAATTTGTTGAAGAGGTTAGAATTGTAGTAGATTATACACCTCATAGAATTGAGTTGCAAGATATACCTGGCCCTTCCGAAGAATAACAACCTTGAGATGCCAATTCCATTCCACCAATCAGAGCACAGGTATCAGGAGAAGTGCTTCATCTAGGAACCCCAAAATTTAATGATGTTGCCAAAAGCATAGGGATGATAACCATATTTTTTTTGCAGATGCACATGACTAAGGTATATGCACTACAAAATGTCGCAGTCGCAGAAATGAAATTAAGAAAAGGCGCTTTGATTAAGCTGGTGAAAGTCACAAATAAAAGTGTTAATAAGATGACATGAGAAGTGCAAGAGGTTGAGCAGAAGACAAATATGTGGGAAGAAAATAGGCATAGGCTCGACAAGGCTATAGCCCTTGCATGCACAAATTTTGCAGACGAAGGAATAATAGAGGAAATGTTTTCAGAAGCCAAGGCTATTTGACTTGGTGAGATAGCAAAAGACCTTCAAAAGGAATTTGTAGATCTATGGGTGAAAATAAGACCAAGCACACCACTAGAATTGTTGGAAGAAAGAAGACAAGCAGCAGTAAAAGCTGCGAAGAAGATAGAAGAAGCAGAGGTATTATGTACTAAGGCGACCAAGTCTCTTAGACTTGAGAAGCTTTGATGGAAGATGTTGAACTAGAGAAAGTCGCAGGGGATTTGCGCACAACTGAGATAGAAGTAACTCAACTGAAAAATGGGATGAAATAGTTACCCTTAGCACAAAAGATTATCCGGATTTATGCAGGAACACAACAGAATACACAAATAACCATAGAAACAAATATGCAGTGGAAATAACACTTCATTTCATTAATCAAAGAACTGAAACTTGTTTACATACATAATGGAAATAAACTAGCTAGAGTGTTGGTAGCTTAACTCTGAGAAGAGATATGGCGGCTACATGCCTCTGAACTCTGTGTTACAATGAGGCTCAAAGGCCTATATACTATTGAGAAACAATGGAAACCCTACACATCCAAAAACCTAACCCTAGGAGGTGAAACACCAGAATGTGGGCCCCGTTGGGTAACTTGGTACATCAATTTCCCGGGGTCGTAACTTTGGCATACTACCTCCGTTTGACATGCATGATACATTGTTAGAAATATATCTTCAAGAACTACATCCATGAACAACAAATATTGAGTCCAAAACAAACTCATATTTGCCCGACCATTCGATGCCGAAAAAAAGTCGTTTAGGGCCTCAAAACGGCTCCAGAAGTTTAGGACCTGAAAACTCCCAAAAATAATAAATTGTGCTACAATTAAAGAAATTGGAAAACTGAAAGAAATAATGGTGGGGGTCCAAGTGGAATAGGTGGGTGGCCACCAATATCCTCTTGGATCAAAATTTGGCTAAGGCAACAAAAATGAAGAAATTGCAACAGCAAGTGACGATGTTGCGCACACAACAAAAACAATGAGAAGATAAAGTTGAAGAGTTGTAGGCTGAAGCTGAAAGAGTTATTCATCCTGTACATCAAAAAGTACAACAAGAAATGGAAGAATCAAAGCTTGTACCATTAGAACACCTTAGTTCTGACCTTGTGGAAAACTTGTAGAAAGCAGAGGAAGATGTGTGACATAAGACAGAGAAAGTAGTGAAAATCTTAAAAGATTTTCAATTTCAAGTTGGATCAAGTAAAAAGATGGAAGAGTAGCTTTGTGTGGCTCGGGATGAGCCACATGTGAGTGTCGGGGGCATGTTGGTCCTAGGGAAAGATAGGGAGAATTTAGTTAGAATTTTTCCCCAATATGGAAAAGAGTCAGAGCGCAAGGAGTAAAAGGAGTTGCGACAGGAGTAGAGAAGTAAGAATAGAAGAAGGAAAAGAAGGAAAATTAGTTGCAATAGAAGCAATTGTGGAATGAAGGAGGACAAGGTAGAAGACGTAATAAGGAAGGAGAATGCAACAGCGGAGGAACAAAAGCAAACAAAGAAGAAAAAGCTAAGGAGCAGAAGGGGAAGCTGTGACAGGAGAAGAAGAGTGTTCGCTACAGAAGAGAGTCCCCGACGGAAGAGGAACAACAACAGAAGGAAAGGATGCGACGGATTTAACCATGTTAGAGTATGTGCAGCAATGCAACGACTAGAAAGTGACAGTTCAGAAATATCGTTGGTACAAGGTAGGCTAGAGTCGACGAAAACTGCACGTATGAAAGCATCTTTGAGCTTCTCGTTAGTTAGCCTTTGTGGTATCTGGTCATAGACACTCTCTGGTCATTTCTGAGCTTCTACTTAGTTAGCCTTTGTGGTATCTGGTCATAGACACCCTCTGGTCAGTTATCCTTTGTGGTATCTAGTCATAGACATTGGTTGTTTATTTAGTGACAAACTGATTATATTGTATATTAGTGTGTTGATTTGTAGAGAGGAGTTGAAGAACCTGTAGCTAAGTGCACAGGAGTGTAGAAGAGATTGAGTTGATCCAGGATATGTGCAGATCATTGGTAGATTCAAGTAGAGAAAGAGTAGTGAATATAAGATCAGAGAGAATGATAGGAGGAAGAAGTATGTATAGATAAGAAATAGAGATCTAGAACATAGTCTGATGTGTATTACGCAGACCAAAGGTACCACATATTTCTCATGTCAGATGAAGAGCGCCTTCGTGGTTTTTTCCAGATGGGTTTCCACGTTAGATACTGTGACAAATGTGTGAATGATGGATGTGATTGAGTTGCATATATATGTTCTTGTCAATATGTGTTTATGTAATTGCTTATGAATGAGTTTATATGTACTTGTCGCACTGTTATTGTTGAATGTACCTATGCTGCATCAGGTTTGTTAATTATAATACCTGTCGAAGGAGGAGTTATAGCACAGCTTAATTGTGTGAAACAAGCATAAAGATCCACCCATTAGCTTATGTCGAGCGTCTTGGTAGAACACCAAGGGACGCGAAATCCCCTACCCTACTATAGAAACCTGGTTCTGGAAGTTACCCATAAAAATATATCTCGGGTGAGGCTAAATTTGCGTCGCAGATGCTGCTGACTAAACCTTTCTTTGTTTGGACGATATCTTGGGCTTTATTTCACGCCAAGGAGGGACTAAACCTAGGTCAAAGAGAGACCAAACGCCAACAATGCATCTCACAAGAACAATTTAGTTTTTTGTCTAGAAGATAGATACACGAAGCTATGGGGGTTGCTTAGGAAATTTTACATATCATAAAAAAAAATTGAAAGCAATGTTTACAAATTTAGGTTTGTCCGAGGCCCATGACATGATAGGCTAGCTATATCTCAAATTACTGATGATTCATGTGGGTTTTAGTTTGTAGGTGATAAACTGGGTAATGACATGTATCACAACAAAGTCCTTTGTTGTATTGGTAAATGGGGTTGCTTCTAATTTCTTCAAACCTGGTAAAGGTATGAGACATGGGTGTCCACTGTCACCTTTAATTTTCCAATTGATAGCAAGGGGGATTAGTAGATCTAGACTTGATTCTAAACGAACTTGGACTTTTAAAGGCATCAAAATGGGAATGCTTTGTTTATTTCACAATTTTTTTGTTTATGATTTCATTCTTTTATGTGATGGTTCTTTGAGGGATTGGGTGAGGCTTAAAGAGATTCTTTATTAGCATTGATTGGCAACATGTATGCAAATGAATGAGGGTAAGTCTTATGTGACTTTTATGGGATTAAATGAGAAAAAACACACTCGCAACACTCCACACTCGCACAAAGATATTTGCACACAAACTCACTCAACTTTGCCTCAATACCAGACTTCAATCCAACGACATAAGGATGCTCTTCTTGGTCTCCCCCCACATAGTTCATGAAGGCTTATTTTATAGGCCCAAGGAGGCTAATATGAGATGATATTCTTTAGGAAATGGATAGGGGATTATCTCTATGGGTGAGGAGGTCGAATGCCACCTCTCCCTAGCTAATAGAAACCAATTCCACGAGGGCTTTCATATGGAAGCTTCTCAAAACTTCATTTTTTCCCATTTTAATTTTAACTCTATCGACGCTTTTTACACATAGGGTAAAGGTGTCAGTGCTCCTTGTGAATAGGATAAAGGCGCTGGCGATGCCTGATGTCAAGAGACAATATGCGTCGGCGCTCTGGATAAAGTATGCCAGCCTACTCAAGAGTGGGAAAAAACATCCAAAAGAATCCCTAACCAAGTTCTATGAATCAAGAATCAGTGGATATTTTAGGTGCAACATAACTCCCCCCAAAGTATGAAGTTAGAAGGATGTGATAGGTAAAATACTTTCCTAGATATCAATCCGGTATCAGAAGCAAAGATAGATGATATCACAACTGACATAAGACCAGTAACTCATTTTTCTGACTCAATCATGGTTGCGGACCAATACACTGCATATCCATCAAGATAACTATGTCATGGCTACCAAAAATACACTGTAGATCCATGATCAATGATGTAAAAAATGGAACATGGCTACAGAACATATAAAGTAGATCCATGTCATCCGAACTCAATACTGGACACATCCACCAAACATACAATGTGGATCCATAACATGACTTTAAATAATCTTCCATCGCAACCTAAGGGTAGGAAATTACGCAAATAACTACCTAATCACTCAGGGTCTTCATTCCAATCCCCAAACGATACAATTCTAGCCATGTGAATAGATGTCTTGACGTCAAACATGGTAGAAACCACTTGATTATCAGTCATTGATGTAAATTGTTAACAAGTGTGAGGGAAATCACCATTGATGTCAATGATCCCCAAGGTATCCCAGTACATTCTTTCAGGTGTGAATAAGGATTTTGAAGTCGAACACTTGATAGAATCTTTCAATCAGAGGTCATTGATAAAAACCTACTGTTGAAAGCAAGGAAATCTTCCATTGAGGCATACAGGCTTCAAGGTAATTGACTTGGTTTCTAAACCTAATTCCTAGATGATGTGCTGAAGTCAACAGGAATAGATTCGTCGAAGGAGGGCCATGATGTTTCCCTTGTCATTAACATGAAACATGGAACAAAAGTTGATTTTGAAGTGATGAAACAACCATGAAACTGACTCAGATATGACCAGCTTTATAAGAAGGTAAAGTTACTGACAAGTTGGATTGTAAAAGAGACATCCTTTGAACAAATTGTGGCACGACAAATGACTTGGAAGCATTGACTTGACAAGAAGGAAAATAGGTGTGATGCAAGGATACGACGATGCATTCTTTGAATTGACTCAAAGGAGACAGGTGACTCATGAAAGTGGATCAACTCGGAGACAAGTTGAATACCCAACTATTCAGAAATGCAAATGAAAGCAGGTGCCATGCTCAAAGGTGGACTGTGACCTACCATTGATACAAATCAAAATATATTCCCCATTTTCTTAATTTCCCCATCCCGAAGGATGAGTGCCTCTTTTTCATTTTTATGAGTTCAAACAGGGTAAAAAACACTCATTGTAGCTCATTGGAAGACGAGTCCATTCTCATATGTTTTATGAACCTGAGAAAGGAGAGGATCATTCCCAAAAGAGGGTCTCTCAATGTTTAATTTCATGAGTCCATTGAAAGCTAACTCAGTATCATTCATGTTTAGAGAGTCTGAACAAAGACAAAAAGAAGACTCCAAAAGGTCTATCTTCATATGATTTAGTCCCAAGGGCCCGAAAAATTACAAAATAATTCCCAAGAGAACTCTTCTAGCTAAAGTCAACTAGAGTATTCATTTTTCATAATTAGTTAATCCAAACTGAAAAAAGGGGTAAACTACCGTCGAAAAGATTACTCTTCAAGTACTTCTACGAGTGTGAAGAAGACAAGTTCACTCGGAAATCTTTTCGCATTTTAAGGAGTATGAAAAGAGCTTAAATGTGACTCTATAAAAGGTCCCATTTTTCATAAACCATTTTCAACGAGTTTGAAATAGCAGAAAAAATATACTCGATACCCTTTTACTATGTTTTTTAACGAGCATGTCAAAGGTATAAACGACGCTCGGTACTTTTTCATCTAATCCAAAAGCATGAAAAATACAAATGAAACTTTCAACATAGCTACAAGGCTTCATAAATATGACCTGGACTCTTTAAAAATCAAGTTAGGACCAATTTCATATAAAACATATATGGTAAAACCCCTAAAATTAAAATATTTTGATTTTAATAATGAAAGTAAAAATCAAAATTACTATAAAAAGGGGGTAAATAGTGAAATTTTTGCCATTGTGACTTTTTTACCATAGTGAGAGTGAAATTGGTGAAAGAGCGTTGATTTTCAGTTGCAGATTTCGGGAGCTGTTGGCCACCTCTGCTCGAACCAGGTAACAACTAACTCTTATCCCTTCATTTTTGTTGGTGCATTTCTTGTTTCCAAGTTCAATTTTTTAGTTTTTTGGGCAAATCTCCAAAGGGGCAGAGCACATACAGGCTAGCGCCTTTTTCCCTTTCAAGAGATGCATCGGTGCATCCCTCAAGAGAGGAAAGGGCGCTGAAGGTGCTCTGTCACCTAGGGGCAAAGGCTTCGGTGATGTATTCCATTGCAGACAGTGCACCAGCATCCGTAACTCCCAAAAAATCAACACACTATCAATTTTAGGTGGTCTTTCTATCTTTAAATGGTTCATACTTGCTTCTAATAGATGTTTGAATGTTTTTGCAAGGCAAACAAGAGGAAAAATGGTCATATGGAAAGAGAGGCAACATGAGTTAGATGACCTCCAAGAAAGCAATGATCCAGTTACTTTTAGGGCCTTCCGTGAATGCGGGCTTCTCAAATTATTCTGGATACCAGGAATGAGAGCATATGTGCGGCTGCTAGAGCACATGATACGGATGTGGGATCCTAACCAATTGCATTTTGTAGTGGGTACCCACACTCTGACAATAGATGTAGAAGACATATATTTCATGACTAGTCTATCCCGTAGGGTAAGACCAGTGACATTGACAATACCACGAGGTCGTGAGGGATCTGTGGATGACCTGATTGATGACCAATGCTTGATAGGGACTCATTTAGTTGGTGGGAAGATTCCCATCAAACACATTACATACAGGCCATTGACGACTGTGGCCTTTACCATCAAGAAGGTTGCAGGTAATAAGTAAGCTCACTTGACCACGCGGGCACATATGTTGTGTTCCTTGGAGTGCATGCCTCCCACTGTATTCAATTGGAGTGAGGGTCTCTTGGTTAGCTTGAAATATCGACTGGACAAATCCAGGAGGGGAGAGCTGAAACAATTCGGCTACGGGGCGATAGTGGTGTCCTTCTTCCTGGGGAGGGTCCAATTAATGAGACCCTAGGTTCCATTGAGCATATTGGATGCAAAGGATCCATGGATGAGTTGGTGGTTGGATGCCATGTCCCGCCATGGTGGTGGAGGAGACCCCGGAGTTACCTATGGGCCAGCCTTCTTCCATTGGCTAAGGAACAAACTTTTGATGATAGAGGACTATTCCTATGTGGGTACTAACTTCTATGAGGATCCTGACCTTCCACTTCCAGAGGGAGATGAGTGGGATGACTGAGGTAAGAAACAAACCATTATGCATGTTTTTTTCTATATTTTTAATTTTATATTTGATTTTTATGTTGTAATGCTGAGATGTGTAAAAATGTCTTATGCAGATGTTGGGCCTTCCCGACCAACAGGAGCCTCGCACATAGAGAGGTGAGGAGCAGTATAAGAGATGGTGATCCACTGCACGGAGGCAGATGAGGAGCTCAATGAGATGGAGGAGAACCTACAATGTTTTACTGTGGGGATTCCAGATATCTCCATTGATGATCTACCTAGGCGCTACCAGTGCCAGACTGCAGGGGTTTCAGGCTACTTTGGGAGGCTACTCCATAGAGTGCCTCGATCCATGATGTGCTACCATGAGCACAATCACGATGATTAGCCCATAGTGGGTCCCACATTTTTGTACTATATTTATACTGAAAGCTTCGAAGCTTCAGTTTTTGCCCCATTATATGTATTTTGAAACTATGGTAGTCTCAAACTTCAGGTAATCTGAAAGCTTGATGCTTCAGTCCATTTTGTATCTTAACTTTACCTTATATATATATATATATATATGAAAAACTTTTATTTACAGATGTGTGTGCAAATGTGATGTGTGAATCTAAGCCTACTATGAATCCAATGCGTGATTTTTTATGTTAAAATGAACTTAACTATGAGCAATATACCAATCTAAGACAAAGTTTACAAGGGAATATTCCACAACATTTAAATGTCTCGGAACATGTTGATAAAAAACCTGGTCAAAAGACCTTTCTAAAAGCCTAACTCTTCGGAATGTACGAAAGAGTAGGTGGTTCCGGATGGTGTAGACTCAGTTTAACCGATGCACAACCAACTCTGAGTCTAAGTAAACCCTAATTTCTCTTACATCATTAGCGAGGGATTCTGTCAACAATATAATCACCGCATGATACTCTACGATTTTTTGGTGGAGGGACCCAAACAAGTATCCCCTGAACTCACCAGATCACTTATAGGATAGTACAACACCCAAGTTGTCGATGCAAGATTCAAGGTGTAATGATTAGCATCATCCGCGAAACCAATAAAGGTGGTCATTTGTCCATTAAATATAGGACTTACGTGAGTAGGGCTATGAAAAAAATCATCTTATATCCACATAAAAACCACACTTTTTATAGAAACACAGCATTATATAAACAATATTTACAATACAACTATGCTAGATGACCTAGGCATAGTATCTTTTGATGTAGAGCCCATTACGGGGCTTTCCCATGGGTATCCCGTCATAATATATTAACTCATATGTGCCTTTCTCTAAAACATGACTGATAATATAAGGCCCATGCCACATAGACTCTAGTTTCCCAATCCCCAACTTATTGTGCTTCTGGTCATAGGTCAAGACCAGGTATCCTTCGTTAAAAGAGCGTGGTTGAACAAATTTGTCGTATTGAGCTTTCGTTCGTCGTTTCTGTTCCTCATTTGCTAAGGTAACATCATGACGAGTTTCATCAACCTTGTTTAAGTACAGAAAACATTATTCTTCTATGGTGGTGTTGGGAAAAATCTCTACGATGAATTTCACAGAAGGAGTCTCACACTTTATTGGAAGAGTGGCCTCTAGTCCATACACCAATTGGAATGGTTTGAAACCAGTGGATGTTTTCACGATAGTCCTATAGGCCCATAGTGCAGAAAAAAGTTGCAAATGCCAATTAGACTTAGCCTACCCTACCATATGCTGAAGCATAGTTTTTAAGACCTTATTAATTGCTTCAACCTGGTCATTGACCTATGTATAGTAAGGTGTAGAGTTATCATGACAAAACCCTAATTTTTCACATAATTCTTCCATCGTCTTGTTGTGGAAATGTGACCATGATCAGTCACAATGGCCCTAGGAATCCTGAACCTAGCAATAATGTAATAAAATATAAAAAGAGCAGTTGTCTTCCCATCTTCGGTGTATGTGGGCATAGCCTCAACCTATTTAGTGAAGTAATCCACGGCCACAAAAATGTATCCATGCCCCCAACTGAGGTAGGTCTAGAGTGCATGAAGTCTATGCCCCATTTTCCAAAAGGGCCAACTGCTACGATAGGATGGAGCAGAGCTGGATGGGTGAACTTTTTGGATGTGAATAATTGACAAGGCAGGCATTTTTTGATAGTTTCAATACAATCCCTAAAGATCGAAGGCCAAAAAAACCCAAAATCCTCTAGGCAGTAGCCAACCTAAACAGGTGACCACCACAAACTCCATAGTGGAAATCATTAAGAACAATATTAGCTTCATCATGAGTGAGACATCATCCTAATATGGAATCAACGCCACGACGGTATAAAGTATCATTAATAATGAGATAATACTTGGCGTGGTGGCGGATGCGACGACGCTCATCGCGAGTGGCATCAAGATGATATCGTTGTTTCTGGAGATAGAGAATGAGATATCCATACCATGGGTCAGTCGTACTAATTAGGAATAAAGACTCATCGGGAAATGAATCAATAGGCTCTCTTCCCTCAGTAATACGGGGAAGGTCACACATCATCTCAACAAATACAAGGGACTTCTTAGAACTAGTTTTGGAAAATTCAACTCAAATTCCTGGAGAATGAAAATCCAGCTTGAGTAATTTTCCCCAAGTACTAGACGATTCAAGATATAATACATGGGGTTAGAATTTGTGTAAACAGTGGTTATACGAAGAAAAATGTAATGACGGGAATTCTGGAGCACGATAACCATGGCTAAAGCAAGTTTCTCCACATGTGAATAGCGGGTTTTGGAGTCTAAAAGACTCTTAATCATGTAATATATCACATGTTCTTAATCATTTTTGTTGGTCTAGACTAAGACCATACTAATGGTTGAAAGGGATGCAACCACATACAGAGAATAATCCTTTGTATAATCTGGTGGTTGCAACACAGGTGCATGCATAAGAGCGTGTTTGAGGTTGTTGAACGCATACTATGCCAAGTCATCCCAAACAAAGGGGGTATCCTTTTTAAATAATTGTATAAAACCATGTGTCTTTTCAGCATAATTACAGATGAAACAATGTAAAAAGTTTGCCTTCCCTTGCAAACTTTGGAGTTCAGTAACGTTGTTCGGGGCGGGTAGAGCCAGGATAGCTTCAATCTTTAGAGGATCTATGAGGATGTCATCCTTGGACACAATAAAACCAAGTAGTCGACCAGTCTCAACACAGAAAACACATTTATGTGGGTTTAATCGAATGTTCAAATGGTGACATCTGAGAAAAATAACTCTCAAATGATCAACATGGTGATCCCGCTGCTTCGAATGAGCAGGAAGGTCATCAAGATAAGGTTCCACAATGTGTTTAATTTCGTGCAAAGCATATGACATGGCGCGTTGAAATGAAGCACCAACATTTTTCAAGCCAAAAGGGACTTTTCTATAGGAAAAGGTGTCCCATGGGCAAATGAAAGTTGTCTTGTGTTGATATGATGGGAGTATCTCGATCTGATTATAGCTAGAGAAGCCATCCATAAATGAAAATATGACACTCTTGGCACAGGTGTCAATAATTTGATCGATGTACGGGGTGGGGAAGTCTTCCTTAGGACAAGCCAGATTCAAATCCCAAAAATCAATGCAAACCCCAATAGTACCCTACCTTTTATTGACAAGGACTATGTTGGACACCCATTCAGTTAAGGGCACGGGATAAATGAAACCAGCCTTGAGAAGTTTTTCAACTTCTTCCTTGATGCCTACTGCTTTCCTCTAATGTACCTGACATAACTTCTGTCGAACTGGCTTGGCACCAAGGTGGGATTCAATCTCGTGAACTACAATAGAGGGATCTATCCCTAGCATTTCTTCATAGGTCCAAGCAAAAATGTCTATGAATTCCTTAAATAAGGTCGTATAAGACTATATCTCTGAAGGTGAAGAGTTATGGCCTATCTAGATGTTCTCTGAAATACCAGGTTTCACTTCTATATCAACTGAAATACTTTTGGTAATATTACATAAATTACCCTCAGATTCGACATCACGAGTGACGATCGAAGACTAAGGATCAGTCACTATATCATAAGATACCGCTGATGCAAATTGTTGTTCTACCATATGGAAATGGGCAAGGAAATAGGATCGATGGTGATGATCTTTCCAAGGCATCTCATCTAGGGACATGACCTCCATGATGGATTCGTCAGAAGGGATTGTATGCGAAAGATAATATAGAGACGAGGGGGCTCTAGCCAATCTAGTAGGTGATGAGGATATGAAGCCACCAACAAATGATCGTTGATGGTGGGGTCACTGGTGGTTTGAATATTGTGGTACATTTCCTCAAAAGGAATCATTGATGTTGATTCAACAATGGACTTTCCTTAATCTATAGTAGAAGTAGAAATCATGTTCACGGATGCGGACTGCGAAACGGGAGGAGGATTGGCTAACGGAAAGATTTCCATGAGCAAAGAATATTTGATGAGACCTACTCCAATGTTATAATATTGTGGGGTCATCAAAAATGAAACTTTGTTTGCAGTATTCAAGGTTGCATTAGCTGAACATAAATCTAATTGATCAACATTGACAATATTTCCTTGGAATGGGAACTGAACTATCTGAAAAATGGATGAAGCAACAGTTTACATAGCATAAAACTAGTTGAGACCTAGGAGAAGATTGTAATCCTGATTTCCCCCCAGTTCTACCTAGAGAGAGGGCATTAATTCATAAGGTTGAAATCCACAACCATAAAAGGCCTTTAGTGTCTTCGATGAACGATTAATTTCAGGAGAACCGATGGCTCCCCAACAAGACAAAGACATGACCGATGTGGAGGCTCCCTCGTCCAATACAATACAATGGATGGTATTTCCAATAGCTTTTGTGGACAACTAGAAATCTAACTAATGTGAGAGCCTGGTTTTAAAATCATCCAACTTTAAAGCGATAAAGTTGTTGTTTTGAGGATCCAAATCTACAAAGGTTGACAGCAAATTCCTTCGTTGTGTAGGACATGTTTGGAGTACTTCAAGAGTCAACATAGCATAGGGTGCTTAGGCTAGATCTTCTACTATATTATAGTACTGGGAAGCACGTGTGTTAGGATTCAGAATGGACTTTCAAAGTGTACTCTTTGGTGGGCGAATAATTGCATCAAGAATACGTTTTTCAATGTAAAGACCATTACTTGGAGGAGCAGTGGAAATTGAAGGTTTTTTAGGTGGAACATCATCAGTTTTATTTTTTGGAGGAGGGTCATAACTTTGGGATCGAGTGTTAAGGTGAACTGTTTCACTGGACATCATTTTGAATTCAACAATGGAAGATACAGAAGGCCCGTGCAAGGATTGATTGATTGGGTGGGGAAAGGATCTATAAGAACTGCCGAGGTGGGTGACTTTTTCAAAAAATTGCTAACTTCCTCTCGACGAGGACACTCTTTAGTAAAGTGATCACCTCCATAAATTAGGTAGGGAAACTTTTCCTCTCTCTTATTCTTAGAATCAACATCAATATTTTGTGTTTTGTTTCCTTCCTATTGGTTATCGGGTTTTTTTAGATTTATTTTTACCTTTCTTCTTTCCTCCCAACGATTCAGCGGATTGAATCACATTTATTTCAGTGGAAAAAACAGGAGAGGATGCAGTTTTGGGTGGTGGAACAGGTTGATTTTGCTTTTTTACGGATTTTGTCACCGATTGTGTTTGAACTAAACCAAGAACGCCATCAGCAGGTGGTCTGTTGCAAGTCTTGAGGGTTCAATTTAGGCCAAGGAACGTGAGGAATTAAGTCATACAAAGTGCCTGACTGGGAATACACCAAGTCTAGGTACTGAGCATGGCTAATGGCCTGCTCTTAGTAACAACACCCCCCATGGAAACATCCCTGGCAATGGGGGGAAACAAAGATTCCATAAACCAATCAACCAGTAACTGATCAGGAATGGAAGCCTTAATCAACTTACATCTTCGTCTCCATTCATGTATATGATCAGAGGTATTGGTGGAAGTAGTATGGAGAAGCAAGGTTAACAGGTCTATACATGTCTCATACTGAATCAGTAACTGAAAATGTGTTAAAAATTCCATTGCTAAGGTATTAAAGTCCTAAAAGGAATGCATAGATAGCTTGATATACCACTTCACGACTACTCCAGTGAGGGTTCTATGAAACAAGCGTAGACGGATTGAACCATCCATCAGAGAATTTGACAAGCACCGCGGATGAAAAGTCATCACGTGGTTTTCGAGGTCCTCACCAGGTTTACCGTCCAATTTAGGTATGTTGGAGTGTAAATTAATCGGGATTGCTGACCATGATGGATCCTAGTGTATCATATCATTGATCAATCTGGACAAATCTGGCAGACCTGACGTAGCCAGAAATGCCAATTGTTGATTAGGTTGAGGATATTGGTAATACTAGTATGGCATTTGTCGACCAGTAGGACCATAAGCATATTGATAAACGAGCATGGAAGATGTCCTCGTGACCGGTTGGTTAGGTGGTTTATTTCCATAACATCCACTAGAAGGTTCGCCGAGCGGCGGGCCACACGAGGGAGGTGGGCCACCAAGGGCTGGACCTCCAGGTGGAGGTTCTCTAGGTGGTGGTGGTGGTCCTCCGAATGGTGGTCCTCTAGGTAGTGTTCCTCCAAGTGGTGGTCCTCTAGATGTTCCACCAGGTCCTCAAGATCCTCCAGGTGCCCTAGGGGGTCCTCCAGGAGGAGGGCCTCCGGGTGGACCTCCAAAACCTCCAACAATGTTTACAAAAGGTCCTCCATAGGATGAAACATTAGACAAATTAGGTTTCCCCCAAGGGACATAAGCATTCTCGGGGTAGGGAATTCCAGGATAAACAGATGTCGACGGTGCAGGTTAATCAACTTGATGAACCATCGATGGTTGATTCCCAGGGTAAGTATATCCCCAAGAAAGCGGACTAATGGCGGGTTCGGTCCATGAAGGTCCTCCCTAACCAGAAGAGCGTACAACTGTGTTGGTATTAGGAGGAGGGGTTGTTGGGACAGGATATATCATAAGGAAGAAACCGAAGCACAAGCGCAAGACGAAAACTAGGCACACGACGAAGGAAAAGCAGGTAAAGGAAGGAAAGGAGGCGTGAAGCAGAGAAAGCTGCAACGAGGAATGGTGCGATGGGGAAAATCAAACCTAAAATTGATGGAAGATTGGCAGGTAGAATAGTTAAGGCCGGGAGGCGACAAGTCAAGGACTTCAGTTACTCAAGTCGGCAGAAGACTAAAGGACAGTTTTCCGCCTAGCTATGACCTGTATTAAATGTCTAAAGGACGGTTTTGTGGCCAGTATGGCCTGTCATTAATGTAATAGAAGATATTTTGTGGCTAGTTAGGAGTGTAATAACTGAGTTGTACTCAGTCGACCCTACACGGTCTTGTAATTTCTATAAATAAGAGGAACTCATTCTGTAAAAAGGTTAGCTTGAAGGGATAGCTTCAAGAAATAGTTTCAAGTTAGTTCTAGTCAACTTCATTAACAGTTGGTAAGAGTAGAAGTATTGTAAGGAATCAGAGTGGAGTATCATAGTAGAAGGATGTTGAGCCGCGCATCTGCAGCTAAGTGCGAAAACCATTTTGTAGAGTCATTATGCACCTGAGTGCGCAAATAGTAGAGTAGAAGAGTCTATCCAAGCTATCTGCAGATCAGTAGGAGTTAGAAGAAAAGCATAAAACAGAGAGCATGAGAGCAAGAAGAATATGAACTAAATAGACATATCTAAAAACAATCTGTAAGTCGCAGACTGCAAGGTGCCATATATTTCTCATGCCAGATGAAGAGCACCTTGGTGGTTTTTCCCATATGGGTTTCCACGTTATTCCCTATGTTGTTGAATGTGAAGGGTTAATGTTGAATGTTTCATTATATTGCATTATTTATAGTTATTGTTTGAATGAATGTATCCATAATGATAACAGCAATAAATAAATGAATGACTAAAAGCATTGTCGAGAACAGTATATTATTCATGGTAAAATACTGTTAAGTTGTAATACTGTCGCATCGTTGTCATTTACATTTAAGGAATAAGTTGTGTCACATAGTTGGACCAGTTGTTAAGTTGAAAAGGACAAGGTTGTATCACATCCCAGCTGTGTCGCATTGTTGCAACACTGTTGAGTAGTGAAAGACTCCATCCTTCTTACTCTGTCGAGTGCCTTGGCCGTGCGCCAAGGGATTATAATCCCTCGTCAACTACAAAAACATGGTTCTAGAGGTTACACATTAAGGTATCTTAGGTGAGACTGTGCCTGCCTTGTAGGTATTGCTGGCTGAACTTGCTCCGTTGGGTCGATGTCTTTGGGTGTTTTGTTGGTTTTGTGTTGTTGTTGAACCTAGGTCACGAGAGTGAGGAAATTCGGCCAACAAATGGTTCTGTTGTCGGGATCGTAATCATTTGAGTGGAGGGAAATGTTCTAGAATCCAACAAAGAAGGAAATCGAGGATTTGCTGGACTCTAAAACGCTAGAAATTGCCCAAGAAGAGAGTACAAGATCGCGGTTGAGTGCAGAAAACTGGTTAGAATGATACATATACTTTGATATTCACGAGATATTCTTTGCAGAGTTTTCTATTGTGCTGCATGAGTTCTTGTCAATATTGGAAACTCGGAAGACAAATTTCTAGAGAAGAGAAATGATCGATTGGAGTGCTCAGCTGATTCGCGAGATAACCAGTGTAAGTAACCCCATCTCTAGAACTATTGATTTTTGGGTCAACAGTATTTTGCAAGGGTATATTACAGATTTTGTAGTAAAGATGATAAACTCATATAGTGAGGCCGAAAGAAATTTTTTCAAAGGGCCCTGAAGAAGGTATTTGTTGTTTGTAAGTACATGGATAAAGATGCTCATTTATGAGAAGGGTATCTTGCGGTTGAGTAGTTGAGTCGCATATACAGAGGAGGGGATATGTCGCAGAGACCCTATAAAGATAATGAGAAATGATGAGTTGAGATGTTCCCAGGAAGTACAGAACCTGAACTAGAACTTGGATTCCTAAGGAGTGGAAGGAAATTCAAGTCAAGAAAAAGAAGAAAGATAGTAGGAGGAAGACGAACTCCTAGTCTCTTCGAAGAAAGTGAGTACGAAGTTGAGTCGCGGATAAATAAAGGATTTTACGACGAAGAGGAAGACTATAGCCTGATTTCCAAAGGAGCAGAAGTATCTGAAGAACCTGCAGAGACACCAAGATCAGGACACAACTACACCATCCCAGGAGTATCGTCAGAGGTAAGTTCTAGAGCCTTATCTCCTGAAAGAGTTGTTGATATTGATAGTGCTAGTACTGCAACTAGCACACAAGGGAGTCTGCCTTCATTAAATTATTCATTAGACAACCCTGATGTGAACTCAATGGTTTGGGCAAATATTAGATCACCCACATTTAATGGGAATGCAGCAGAATATCCAGAGCAGCATTGGTTCCTTTACGAAGTTGTTTGGATGGTTCGCCAAGTTCACAGTGTGGACCTAAGAAAAGCGTAGATGATCACGACTCTGTGACGTCGCACGCTGGACTGGTTCATGAAGTTTTGCGTAGTGCCAGCAGGAACCCCACAGAATACCCTTGATAAGATCTGACTCGCGATGATTTGTGAGTACAGAAAACCTAAATCTGAGTCGTAGTGCATCACTAAGATCAAGGAGATAAAGCAGTTGCCAACGGAGTTCATATGGGATTTTGATCAGCGGTTTAAAACTTTGATGTCCAAATTTAGTTTCCACGTGTCAGATGTACAACATAAAGAATGGTATATTACTGTGATATTACAACATATTCAAGCTCCTTTGATGCAACAGAATATTGTGTCGCAGACGAAAGCACTCGAACTAGCAATTAAGCTGGAATCCTCGTCGATCGAAGATGGTGGCGCAAGTATGATGTAGATTCAGTCGTAGTTGGCTAAGCTAACCGTGCAGCTTCACAACATCAATATGGGTAAAGAAGCATGTGAGGACTTGTGGTGCACAAGATGTTGAATGGATGGACACACCAAGGATAATTGTACGTCGTACATGAACTATATCTCATCGAGTGTGCCAAATCCATTATGTACCCAGGGGCTACCCTGGTGTCGAGTATGCTAGACTAGAGGGCATCATAATGAAGAGTGTCTATAATTACATAAGATTGTAAGTACCCCAGCCAGCCTTTTCTATAAATTTTGCAAACAATTAGGTCATGATGAGAAGGATTGTAGGGCATATCAGCTCCTCAAGGAGAAGACAATAGACACCTATTTGATGAAGAACAATGAGAAGGCTCAAGCTAAACAAGTGCAAGTGCACTACTAGCCTATGCCTTTCCCGCAAAACCAGAATCAGTATCATCCTCAGTATGCACCACAAAACCAATATGCGCCACAGAATCAGTACTCAACGCAGCAGCCACACCCTCAGGGAAGGGGGGTGGAAACTTCAGAGGTAGAGGAGGAGGAGGATTTGGCAGAGGAAGAGGTCAAGTTGTATGCTATAACTGTGGACAGTTAAGCCATTATTCCAAAGATTTCCAAGAAATTGAAAAGACATGTTCATACTGCAAAGAACAAGACCATAATGTGGAGCAATGTCCTGAGTTGATTGCCAATACCGTCGCAGGTCCTAACCCTGCACATGATCCAAATCTAAATCCAAATCCTAACCTAAATGTTCAGATAATTGCTGCTGAGCCGAGAGAGTTGAGTTTTGTTTTTGTAACATGAGGAGGTCCTGCGACTAGAGCTGATCAGAATATACCACAAGAATAACTGTAGGTGCGACCTGCGATGCAGAAGAAAGTACCATTCAACGTTCAAAAACAGAAGCAAGTCTTTTTAGACATGCGATCAGAATTTATAGACCCAAAACAACCATCGACATCAGCTGAAGTCAAGGGGATTCCTAAATGATTCCAACAGCTATTCCAGAAGCAAATTTTGAAAAAGGTTAGTAAGCTCAAGTCATTTATGTCAAGTTTCTTAAGGCTTATTCAAGATAAAGATGCCATTGCAAAACTACAAGCACTGATAGAAGAAACCCCAGGAGAGTCACAACCTGGGAGGAAGGTTAACCATGTCAAGAAGAAATTCAAAACAGTATGCAAGTTAAGAATGAATGCGTAGATAGGGAATTATGACATGGATTACATCACTAGAGATCTGGGGTCAGACGTCAATATTCTGACGCGACAGACCTGGGAGAGCATGGGCAAGCCACGCTTGGACTAGTCCCCTATCCATTTGAGGCTTGCAAATCAAGCGAAGGTCCTACCAATTGGTAGGTTGATTCAAGTCCCTATCGACATTGAGGGGATGCGCACATTCACAGACTTTGAAGTCATCAACATTATCGACGACACGAACCCATATCCCACGCTTTTGGGGATAGATTGGGCCATAGATAATCAAAACATTATAAATTTCAAGAAAAGAATCCTCTCATTCGAGGATGATGACATGAGGGTAGTGTCTCCCATTGATCCGCTGGAGGGACATAGGTATGTCAAACTAGTCTATAGTGAAGGACATGGTGATTATCTAGACCATATCTATAATGTCAGCACCTTAAAAGATGATTATGTAAACCCGATAGTGGATGGAAACCTGATCTAGAGGAGTGCTAGTTCATGCATATCAGATTTAGGAGAGGCCTTGGAGAATTGGCAAAACAAATTGCATGAAGTCTCTATGCGGAGATGCGTGAGAGTTACTAGGTATGTGCGATGAGTGGAGAATCACTTGAGGGATCTACCCACATATGAAGGCTTACCTAACCTTGTGACCTTACTCAGTGATTTTGAAGGACTAGTGACAAAGCCACAACGGTTTTCCACGTTAGACTATGTACTGAAGGCTACACCTGCCAAATGGTGGGGTACGCATAAGCAATCCATACCAGAATGGTCGCAATGTAGAAGATTGTTGGAAGTTAGATTCGACAAAGAAGTTACAGTCATGACTCAGAGGTACACAGGGATGTCGAAACATGTCAAGTACCTTAATCAATGTCGCACGGTATTTACAAAATACCCGCGACAGGAATGGATCCATCATTTCATTCACACACTGGAAATGATACCCAGAAGCTGGTATATGTCAATGGATTTGCGACAAGGAACTCAGGATTGGGATGAGGTGGTTACACAATTTGCGCACACCTTTGCATTTGTTAATGAGCAGCCGATAGTAGATGTTGCGCTTCAGACAATCAAGGAAAAGATATTCGTTGAAATCCTTGTCGAAGCGACAAGTTCCCATCAGTGCAGCATGACCATCCATCAATGGATGGCTTGTTACAATCTGGTCGATGAACCAGATGATGATCCGACTAACATAAACATACAAGAGTCGATGGATATGCGTGAAGTCGAAGGAAGTGGTATTTCAAGCGACTAGTTCCTCAAGCCGCTAAAAATCAAGAAAGTTAACATTGGGTCACTGGAAAACCCAAAGTTCGCCAATATAGGAGACTATTGGAACGATGAAACGATATCAAAGATCACAGATTTGTTGCATGAGTTTCAGGACCTATTCCCCACCAACTTCTCAGATGAAGGGAATAGTAGGATATCTGGGAGAAATGAAAATACCCCTAAAACCAAATGCTAAACCAGTTAAGAAACGACCCCATCGGTTGAATCCAAGGTATACAGGGAAGGGAAAAATTGAATTGGATCACATGCTTGACACAAGAATCAGAATTGGAATGGATCAGCCCTATAGTGATCTAGGATAAGAAGACAACATGCGAACTTAGGATCTGTGTCGACTTGAGAAAGCTGAACGATGCATGCCTGCATGATCCATTTTCAACACCATTCATGGATGAAATACTGGAAAGCGTCGGTAGACAAGAGATGTATTCATTCACCGATAGATTTTATGGCTACCATTAAGTCATAATCGCGAAGGAGGATCGACACAAAATGACCTTCGTCACAGAATGGGGATGCTACCAGTATACGGTAATGCCCTTCGGACTCAAGAATGCACCTGTTATCTTTTCTAGAATAGTAGTGTTTTATTTCAAAGATTTCATAAATAAATTTCTTGAGGTCTACTTTGATCATTGGATTGTTTTTTGTCTAGTAAGAGACCATATTGAGAGTCTGCGCATGATGCTGGGCCACTGTCGCCAGTATCATATCAT
This sequence comes from Pseudotsuga menziesii, assembly GCA_001517045.1. NCBI lineage: Eukaryota > Viridiplantae > Streptophyta > Pinopsida > Pinales > Pinaceae > Pseudotsuga > Pseudotsuga menziesii. The sequence continues at coordinate 367,670 of LPNX010411517.1, forward strand.
GCTTAATTCAAAGAAATGTATTTTTTGCGCACCATTTGGTGTATTGCTGAGACATGTTGTATGTTGCGATGAAATTTTGGTCAACCCAACGAAAGCTGCGATTATCCTTGATTTACCACCGCCTATACCAGTCACGCAACTCAAATCAGTGTTTAGACACACAGGCTATTACAGAAAGTTCATCACAGGGTATGCAGAGATAACTAAACCTATGGAGAAACTGTTGAAGAAAGATGTGAAGTTCCAATGTGTTATCTCCTAAATAAATTAGTCTTCAATAGGTCAAACTCATAAGATTTATTTTTGCATGGTGATCAAGATTTCAATGCACATTATGAAATATTTTTGTGTGTTTAATAAAGTTGGAACGCCTTGTACTCTGTTTCCTCATAAAAATCAAAGTTTAGCTTTCGGTGGCTTAGGCGAACATCTCAACGGTTCATTAGCCACCGAAAATCCTAGCGTTCGGCAGCTTGAAAATTGGACTCAAGACTACCTTAACCACTGAAATCTCATTGACTCTATTTTTAATGAAATTTTTGAAGATCAGCTTTCGGTGGCTTAGGTGAACATCTCAACGATCATTAGCCACCGAAAAGCCCAACTTTCAGTAGCTTAAAAATTGGATCCAAGACTACATTAACCACTGAAAGCTCCAAAAGGGGAAAATGATTAGCAGATCTATCACAATCAGACATTGTCAGCATGAAGAGCACCACTATCAAGCACTTAACTGCTGAAAAGACTAGATCTGCAATCAATCATGAGTTGGTAGGAGGCGTAATCTTGAAAGAAAGGTGACATATCTGAACCCTAACCCTCTCATCCATACACCTATCCTGTGACTATAATTGAACCACCACAAAGCATTAAAATCCAGTTAGAATGATTACAACACTAGCGAGCTCACGGGTCTCATCATAATTTACTATCAATTTGCTCAAATCCCAATTGAACAACCAGTCCCCTCAAAATTAGCACCCTCTCCTCAATTCATTCCACATTTCCTGCATGCATCCTCACTTAGCCAAGCCCTCCCTAGATCCAGCATTGTAATATCCTTCCCTAGGGTTTGAATTTCAATTTTGCAGGTACAAAAGAACATTCAAAAGATGAAGAGAGGAGGAGGACCTACCCTAAGACAAGAGCTAGGTGACATTGGTTACCTAGAAGCACATCTAGAGGTATGTCATCTATTCAAAGATGCAGATTGCTACATATTTTTTTTAAAGGTTCATGGATCTCATCAGCAAGTGGCAGAAGCATTTGCCCTTACATTTGATGGCTCGAAGGCAGTAATTGGCAAAGAGGAATTTCAAGTGGATGAAGCTTTAGTAGCTGAAGTGACAGAGCTCCCAAGGACTCGAGAGAGCTAGTTTAAAACCACTGTCACAAAGAACATAGAATTCAGGTCTTACCTGCAACCTGAGCACAAAAACCCCATATGGAAGAAGATCATACCTACATCCTGGCTAGAGGAAAAGTGGCAGCACCTGTTGAAATCAATCCTAGTCTACATAACTTGTGAGGGAAGATATAATAGGGTGATGATCTGCCACTTCAAACTAATGAATCATTTCACTGGAAGGAACCCCCTAAACCTACCTTTTTATCTCTACAAAATCCTGACTAAAATGGCTCATCACGTTAGGGCCTATCCAACCAAGATTGCAGGCAGGTTATATCACCATGGCTTGATCAAGCTAATTGTCCAAGAGCTTTTGCAAAGGAGAAACGTCGCTTGGACATTCTTCCTATTCTGGAATGAGTTTGACACAGAATTGCAACTAGAGGACAAAACGAATTCCCCTTCGAAAAGGTCTTCCACCCCTAGAAGTGGCAAAAGGAAGAGGAGAGCCATCTCCCCAATTGAAGTTGACCAGAACTCTCCAGCTTTTAAGAAGGCCAAAAAGAACCTAAACTTTAGTAATAGAACAGAGAAGGAGGAGGCTCCAACACAAGGTAAAAATATCCTCAACCTGCCATACACTAATTCTGAGGATGAAGAGGAGCAGGGAGTTGACCTAACAAAGCAGGTTGCAACAGAGCATGAGAAGTTTCCCTCACCTACACCAAGGGAGGATCTTGTTGAACAAGTGACAAGGGCTTCCTCTAGCAAACCTAGGTCCTAGAGAATCAACCAACTATTAGGGCAAGTATATGAACTAGAGGTATTAGAGAGAAAAATCAAAAGAAATAATGCAATATCAACCAAAAGAAATATCGAATTGCATGATTCTCTTCTAGAAATGGGAGGGATGTATATCCTGCTGCAAAAGAACTTTGAGATTAATGAAGCACAACGCCAAGCTCTACAGGATGATCAGACTGTCGAGGTTGTAGACAAAGAATTCAAACCCTAAATCTCAAGCAAACCTTGCACTGGAAACCCTAGCAGAGGAAGCAATAATCCTTCAGGATCTGGAGGCAGCCTGTGATGCTGCTGCTATTCCAAATCCTATGTAGGTTGCAAAAATACAGAATGTCAAAATTGAAGTTGTAAAGCCTCGGGACAAAGGGGGGTTAAAATTTTTATTAAATTTTGAAGAACATAGCTTTTAGTGGCTTAGGAGAACACCGCAGTTGTTCATTAGCCACCGAAAACAGAGCTTTCAGCAGCTTACAAACCCAGAATTTTGCTTTCTTAGCCACCGAAAGCGCAGAACAGTGTAGAAAGGCATAGTTCCACACAAAACCGACTTTGGTTGATCCAAATGCCTCATGGATGATTTATAAGGTTGAAAATTAATTTAAGGCACCAGTATCTTGGGCCTGTTCCAGTTTTGAAGGTGTCAAAAAGGTGAAGTAAGGTCACAAACCCTACCTACTCTGACAAAGTGTGACTTATCTACCAAATAGCAAGTCGATTTCTAATTTAGTGTTCACTGCATTTATTAAAGAGTTCGAGGATTAAGAAAGTGTTGGAGTTAGGTAGATTAGCACTTAAGTTAGGGTTTTTGACCTAATTTTTGCAAAACAATTATGATTATCTATTTTTAGTAAATTCGATACAATTTTTCAGGATCTGAAATAAATTTTGTAAAGGCTATAAAGCCTGTGACTAATGTTGAAGCAAGGGTTCGACTTCGAAGATTGTTAGACACTTATTGTATTCAAGCTTCTCATGTGCTTTGTCATTTAATATAAGCTCTTTTGCCATTATATGTTCAAGTTCCATCTCTTTTCTATTATGTACTTATGCTTGGATGTTTGATTCAGGTTTATTCTTTTTGTTTAATACCATATAGTTGTCATCCTATCTCTGTGTTGATGAGTTGAATTGCAAGTATCTTTCCTTGTTAGGATTAGCCATTCATATGTGAGTGCCTTATATATGACTCTGCCAACATAGTGAGTTCTTCATTTATTCACCTTTAATACAAACCCTCTGAACATTGACAACTAGAAGCCTTATCTATTTGATTAAGTATTATGCATGTCTTGAGTGAGTGAGGTCTTATTGGTCATCTGACTTGATCCATTTAGAAAACTATTAAAAATATTGAAGTTACTAGGCATCCTCGAGCTACAACCTAGAGGATTTTCCTAAAGAGCTAACAAATTGGCGGCGTTGCGAGGGAGAAGATATTGAAGCTCAGCTTTCCTAGGGGATGACATAGGCCCTACTTTGATGATAGACAAAGTTGGGACACTGTTTGGGTTGTACACATCTATATGGGGACTCCATTGGAATAAGGTGGCTTCAAGAAGACCAAGTACCAGAGAAAATCCTCAAAGGCCACCAGTGACACCTGTTTCTGATCCTGAGAAGATTATAAGGAGAGGAAGGGCTTTACAAAGACACACTTCCAGAGCTACATCAGGTATTTCTCCTGTTACATCAAATAGAACTCCCTTTAAATATTCTTCTACTGAAGCATCTAATTCTCAGGGATTTATAAGTGAATCAGAAAATTTTAGGGTGGAGGAATCTTCAAGCACCGTTGCTTGTGTAGATCCAATCCCTGGAAACTCCACTAAGATAGATTTACCACAAATACTTTCTCAGATACTACCCACACCAGCAGCATCTCCTTTTTCCCTTTCCATACCCACATCCAATATGGCTGCCCCTCTAACCAAAATGGAAAGGATCCTTGTTTCCATATATGCCCCTCTAAATTTTCCTAACCCCCTCTCTAGTATGCCTACTGGAGATTATCTAAAATACATGCCCAAGTTTACTGGGGAGGGAGATTTCACATCTGAAGAGAATTTAGAGGCATTCTACAGTTATGCTGAGAATATAAACATTGAACAAGAGGATGTGTGGACTAGGGTTTTTGTGCAAAGTCTAGATGGTTAGGCTAGGAAATGGTTCAAAGAGTTACCTCCTGGATCAGTAGCTGGCATTGAAGCCCTAGATGACATATTTTTGAAGCATTTGGGAGAAAGAAGAGACCACCTTTACTATATCACTGAATTTAGCAATTTGAGGAGAGAGAATGGTGAGTCTGTTTCCAACTTCACAAAAAGATTTAAAAAAATGTTCAGCAATAGCCCTGCTGAGATCAAGCCAAATGACACTTATGCCAATGCCTTTGATTTTGAGTTATGTCTTCTTCTCAGAGAAAGAATATTTGCTTCTATGTCACTCATGTAAGATGTTGCTCTTGACATTGAGTCCAATATCATTGCATCTCAGAAGGTTAAGGGAAAATGGACAGGAAGAAGCAACCCTCAGATCCTCTAGGGGCTTCTTCGTTAGAGAATAAAATGGAGAAAATGGCCAAAATGTTGGACAGTTTGACAGCTGAAATGTCTAGACTTAAAGACCAAGGGAAAATACCTATGAGAGGTAAAGGGCCAAATGATTTTGCTCCCATAAACCCTAATTTTGTCCCTTACAGAAGAAATAACCCACCAGTTCAGATCCTTCAAAGGGATAGGAATCAAGCTGAGGATCAAAGAATCGAAGCACATTTCCAAAATGTTGTGTTAGCAGAAGAACAAGAGTTTGCTTATGAAGAAGGGGAGGCAGAAGACAATATCAACTGCATGGAAGATGAAGTTGATCTCTCTTTCCTGACACAAGTAGACTATGAGGAAGCCCTCATGAATGAGTAGATCATGGAAGAATCATTATATCAGGCAAATGATCAAGAAGGTTATAATTTGAGATCCAGAATTGTTGCTCCTATGAAGAAGAGTCCTGCCCCTACAAAGCAGCCTGCCCCTCCTACTAAAAAGATTGCTACTCCTACAAAGAAGATGGCTGCTCCTCCAAAATAGTAGCAAAGTCCATTACAACCATCTTCCCATGATCCTATTCAGCTCAAAGCCCCACCACAATAGGTAAGAACTTCTAACAAATTATCTTATTCTTTCAATCTTGAGTCAGAAATTCAGAAGTTAAAAATCCATTTTCCCTTGATAGAGCTTATGAAGAATGATACCTTCAAGTCATCCATACTGAAATCTCTTCAGCCAAGGACACCCATAGATGCTGACTTTGTGAACTTGCAAATGATAAGCCCATAGTAATCCTAGGTCCTATGATTGAAGAGCTGGATGAGTCTTGCCCACCTTTCTACATATCTTTGAACATCCATGATAAGATCCTTCACAATTGTTTGCTTGACTCAGGAGCATCCCATAACCTAATGCTAAAAGCAGTGATGGATGAGCTTGGCCTCAACATTACAAAACCTTACCATGATCTATTCTCTTTCAAATCTAGGAAGGTCAAATGCATAGGCCTCATCAAAGACCTTATCATAAACCTCTCCCACCTGCCTTCAAAAAGCATAGTGATGGACATAGTAGTGGCTGACATCCCACCTAAGTTTGGCCTCCTTTTGTCTCAATCATGGAGTAAAAGGCCGGGTGGTACCCTTCAAATGGACCTTACGTATGCTACAATCCCAATGTTTGGACGGGATACCAAGAGACTCTACATAGAGAACTAGTTCACCTACATCATCAGTAATGCCAAGAACTCTATAAATCATCCCATCTATGCAGTAGACACAAACTTTGGGGCATGCATCCTGCAGATAGATGATTCCCAGCCAACATCCATGCAGCTTACAAAGCCTACCTATTAGCCACATGAGGGATTTACCACCTCTATCTGGAGCATGTTTTTTGATGGGGCCAGTACTCAAGCCTCAGCAGGTGCAGGTATAGTCCTGATTTCTCCTTCAAAGGAGACTATACATTTGTCTTATAAGCTTGATTTCAAGACTACTAACAACATAACAAAATATGAGGCGTTGCTGTTGGGATTGAAGGCTGCCAAGGAAATGGGAATCATGTGCCTAAATATCTTTGGAGATGCAGATCTCATCATACAGCAGGTGAACAATACTTTTCAAGCAAAGAATGTCAGGCTGAAGGCATACAAAGATGAGGTATGGAAACTCAGGGACTCTTTCTTGTTATTTAAACTCTCATATATACCTAGAGCTATGAACCATCTAGCTAATTCCCTTGTTGTCTTTGCAAGTATGTTCATTCCCCCTTTACCTCCCAAGCTGAGATATGAGATGCAAGTCAAGTACAGGCCATCCCCCCCTGATAATGTGAAATTTTGGACAGTTTTTGAAAATGATGATGAACTCAGTAAATTTCTCTAGGTCCTAGATGGGTTTTATGATATGCATATTGATTAAGAAAACCTAAATATGGAAGAATCCCAGAGGCCCAAATCAGAAGATAAAATAGGCAAACAGAATATTGTTCAGCTGCCTAGCAATTATATACCTCGGGGTCTAGTACCCCTTGAAGAGATTTTTGATCATAATGATGTCCCCTTTAAATCTGTGAAGAGGGAGAAAGACCCTCTTGTCCATGAGCGCAACCTAGGTATCCAAAGTCATCCAAAATTTGTCCTCTGAGTTGACTACTGATCAGAAGTCAGAACTTTGTAGACTTATGAAAGAGTTTATTGATGTATTTGCTTGGGAATACAGTGATTTGAAAACCTATGACATAGCTATCATCTAACATAGGATTCCCTTGGAAAAGGAAACCGTCCCTTTCAAGCAAAAGCTAAGACCTATCAGTCCCCTCCTACTGCCAGTGATTGAGAAAGAAATCCAAAAGCTCCCTAATGCAAAAATCATAATCCCACTCAAGTATTCCAAATGGATTGCAAACTTAGTGATAGTGAGGAAGAAAAATGGGGAGATCAGGTTATGCATTGATTTCAGAAACCTAAACAAATGCTCCAAGAAAGACAACTACCCCTTACCCAAGATGGAGCATATGTTGCAAAGAGTCTCAAGAGTTAGTGTCATGTCATTCCCAGATGGTTTCTCTGGCTACAATCATGTTTCTGCACACCCTGATGATCAAGAGAAAACTGCATTTACCACTCCCTGGGGGACATTCATGTATGCCAAGATGCCATTTGGGCTAATGAATGCTGGGACCACCTTTCAGAGAGCCATGAAGATAGCTTTTGTGGGATTGAAGGACAAGTTTTTTCTCATATACCTCGATGACCTCACTGTTTACTCCAACAGCCATGAAGAACATTTGCAGCACTTGAGGAGGGTGTTTTTGAAATGTAGATAGTTTGGGATATCTCTGAACCCAAAGAAGTCTCAATTTGCTCTCAGGGAGGGAAAACTACTAGGTCACATAGTTTCAGCAGAAGGTGTGAAGATTGATCTTGTTCGAGTTGAAGCAAACCAGAAGTTGTCCATACCTAGGTCAAAAAAGGACATTCAATCATTCCTAGGTAAGATAAATTTTGTCAAGAGGTTTATCCCAATTTTTTTTGAGTTGGTAAAACACATAACCTCTATGTTGAGGAAGGAAGTTGAAATCAAATGGATAGAGCAAGAAAGAAACTCTTTTGAAGCCATCAAGAAGGCTATCATGGAAGCTCCCACTCTGATTAGTCCAAACTACACCAAGGGCTTCTACATTTTCTCCTTTGCTTCCTATGACACAGTGGCAGTAGTTCTGTTACAGAAAGATGATGAAGGCCTTGATCACCCCATTTCCTTTTTCAACAAAACATTGAGGGATACTAAATTGAAGTATGATCCTATCGAGAAACAAGCCTATGCTCTCATTAAGTCACTAAAAGCCTTCAAAATTTATATCCTACACGCAAGGTCCTGGCCTATGTCCCTTCAGCTGTTGTGAAGGATGTTTTGACCCAACCTGATATTGATGGAAAGAGAGCCAAATGGATTGCCAACCTTATTGAGTTTGACATAGAAGTAAAGCCCACCAAGCTAGTGAAAGGCCAAGGCCTAGCTAAGCTCATGGCTGAAGAAAATTGTGATCTATTGAGAATGAATTTCATTGGTATAAGTTCAGCAAACCTGCAGACAGAGGTAGCAACAGAGGCAGCAGCAGAGGCAGTTCAAGAGCAGCATGACAGCCAGCAGGTGGCTGAGAACTTGTCTTCGTGTGAGTGGTACTCAGGTATTATTCATTTCTTGCAAATTTTAGAAGTTCCCCCTAAGTTGAGCCTGACTCAAGCACGGTCTCTTAAGCTTAAGTCTGTTAAATTTTGTATAATTGATAAACTATTGTATTTGAAAGATCCTTCTGGTGTTTTGTTGAGATGCTTAGATAAAGAAGAGTCAGTTCAGGGCATACATCAGTTTCATTCAAGCACATGTGGGGGGCATCATTAGTGGAATACTACAGCCGACAAGATTATGAGGGTTAGTTATTATTGGCCTGTTCTTTTCTCTCATGTGTGTACCTTTATAAAATCCTGTGACAAATGCCAAAGATTCATAGGAAAGCAGTAGCTAAGATCTTTGCCCCTTAGACCTATTGTAGTGAATGGTCCTTTCCAACAGTGGGGTCTTGATTTCATAGGTGACAATAGAGAAAAATTACACGATGATAGAGAGAGAAGGACTCATCATGGTCTATGTGCTGCAGAAGTTCTAACACTACTTCTTGGCTCGACATTTTAAAATGTACACTGATCATTCGGCCTTAAAATACCTATTCAACAAGCCAATGTTGGGGGTAAGATCTGTCGATGGCTTCTCTTGTTTCAAGAATGTGACTTTGAAGTCATTATTAAACTTGGTCGATTGAATGTGGCACCCGATCACATGTCGAGGATAGAAACCGGTGAAGAACCAACTAGCCTGGAGGATAACTTGTCCGATGCACAACTGTTTGTGTTCACCATGATTGATGATCAGAATAAGGAGTTTAACGTTATCATCCACTTCCTCAGCATAGGCTATGCATCTAAAGGGTTCACCACTGTACATAAGAAACATTTAGTCATCACATATGTTAACTTCACATTAATCATGGAACACCTATACAAGATGAGCCTTGATGAAATATCGCAACACTGTGTCTTTGACTATGAACGAAACTGGGTAATGAGTGAAGCACATGCCCGTGTCGTAGGAGGACACTATGTTGGAAAGGAAACCGTGTAAAAGATATTACAAGCTGGATTATGGTGGCTAACCATACATATGGACACTTTGAGCTTCTGTCGGCGTTGCGATGTTTGCTAGAGGACAGGAAAACCCTCGAGATGCGACGAGATGTTGCTTGCATCGCAACTAACCCTTCAAGCATTTAACAAGTGGGTCATTGATTTTGTTGGTCCTATTAGCCCACCAGGGAAAAGGACTGGTGCGCGCTGCAATATCATGGTAATGAACTACCTAACCAGATGGGCTGAAGCCATGTTTGTTAAGGATTGTACTGCTGTGACTACGGCAAAGTTTTTGTTTGAAAATGTGGTGACCCGATTCGGCTACCCGAAAATTCTCCTAAGCAACCAAGGTATGGATTTTGTTAACAAAATTATTGTTGAGCTTACTGCATAGTTCCAGATTCAGCATTGAAAGACGACACCCTATCATCCTCAGGCGAATGGAACCGTTGAAGCATTCAACAAGATCCTCGAGAATGCATTAACCAAAGTATGCAACGCGCGTCGAGATGATTGGGATCAGAAATTTTCAGTTGTGCTATGGGTGTACTGCACATATTACAAGCGACTGTTAGGGCACACTCCATTCATACTAGTGTGTGGACAAGAATTTGTTGTGTCTGTGGAGTATATTGTGTTGAGCTTAAGAATTGTTGCGCTAACGAAAATGATAGATGTGGATGTTGTCGAGCAAAGGTTTTCGCAGCTTGTCCAAATGGAAGAAGAACGCTTCGTCGCAGGATTCCATCAAAACATAGAGAAGAAAAGGAAGAAAGCATGCCATGATCGCCATATCAGAACTACGTAGTTCAAAGTCGGAGGACTTGTTTTGTTGTATGACAACAAAATTTTTAAGCATCTAGGGAAACTAAAGACGCATTGACTAGGGCCATATGTGGTTGCACATATCACTGATGCAGGTGCAGTAAAATTACATAAGTTGGATGGAACACCCATTGCAAGAATGGTGAATGGTAGCCGCATGAAACCTTACTATGATGGATGCGACATGCCTGGCTAAGATAGGAATAAAATAAAAATAAAAAATAAAAAGACAAAAGAGGCAAGGAAACTGTTATGTCACACGTCTGCGACAGAAGTATGCAAATCATAGTAAAGAGTGCGAATGACAACTAGTCATCATTAAAGCACAGATACCAGAAAAAATTTAGGCGGTTATGACAACGAAGCATCATTAATTCGATAAGTCTGAGGAGAATGGCGGTGTGCTTTTTGGTCCCATCCATCATCATCACCATAACTGCCCTGACAAGTACAGATCAGAACTCAAGTACATGAGTTAATGTTGGAATGTGTCGAATGGGAAGCCCATGTGATCGACAAGATGTCGATTTTCCATCGAATGATCATATGCAGGACGGGCACATCCCTATAAATATGATCCTTCATCGACAAGAATCATTTACGTGCATGGAGAGAAGAGGAACGAACCAGAGTTTCAGATTGAGAGAGCTGAAGCTAATGGTCATTTCCATTTCCGGTACTAGTGAGAAATCCAACGTTACGAGAGCGCCCCCTTGCCCAATAGAAGAAGAAATTACATCGTCGGAGGTACAACAACCAGAACAAGAGTAAGAAACAATGGCACAACTAGCTCAGCGGACAACTCCTCCCGCCGGTTCAGCCCCTGCCTCAACCTCTAGTTCAGCCCTTGCGATGGCCCTAACTCAAAATCCACTGGTAAATATACCCATTTCAGGTCTGTAACCATTTGTATCATAAAGAGACATCCCAGAAGCACCAGATTCGCCACCACGAAGAGATGCAAAGGCCACCATAGAAGAACAGAACCTGCTATCACCATATGTTTAGCCAAGGAGACCAGAGGTGCCTGAAGTGAATCTTCTGACAAAAGCGTACTCGTCCTTGGTCATACCCAGATCCCTACGGGAGTGTTGCTGCTGATGAGTATAATCCCAAACTGGTAAAGTTGTAATTTGAGGATATGATACCCGCAAGTAGGTGGACCTAAAGAGAAAGAACTACATGATCACAACGTCGGTCGTATCGCTTGAACCACAGTTGGTAGTTCCAATGCAATGGGATCGAGGTATAGAAAGTGTAGGCTTGCTTAACTTACTGCTCATGGCGCACTTTGGCTAAAGCAAGTAGGTGAGCACATATATGAAACAGCTCCTAGTTTGTTTCCATGGGGGCTACTTATGGCTCGATAAGCCATATCATGTCGATGTAGAGCTCATTTCGTCGATAACGAGTCTTCCGAAACAAGGGCATGACCCTGCACCATATTTGCGCGCAAACAGAGACACAATGAATATAAAGGAGAAGTATGACCTCCAACGCACAAATAGAGGATTTCCCATTTCCTCTATTACTGACACCATAGTGAGGTTTGTTGCAAAGATTCTATATTGCAAGTTCTATGCAAGATGCAGCCCACTAAGTGCACTGTCAGGATGGTAGAACTTGCGGAACAGTGTGCAGAAGGAGTGATATTCAATTGGTCGCAGTATCTATTGAATGAGTTGTTGGAGGCTGTCGATGTCACATACCCCAATTTTGTAAAATTATGTAATTTGTTTTATTATATTTCTGAGACATTATGTTAAACTTAATCCTAAGTAGGGATTGATGACTCAGCAGAGTCAATAGTAATGGAGTGTAATTCAGAATATTTTATTATTAATAAATAAATTATGGAGACAACAGCATGGGAGAGCTGTTAAAAGAGGTTACTGGTCAAACTGGTGGATGGAACTAGGTGGCAAGGCAAAAGACAAGTGGCAGCATCCTCAAACACTTCCTAAGTTGCAGGTGGCAACTTCCCTATATTTGGGGCCATGATTACCCAAGAAAGTGGAATCAAAGCAGGTGGCTCATTAAATGACAGTTAACCCAACTAAGACCTAGGCAATCTTTTAAAAGTACTCAATGAAGAAAGCTAAGGCTGCTCAGATTTTATTCCAAAAAAAGAATTCATTCAGGTGAATGTTATTCAGGAATTTCATTGAGGAAAGAGGGAAAAACAGTAAGGAAGTGTTTTGAGTGGATTGCTGCAGTAACTTGAGTTTTTATTACAGCTATTGGGGCTGAGAGAACTGACTGTTAGTTCTGAGTTAATACTGAGTTGAAGATTGGTATCTGATTTGCTGCACCTAGTTCTAGCCAGGGAGACCAGAGCAAGCTCGGGGGTCCTGAGAAGTCGCTGCCTGAGCGCTCTCCAGGAGTTGGTAGGGAGGAACGGCCTCCCGTTGCTGTTGTTGTCCACAATTTAAACAGGTTCTTTAATTTATTTCTTTATGTTTACTAAGTATGAATGGATGCATGTTATGTTTATTTATATGTCTGGGTAATTAATTAGTTTCAGTAAAGTTAGTATTTCAGAATATCAGAATTTAAATCTGTTAGTAGTACTGTGTTTTTCCACATCTGGTATCACCAGACCGTACTCTAGCACAGTATCTCGGTGTGAGAAGTACTATTCTTCTGAACCGAGTTCCCTATTCTACTTGTAGTTGCTACTAGTGATTTCACTAAGTTCATAAATTATCTTCTTACAGTCTTAAAAACTAGTTTCAATACCGTATCTTTGTTTCTGAAAATACTAGCTGTAAAAATGAAAAGATAGACTAGTATTTCTGAAGTTTAAGTTATGATTGTTATTTTCTAGTTTTAAAGAGGATTTAACCTTTTAGAGATAGATAAAGCAAAACTAACAATAGGATATAAATTATGTATCTGTTAATTATCTGTTCGATGTTGCAGATGAATCCTATTTTGTATCAGTCTGCAAAATAGTTAAGAATGTAGTTATCTAAGTACTGTATACTCTTTTATTTAACCAAGTTTAAGTATATTTCATAATTGGTGTTCTATTTTAATTATAGTAAACACATACACAATTGTTTATAAAGATAGGTTTATGAGAATACACTAAATAATCTTAAATAAGTAATATATAGAAATAATACAACTAAATAAAGGACCCAAACTAAAGCATTGGGTAAATAACATTTATATAACAATCATAGTAACATTGAGAATAAATAATATTATTCTTTTATTATCAATAATGTATCAACATTATATATATTATATATAACAATAACATTCAAGTAGTAGATGATTATACAAATGAAAACTTAGTTTATTTTTATTTAGAATGTAAACAAATAAAGTATATTCATGAACTAGTCGTATACTATACATTGTAAAGTAAATAAACAATATTAAAAGACAATAGTAATAATTAGTAAGAATATAACAGGTCCTTTTATTAAAAAGGATTACTTTTGTTTCTTATAACATCTAAATAATAGAAGCCAGGTTATAAACCTGTAAAGAAAATTTAATAACAAATTTGGTAAATAATAAACTGAAGAGTACTTAATGTACAGAACCCTTTTATGCTAAATGGATCACAATATTGTATAATAACATGTAATAATACAATAGAATAGTAATAACAGATACAATATTGGCACAAGGGTATAACCCTATATACTTTTATAATTTCAGAAGTATTATATAAACAGTAAATCATTAAAAAGAAGGGTTACTAATAATTAAATAACCCATATTTATTTTTAAAAATACAGTACAGTAATCATCAAATTTATCTATTAAGGTTGATATCTTTCATTTAACTCCAAAATATGAACACAGTTATAATAGATATCAATTTACAGTTTAAATTATAATAACAGCTTAAGCAACTCACTAATCTCTACAGTAAATTAGGAATTGAATCCTATAAACACAGTTGTACAAATATAATAAATATTTCATCCACGGCCACACTATAAAACCCACAGAGAATGTGGTTATAAACATTTAATTTATTTATTTCTGTACAGAGCTGGAAAATAGAGAAAACGCATGCTACAACCAAGACAAGATACAAGAAAATTTATAATAAGCCATATTCAAAACTCGGGTAAAAACCCTGATCGGTTTTCAAGATTACAATTAAAGTAAACAGAGTATAGAGGACGCAGCCTCATATACTGGCAGGCTCACAGCCATCGCCGTTATACATTGACACAATACTTCTGTGATAGAAACCATAACGCAGGAAAATACAAGTAATTACAACATCGACTGGGGGTCGCAACACCTTTGCACAGCAAAGGGTTGAGCTTGTAAAAGATTCTTTTAAACACACAGTTAAAAATTTAAAACCGAGTTGAAGTAACCCTCTGTTTCGTCACACAAACCCTCGACTAACAGTCCTAAATAAACCAGCAAGGGGAACGCCGTGTCGAAACTGGGCTTACCGGAGAGAAGCTGCTAGTCGAGACCTGGAGCCTTCCACTCTGCCACGAGGAAAATCAAACCTGCAGTACAAGGAGCAGTTCATAGTTAAAAACTCTTTTACGTTATGGGTAAGCTACATTCATAATTAAATTAAAATGAAGAGATGTAACTCACCAGCGAGATTAAAGTTAAACAGCTACCGATAAACAGTTTAAAAACCTGCAAGAACCAAGGAAGCATAACCCTTCCTTAAACTCTGTGAAACAACACACTGGTAGAAAGACAAAGGATATCTTTCCCAAGGGATAGATTGTCAGTATCAAGTCGAAGGATCTCTCATACGCCGCGACAGAGCCGACTGTGGAACCCACAAGAAAAACCCTGGGTTCTTCACGGCCTTATAACTGCCATTATCGAGTTACAGATTTCCACACTGAGCCGAGAAGAAGCATGGAGGACGAAAGCAGCATTAGAGTAGCTCTCAAGCGAGTTTTGACCAAATCGAACCAGGAGGGTTTTGCAGAGCCTTCAAGCCCGAAGGCGAGGGAGAAACTAATCGCTGTTAGGGTTGACTCAACGTTTTAATCCACCAGTGCATGGCCGAGAAGCGACCACGACAGCACTTTAATTATTTGCATTGAGTGGGTTGAAAACTATTGTTTTCCAAATCATTTGTTTACCAACAAATCACCGTATGGAGATTACATAGGATCGCTAACCTATGATCACACCTGCATAATATTATACATTCACAATGTTAGAACATAGCATGTGAAAATTATGTTTATAAACAATAAACTATACTTGCAACGTAATGTTAACGCTAGCGTTGTATATGTATTGTAATCCTTGTATTATAGATCTCGCTTAACGTTAAAAACATTGCATTATCAACTATGCAATTTAAACTTTGCAATTATAAAGTTTTAGGGATAAGGGTATAACTTGGAGTCATAATGGTTCATAAAGCTTAAAACCTTATGACCCTATGACCACTACCTTAATCTCAAAACAAGACAATAAGTATAACATTTCTTTAATAATGTTAGGAACAGTTATTACAATGCTACAACTATAATATCATTATTATAGCCTTGCATAGTTGTAAAAGCCTATTCATTCTATGACTTAAACTTGTAGGACTCTGCATTGTAATCCACCAATTTGGTTTGAGAGTACACCAGTTCTTTTGGACTTGTTAATGTTATTATTTGAGCAATCTTTTAATGGTCTTAGATTTATTGTGCTAACAAGTAGACTTTGTTATTATTCTTATTCAAATATCTTTAAGAATGGGTAAGTGAAGGTGGACAAACAGTTTATATAATGTATTATCGCTATTCTTGATGATAGTTTAACTTGGAAAATTCTTAATAGAATTGATTATGTTAATCTAGGACTAATTCTACAGGTGTTCATAGATTTTTATTCAGTCATTGATCATTGGAAATAGAGGTAGTTTTCCAGTAGTTCAAACTCTTGAAAATGATTAAGAGAGGACTTTTATCTAGCAGAAAACCCTGTAATGGCTGTAAGTAAGAGAAGTATATATTGTTGTTATCAAACTTCAGATCCTTATAATTGTTATTGTAAAACAAAATCATATCTTGAATTTTAAAAACCTATCATGATGTGGGAACGTCAGATAAGTACAATAGGATCGAACCTGATAACCTAGTTTTAATAACAGTACAAGATATTAAATAGTATGATTGCATACAGTAAACTCAATAATGATATAGTACTTCATAAGGATACTTAATTCTGCTATTATAAAGGAAAATAGCTATCTTTTCTCTGGTAATTCTAACTTTCTATTCGTGAAAGCTTAAAGATAAGTATAGGAAAAGCTTTACCTGTATAAGCTTGATAAATCTGGCTAGCATACATTTATATTTTTTTTTACTGAATGAATTGGTACAGCATTTTATTATCTAATACTTTAAAAGTTCTGTTAGCGGCGACCCGAACTTTACCTGTATATCTGTAAAAGAAAGAAAAACTGCTGCATTAGCTTAGTAGCTAAGTAAGCCCAGTCTGTCATAGCAATCCCCCTTGCGGTTGCAAACAGAAACAATCAGTAACTAAAAAAGAAACTACTCTTCAAAGTACAGAGTAATTAATAATCATTCAGTAGCATAAACTAATCAAACCGCTAATGACTGCATTTAGTGTGATTATATGCATTTTATAAAAGTTTTAAATTTTTCGAAATTTTGGGGTTTGACAGTCAACCAAGCGCAAAAGCAGGGAAAGGCCAAATTCCACTACTCTTGGTTGCTCATTTTTAATTTTTTTATTGTTTGGTCGAACCCACCTAACTACCAGCCATTGGATGTCCCAGTGCTTTACCATGGCATAAAGTATCAAAACCTCTGGGAGGACAAGGACGACAGAATCCAGTAGAAGGACAATAACATAGAGTTCTTTCTCCATGGGAAAGCATTACGTGAAGTAATAAAGCACCAGCACGGAGTGAGGGTTGCGACAATGCAAAAATATTCATCTTTCATAATTTTCCAGGTTGGTGTCCACAACATTATTCTAGAGCCGGGGCAGGACCCTAAGAAATAAGCGTTGCCGACACTTTTCATGATTACTGACTTGAATGTGGAAACGACCATCCAGGAGTGGCCTACAAAATGGTGTGTCTCGATCGACGTGCAAATGGACTAGGGAGGTAACCAAGGAGTAAGCCAAGGAAATAGCCAAGGGAATGGTCAAAGGCAATTACTAAGGCAATGAATAAGGCAACGATGTGGGCGATGGGAAAGACAATCAGTCGTTGAGTTCAGAAGATGATGATAGTGATCACGGTGCTTATCAGGATGACTCAAAAGACACACCTAATGACGAGGATATGTAGACACAAAAGAAGACCCGGGAAGAGGCGCAGGCCACAAAGCAGCCTCAGCCATAGCACAAAAAGCGCAAAGCGGACAAAACGACTAACACTGTTAGTTTAATCGAGGAGGACATAAGCTTGCTTTCTGAAGCAATCACAGAGGTCACGAAGTCTAACCTTAAAGGCATAAGTAGAAAGCAACTGCGACTGACTGAAAAACTAGCAGAGCATATCAATATGCTCACTGAGGCCATCAATGAAGTAAAAAGAAAGTCGAGGTTGAGACTTACAGCATAGATCCAAACGATGCACTGGTAACACCACTCCTATTGCTGCTGGTAAAGATAGATGTTCAAACACGAGCAATGGAGACGGGGACACCCAAGTTTGATCATGTTGTCCATGATTTTGGAACACTAATGCTAGATTTTTCCAAACTACCGTTGGGAGAAGTATATGTTTTTTTGTTTTTTTTTCAATGTGGTTCACGCGCTGGCTTGACCGATGGGCTACATCCACGGAATAATTTCTGGCGGACCCACCCGAAGGGGCCTCACACCCGCGGCCTCTGCGTGCCTAACCCCAAGAGAGTCGATGAGAATGGATCCCGCGACCTCACATGCTGGGAGGCCTAACTACGAGTACTCGACCGATTGAGCTAACTCTTGGGGCTTGGGAGAAGTATATGTTATTCATCATGCCGTCATGATTGAAATAAGGATCTGGGAGAATGCTCTTGCATTTCAGGATACTAAGCAGAAAAGGAAGGAAAAGAGTCGCAAGGCCCTCCTTTTCAAAAAAGAGCAAGAGATCGAGGCGCGTGAATAGAGCAGGCTTGCACTGGCTGAAGGCATCAAAGAATCAGTTACAAAGTTCCCTTTGGAAGAAGGCCATGAGGATGCAGATATGACCACAAAGGTAACACACATGTCCAGGATTGCTACATACCTAAGAAAACAGGTCGAGGAGCTGAAAGCGCATCAAATACCAAGTACACCTCCTCAGGTGCTTGGAGAGCACAGGAAAACAACATCTGAGGCTGTTGGGAGGATAAGGTAAGGAGAAAAACTCTGCATCGAAGCAATTGAAGCTATCACTGTGACATGGGAATCACTTCTCGAATATGAAGCCATGGATAAAATTAAGGAAG
This sequence comes from Pseudotsuga menziesii, assembly GCA_001517045.1. Taxonomy (NCBI): domain Eukaryota; kingdom Viridiplantae; phylum Streptophyta; class Pinopsida; order Pinales; family Pinaceae; genus Pseudotsuga; species Pseudotsuga menziesii. Next base: position 386,285 of record LPNX010411517.1, read on the forward strand.
ATGCACGACAAATTGACTTAAAGATAAGCGCAATTAAGGCAGACATAAAGAAGTTGCCAATCAAAGAGAAGATTGCAAAGGTCATTGAGCTAAAGTAGCTGCAGTAGGAAGTAAAAACTCTCCGCGACCAAGAGCAGAAAAGAAACAAGGAAGTCACGGCACAAGAGACAGAGGCCGAAAGAGTTACAGGGCTTATTCAGCCTGTACAACAAAAGGTCCAGCTTATCACTCATTTGCTAGAAGAAGAACCATCAGAACACATCAGTTCCGATCGTGTGGAATAATTGGAGAAGCAAGCTAAAGAGATCCGCAAGGAAGTTTCCCAGGTGCAAGTAATTTTGAAACAATTTTAGGACAAAGTTGGTACTGTGGCGTAGCCTACACCGAAACATGAATTTTTCTTAGTGACTCAGGACGAGCCACATGTGATTGTTGGGGTCTTGTTGGACCAGGATAGAGCATAAGGAAGAAACTGAAGCGCAAGCATAAGAGGAAAAGCAGGCACGTGATGGAGGAAAAGCAGGTAAAGGATGGAAAGGAAGCGCATAGTAGAGAAATTTGCAATGAGGAATGGTGCCACGGGGAAAATCGAACCTAGATTCGGTGGAATGTTGGAAGGTAGAAGAGTTAAGGGAGGCGACAGGTCAAGAAGGACTATAGGTACTCGAGTTGTAGGAAGACTAAAGGACAGTTTTGTAGCTAGTTATGGCCTATGTTAAATGTTTGAAAGACGGTTTTGCGGCCATTATGGCCTATCATTAATGTAATAGAATATATGTTGTGGCTAGTTATGACTATAATAACTAAGTTGTACTTAGTCGACCCTGCATGGTCTTGTAACTTCTATAAATAAGAGGAACCCGTTCTGTATAAGGGTTAGCTTGAAGGGATAGCTTCAAGAAATAGTTTCAAGTTAGTTCTAGTTAGCTTCATTAAGAGTTGGTAAGAGTATAAGTATTTTAAGGAAATCATAGAGGAGTCTGATAGTAGAAGGTTGTTGAGCCATAGATCTACAACTGAGTGTGCAGACCGTTTTGTAGAGTCATTCTACAACTAAGTGCGTAGATAGTAGAGTAGAAGAGTCGATCCAGGATGTGTGCAGATCTGTAGGATTTAGAAGAAAAGCATAAAACAAAGAGCATGATAGCAAGAAGAATTTGAGCTAAATAGACATATCTCAAAACAATATGTAAGTCGTAGACTGCAAGGTGCCATATATTTCTCATGCCAGATGAAGAGCACCTTAGCGGTTTTTCTCAAATGGGTTTCCATGTTGTTGAATGCGAATGGTTGAATGTTTAACGGTTAATGTTGAATGTTTCATTATCTTGCATTATTTATAGTTATTGTTTGAATGAATGTCACAATACTGATAACAACAGTAAATGAATGAATGACTAAAAGCATTGTCGAGCACTGTATATTATTCATGGTAAAACACTGTTAAGTTGTAATATTATCGTGTCGTTGTCATTTACATTTAAGGAATCAGCTTCATCACATAGTTGCACCAGTTGTTAAGTTGACAAGGAAAAGGTTGTGTTGCACATCGGCTGTGTCGCACTGTTCTGCCACTGTCGAGTAGTAAAAGACTCCATCCTTCCGACTCTATTGAGCGCCTTGGTCATGCGCCAAGGGATTGTAATCCCTTTCCAACTGTGGAAACATGGTTATGGAAGTTACACATTATTATATCTTGGGTGAGACTGTGCCTGCCTCGCAGGTGTTGCTGGCTGAGCTTGCGCCATCGGGCCAATGTCTTTGGGTGTTTTGTTAGTTTTGTGTTGTTGTTGAACCTAGTCGCGAGATTGAGGAAAGTAGGCCAACAGGGGTATTTACTTCTGGTGGTCATGTTGGTAAGTTATGCCCCATACTAGAAATGGTTTCCTCGGTAGGCAAAGCAACTTGAGCTGGGGAATGCCCCCTAGGTGTAGAAACTATCAAGGAAGTGGAAACTGATGGAGATTTTTGACAAGGCGGGATGGGGGTGGAGGGTTGACCTAGATCTTGAGTAACCATGTTTTGTGTCGGTGACACTGAGACAAGAGCTACTTGAGATGGCAAAGGGGAATTATATCCAGGCGGGATTGTTCTTGAAAGGTGGACAAGAGGAGAAAAACTTCTCCTTCTCAAATTTTCTCCCATATTACATATACGATCAATAGATTTATGGAATAATTATGCATTTGATGTTCTCCAAAAAGGAGCATTTGGACCAAATTTTGTCCCTACAGTGTCATCAGATGGGTGATTAAATACCTAATCTGATGAACCAAGTTGACCTTCCATTGGAAAATGGAAGGTTTTATAAGTCGTAGGAGGTTGTTGGACCAAGGGGTTATCATAAGTAGAGAATTATTCCCTAGTTTCAATAATTGGAACATCTTCTACATGTGAATTGACAGAAGTTGGACGATCCATGGTTTCACCTTTGTTTCATTCCAAGACAGGAGGAGAGTCAAGTGGTAAACCCTACAACCTGTGAGAACACCTTGCAACTAAATCAGCCGGGGTGTTGGCTGAAGCTTTCTCCTCTAGATTTCTGGACAAAGAAGAAAACACACACAAATAAACCTACGCAAGCTAAGTCCACAAGCAAACTTAAATGATAGGATGGGCTTATGATATCCGATTCCTCACTAGGATTGTCAAGTTGTCACAACTCGTGATATACCGTAGGGTCCAACAATAAAACATGACAAGGAGGATTGGGACCATACCCTTGCCTAAATACCCGACTACCTAGATGGCATGTGCATAGTAGCTCCCTGAGTGTTGTTCTCAGTGTATTGCTCCAACAATATGACCAAAAGGATTTGCTTAGTTGGTTAAGGTATCCTAGAGGGGTCTCCCGATATACACAAGGTATGTGGGAGCTCAAATCCATATTAATGTTGTCTAACACACAACCGTCCGAAAGGGGCCTTCCGATATACAATCGAGTACATGTAGTACCTTTCTATATACCTCAAGGGTACTTGAAAGGTCGTTTGATATACCGACGGTATATGGAAGAACCACACAGTCCCCAGGATGCAATGAAAGCATAAAATGACAGCTCCTATGTTTTAAGACGCCGGAACATGTCTCTATCCTATCACTCAAATTACTAAATATTTTAACCTAGGCTACCGTTGATTTTATCTTGATGGTTAGTGAATGTTTGTGGAGTGTATATCAAGATGCAAATTTAAAATCTATATGTGATGCAACTCTTTTTTCTTCGATGAAGGCTAACTAGAGTAGGGGAGAAAACTTTCTCTTTTAAGAACAAGATGCCATGATACTTTCAATAAATCAAACTTCAAGATCTATGACAACTTTTCTCAAACACACAAGCTTTTCACCATTCAAACCATTTAATCTCTGGAAGGAGAAAAGAAGGAGAGCCTCTAATGTCTATTAAAACTAAACTTTCTCAATCAAACTCATAAAGATATACTTGCCTAAGCACTCCTGCAAACCAAGAATAAACTTTTCCTAAGAACTCATAAAGAATTTTTTCCCTAAGTACTCATGCAAACAAAACAAGCTAGTTGACTTCTTTTGTATTTTTTAATATGATTTTGAAAAAGAAAGAACATAAAACAACTGAAATGAACTAATTTCAAAGAGGCTAGAGATCTTCTTTTTTCACAACAAACTTTTCAGAGAATGGGCTCAGCAAGTCATGAATCAAAAAATGTAAATCATACACAATTCTTTTTCACTACAATTCCTTATTGATGAAAAATCTTAAATCTGAACTCAAAATGTGAGATCATGCTACCAAACTCTCAGATCCAGCAAGCAAACAACAAGCAAATCACGCAATAATCTTCAGAGAAGAAAAAAATATGAAAACACGTGCTCTAAGGCAATGATGAACCTACCTCGGCGCATTGTGTATGGTTGCACCAGAGTTCTAGCAGGTGGATGACCACTGTGTTCACTGAGTAGAGGTGCCACCAACGCTTAGTGGTAGGGTCTATTAGGCGCTAGAGAGGGACGACGCTCTATCTAATCTGCCCAGGTGCGTCAACGAATTCACAAATGGAAAAGGGCCAATCACCTGCAAAGAAACCAAAAGGACTGAGCTAGACTGATACAGGAGTAAAGAAAACTTCAAACAGAGACAAATTGATGAAAAATTAAGGTGGATCACCCGCCTTAATAATCCAAGTGAGTTAATAAAGAGAATGAAAATTTTACGAGTGAGAATGTTACAAAAGGTTATAGATATAACTAGATTTGCTTCAGATCTAACTGGATCTACTCCAGATCTGAATGGATCTGCCCAAGATTTGACTGGATCAAGGCATCCCCAGTATGGTCGCCAATTTTGTTTGAAGGGATTCTGCAACCGGTGTGGACACCACTTGTTCCTCTACCCTATATGGTACAAGTATAGAACAAAACACCACAACAATATATCCTTTCCCTATATGGTTAATCTACTTTAATAAAATCGCTCGTATACCTCATATTTGGAAGCTTTAGTATTCATTCCACTGCTCTTCATGCGATTTATAGTACCTGCAAGGAAGCATTAGGAAAACAAGACAACAAGATGAGAGTAAATAGATAAATTAACTATCCATATTAGTGATCAAGGAATCTAATAATAATTGATTGATATTAACACAAATCAAATATGGGAAAGAGGAACACTTTTGTATTAATCAAATAAGAAGGTAAAGCTACAACCAAAGCCTTGATGTTGACAGCTTTGTCTTCTACAATGGTCTTACAACACACTCACAACACTCCACACTCACACAAATCTCTTTGCACATAAACTCACTCAACTTTTCCTCAATACCAGACTTCAATCCAACGTCATAAGGATGCTCTTCTTGGTCTCCCCCCACATAATTCATGAAGGCTTCTTTTATAGGCCAATGGAGGCTCATATGAGATAATATTCTTTAGGAAAGGGATAGGGAATGATCCCTATGGGTGAGGAGGTCGAATGGAAAATGATAGGAACCAACTCCACAAGGGCAATCGTATGGAAGCTTCTTGAAACTTCATTTTTTCCCATTTTAACTCCGTAGGAATTTTCTACACATAGGATAAAGGTGTCGGTGCTCCTTGTGAACAGGGTAAAGGTGCTAGCGCCACTTGATGTCAAGAGACAATAGGTGCTGATGCTTTGTCTAAGGGAGAAAGTGTTCCAGCCTACTCAAGAATGAAAAAAAACATCCAGAAGAATCCCTGGCCAAGTTCTCTGAAGGATCGTCAAGCACCAGTGGATGTTTTAGGTGCAACAAAGATCCTTGGATTGGTAGTGGTAAAAATCATAAATTACTTAGGTGCTTTAATACACTTTTCAAGGACAAAGGGTTTTTATTTTTTAAATCATATTTTTGTGGAAGGAAACATAAATACCTGGAGGTAGGAATGGTTGTTTGTTGAAGAGGTAGGGTTGGGAGAGGAAGGCATAAGACCATGGAATGGGTATACAACTAGTCACATATCAAATCATATCATGATATATGATTAGGAGGATGAGCTAGTGTGGTGTCAGAATATAGTGGAAGGAATAGACATTCCTAAAATAGGTTAAAAAATATTAAGGGAGTCAAAGACCAAGTAGGTGGTACTTAGAAATATGGAAATTGAATTGCTTGATGAAGACTAGGCTTTTATGTGGTTAATGCCTATGAATAGGGTTCCTAGTTGGTACTATATGCAAAAAAAAAGTTTCCAGGGTCTTGGTAGATATATTTATGTAGGGTAAGCGAGGAAACCTTAGCTATTTTGTTTATTGCCTGTACTTATTTAGTAGTTGTGTGGGAAGAAATAGAAAGAGTACTCAATATCCAAGAGTGATACATAATTTGTATGCTCATAGTTTGACAATCGCACTAACATGAAATTCTGCATAAAAACAATTAACTGCTTTCTTTGCAATCAAATTTAGTCCAAGATTAGTTAATGAAAATCACATTCAATTGATTTACAATAAAAACATTTTTATTCATCCTTGAGCAATTTCATATGTCGAGAAAACATTTTATTCTTCTAGTATTTTAATATGTGACCAACAAAAAAAGAATGTGTTTGACATTGATTAAGAACACCCAATAGTCGGAAAAATGTCCAAGCATCTATAAATTCGCCCCCAAGTATTTAAATGCACCTATGAGGATTAAAATTTTCCCAACTTGATTTAAATTCACCCCCAACAAGCAGATAAATTCACCAAACATTGTAATTTCTCCCCACAAGTAAGGGATTCATTGAAGTAATTAATAGTTAATGGGCCAAAGAATCATCAACACAACATTAATACAAATTTGACACAAATATTGTCTATGGAAACTCAACGTGAAAACCAAAATTGTATGGGGATTTTTATTACTCTAAAGATACACATAATCTGAATATTGTTACACACTGTCAAATACCAAATTATAAATGGCCATGGCTCAAAGACACCTTCGACATTCATGGGCAGGCTCCTTAACTCCTTCGTCCACCAAACTTCAAGCAAGCTACCATCTTCAATCTCATTGTTTCTATTGACCTCTATCTTGTTTCTCTTCCTCTCTTGCTCCCAAGAATGAAGAATGTCCTCCTCTCTCCCAGCTTTTAATTCTTTTTATTTGGTTGGCCTTGGAAGGTAAACCATCACAATGGTTTGCTTCAACTTCCAAGGAAAAATTAGACTTTTCTTAATTTGCCAAAAACAATTAATGTTTAATAAATTATTACAAGAGAGTATTTTTTAGTGGTGATCCAATTTAGATCACACCTCCCCATTGGTAGGTTTTTGGTCCCCAAATATTGGATCATGTAGGAGATGGAACCACATGAACCCCACTTGCTTCGTGTTATCCACCACTCAATCACTGGAAAATGTTTCTTGTTTCTTGTTTGTATGCTCCTACTTTACCAATAGAGGAGATATTATCTCTATCCCTTTATGTGATTTGATAAGGTAGGTCTTATCACCTTTGATCAAGCAAGATTTGTTTTCTCTCCCATAAAATGTAGCATCCCTACCCCACATGTATGGTATTCCAAACATCACTTCACACGTATGTAATGGTGCAACTTGACATTCTACCTCATCAACGTAACTAGCATTCATGACAAACTTAATTTTACATCTACACGTGACTGCCATAACATATTTTCCTTGTAACCATGCTAGAAAACTTGATTATACTAGATCATAAGTTTCCAACCCAAGCTCATCAACTAATGTTTTAAAAATCGTATGACATTGAGAACCGCTATCAAATAGAGCATTTACCTTCTAGTTCTTCACTTGAATTTTGATTCAAAATAGTGCATATTTGTCTCCACTTGCTTTTGGTTGCTACAACATGGTGCCAACTTGGCTTCATCCATATTAGAGGTGCTTTGTACCATTTCTTCTTTTGTCTTAGTAGTTGCCTTTTTATTCCTCTTGGATTTATGCCACTATGGACATAATTCCAAATGAAGTTTCCAACACTTCTCATTTGTGTTTCCATCCACATTAAAATGTTTATAATGCCTATGAGGACCCCCCTTTATTTTCGGTTGTGGTTGTAAACTTCGTATCTTTTTTCTTGTTGGTTTCTTCTTGGCCTCTGTGTTGTTATCCCTTCTTGGAGTCCAAATCAATATATATATCCTTCGTGATTGCCTCATCTATGTTTTTCATGGTAAGAAGTTGCAACTGCCTTTGGATATGGCGAAATAGTCATCCAAGGTACTTAACCACCACTCCCATCTCTTCCAAATAAATGGCCAACCTAATGGCTTGCTATCCGAATTTAGAAGTATACTCTTCCACTCCTTGTCCCCATTCTTGTCAAATGTATTGCCATTTCATGAGTTGTTCTTCTTCATAGCTGATGGGATAGAATTGTGATTTCAACGGTGCCTTGAAGTCTTCCCATTTCACAACCTTGGGATTCTTGCCTATGCCCAATGCATCCACATAACTTTCCCACCACTACCAAGCATTTCCAACCATCTTCATACATGTAAAATAAATATGTTGCTTCTTGTATTTGATAAACGACAAAGTAAACTTATAATCGCTCCAACCAGCTTCTCAAGACTTCAACATTAACTTGTCCATGATACATGAGTATTTCAAATTTTGCTTCAACTTTAAAAGGGACATTGGAAGATGAAGAAAAACTGTGGATTTTACCTGAGTCTTCTAGATGCCTACCTTCATCTCTTTCTCGATCCACATTCTACTCTTAACGTCCAGTCTCTGTTGAGGTTGCTTCCCTATCCTTTTCCGCCAGTTGCATGATCAACAATGTGAATGTGTTAATGCTTTGCTCCAACTGAGCCAACCTGACTTCTAGATCCTCCTTTTCCTCATGAGAACATTCAACCATGTTTAGTTTCTTTCTCTTTTGTAGTCCTTGTAGCAAAGTCTCTTCATTGTTTATGTACTCATGGCAGGTGCTTACCATACAGGTTTCTCAAGTTATCTCGGGAACCTGCTCTGATACCATATGATCCGTAAAATGTATGCTCATAGCCTAACAGTCTCACTAACACATATCTATGCAGAAAAATAATTAAATGATTTCTTTACAATCAAAATTGTGTTGATTAGTTAATGAAAGCCACAGTCAACTAATTTACCATAATAAAATGTTTTTATTCATCCTCGAGAAATTTAATATCACCATAAAATGTTTTATTCGTCTTATAGTAGTTTAATATGCACCCAATAACACAAGTAATGTGTCTGGCACTAATTAAGAACACCCAACAACCATGCAAACGCCCATGCATCAATAATTCGCTCCACATACTTAAATTCACCTTATACGAGGATTTAAAACTTGCCCAACTTGATTTCAATTCGCCACAACAAGTAGATAAATTCACCCAACAATGTAATTTCGCCCACAGAGAAGGTATTCATTGAAGTAATTAATAGTTAGTGGGCTAAAGAATCAACAACGCAACATTCATACACAATTGACACAAAGATTATCCTGGAAACCCAATGGGAAAAATAACATTTTATGGGGATTTTTATTGCTCAGAAGATACACAAAATTGGTGTATTATTACTCATTGGAAAATACCGAATTGAAGATGGCCATGGCTCAAAGGCACCTTCATGGATAGGCTCCTTGACTCCTTTTTCCACCAATATTCAAGCTATCATCGCTGCTACTGAACTCTGCCTTGTTTCTCCTCCTCCCTTGTCCCCAAGAATGAAGAAAGTCCTCCTCTCTCCCAGCCTTAAATTTTTTTTATTTGGCCTGCCTTGGAAGGTGAACCATCACAATGGTTTGCTTCAACTTTCAAGGAAAATTGGACTTTATCACTTTGCAAAAAACAATTAATGTTTAATGAATTTATTACAAGAGAGAATATTTTAAATGAGGATCCAATTCAAATCAAAGAATCGTGGTTTGGGGACTTCATAAATAGATGCCTTAAAAATTTGTGTGAGAAATCTAATTTGTATAAATATAGATTATTACCCTTACTTTATGCATGGGGTTGTGGCTGGTAATGAATGGTGAACTTTTTAAAGGAAAGATTAAAAATCCACAGTTTGTAACAACACAAAGTCTAAGCATACTTACAAATTTTAAATAGGAATCAATAGTGAAAGGACCAAGGGCACTGGTTCCGACTATCATCGATAATTTTGTCCCTTGGGCTTATTTTGATGGGGGTTGCAGGTGGGATTATATAATTTACTGAATCAACATTCTATATAGTTCAAAGCAATGATAGGTGAAAGTACAAATAACAAGTTTGAGGTGTTGGCACCAAAATAGATTATAACCTTGGTTCTGGAGAGAAGAGTTTAAAAGTTACTAATGATGGGTGTTTCAATGCTCATTATCAATTGGTTAAAGGGTTTTATGCTTATATCACTCTATGAGGAAGTTGTACATTGAATAGGAATTAAATTAGGTCTCCTTATTACATGTTTATAAAGAGAGAAATCTCATGGTAGATAAATGATCAAATTAAGGTTTGCATTTGGGACCTAGATAATGGCGTTTATGGGAAAACAAAGAGGGTCAAATGGAGGAATATGATCCAGATCCTTTCTTTTACTTTTTAAGTTTAATATGGAAATACCCAAGCAATGTTATTTCTACTGGTTTGTTGAACATAGTTTTGTTTTTTATCATAGTATGGACCTTATGTTAGGTAAACACTGTAGAAAGTTGGCTTAGTCTTTTGGGTGATGATGTATGAGAGGATACCATGTGTTCTGGGAATGTGTATCGAATTCAAAAGACCATGAACATATGTAGTTTGTTTTTGTGTAACTAAAAGATAGGGGTTATAGGTTTTGTTTGGGATGCTTTTGAATTGAATTGCCTTTCTGCAATGAAATTGCATTTTTTTTGCTTTTATTATTTTCGTCGATGAAAAAAATAAACATATACTAATTTATAAATCATTGATGGGATATTTTTTTGACCAAAACGAATAGGATGTTTTATATTAAAAAGGTGGAAAATTCCTCAACAAAACAGAGTTACATTACATTTCAAAAATAGGCATCTTGACTGAGAATTCATCACCAATCTGAAGGAGTATGTAGAGCCACTGACTGTAAATTCATCCTCCTAATTCGTAACTCAAAATTCATGATGTTATATTGTCTTACAAATTGTCCTAACAAAACAAAATATAAGAGTATAACATGAGGACATTTTAAAGCTGGAAGGGCCATGGAACTTGGTCTTCCATCTTGAGTTGCCTTAGAATAGAGTAAGATCCTTCTGCCCCATCCTCATCTTTTTATCTACCTTTGCAAAGTTGCTACCTCCCTTTCCAAAGCCACAATTTTGCTTATCATCTCTTCATTTTTTCTTGTTGCTAGTCCAACTTATGAGTTAAAAAATATATCTGAAATTGAAAATTCTTTTTTTCCTCCAACCTCTATTGCTCATCCTCCTTTTGCCAATCTTCATGACGTCTCTCTCTGTCCAGTATGCCATATTCCATCTAGTGAACCCAACCTCTAAGGCGGCTCATACTTCGGTTGACCTTGTGAATAGCACAACATAAAAGTTCATTATCCCCCGGTCACTATCCATCCTCCCAACATAATCGATTTTGCTCACCCCTTCAAGTAGGCTCCTCACTAAAGACAAAATTGAGATCTTGCAATCATGCTTTATGACTTGGAGAAAAACTTGATAAGAAACTATCCCTAAACACTGCTTATTTATCTTTGCATCATGGATTCAGGCAATAATAATAGCAACATCCCCAATGGGCTCACAACCATTCCAATTAATGACAGTCCTTTCCTGATTTGAAAATGTGTACTAGAGCTATAATTTGATGTCAAAATTCATGGTGAATTGGTTTTAAGAAATGTGAATCCACTCGTGAGAGGTAGTGGAGAGGTCGAATGCAGACACCATCCCATTTTTCCATTCACACACATCATTAACCTTCGTTGAGGAGTAATCATGAATTCATTTGGGTCAATTCAATGCATTAATGGTCTTCTAATGTGGGAGACAAACATCCCTTGCACCACCTGCCTTGGGCTGGTAGAACCACTTGAGATCACATCTCTCCAACTCGAGTCTTCTCTCATGCTAATGTTGCAAAGATGGAGACACAGACTCCTAAGATTGATATCACCATATAATTCCTTTATCCCTATATGAACCCATGAACTAAACTGTTTAGGGAATGGAATCATATAACACTTCTCCTTCGCGATTGAGAAAATTTCCTACAATTTTTTTTATAGCTAGATTTACCAACAAATGCACATGTTTATTCTGATCTCTTAGAATATGAAAAAGTTTCACATACTAATTTTTTTCCAAATTGTTATGAATTCTTAATTAGATCCTGGCTAAGGTGGAATTATGAAGGCGTGATTGAAACTTAGTCGCTTTGATTGCTAACCGGGAGTCTCCAAGAATAATGGCATCATAAATTCCACCTTAACTTGTGTGTTTTCCCTTGTCCAAAGTGCTAACATTTCTACTTGATTATTTGACTCCTAGGCAAGGCTCCAAGAGAAAGATTTGCCTATGTTTCCTCTAGGTTCAAGGAGCGCCCCACCCACACCTGTCACCCTAGGGTTTCCTTTAACAACTCCATCAAAAAATAAGGTGTCCTTCTTTTGATTTCTTTTCCATACCTCAAATTCCTGATCCTTCATTCACGATCCCCATCCCTCGTTGACCTTAGATCAGGGGATATCCATCTTCCTCTTCAGATTAATAAAACGTATCTACTCTTGTTCTTCTGGAAACATATATGAATTTGGGACTGGGGGGACTCTCTTTTTCGAGTGATATTTCAAGATTAGCCCCATCGCCATTGGAGCCACCTTAGCAGGCGTGGAAAGAGAGTTTTCAAATGTCAATCAATTGCGGGCTAGCCAAACTTTCCAACAAATATATTTATGGAGAAAAATCTAGAGGGATTTGAGGAGAGGCTTATTTTGGAGTGGATGAGCGTACGCCTTATTTTAGTGTATAAATAAATGCATAGGATTAATTTTTGGAGAGAAGAAAGGGAAAAGGGGACCCAATACTTCCTTCCAGACTTCATTAACAAAAGGACAATAGACTAACATATGAGAGATGGATTCTTCATCTTCTTTGCATATAATGCATCTGGAAGGATCAAGGGTTCCCCGCTTTTTAAAATTTTCCCCAGTCAGAATCTTCCATGGGTGACCAACCATCTAAGAAGTTGATTTTAGGGGAGGGAATTATTTTTCCAAATATATTTCCAATGATGTGATTTTGGGGAGGCACATTGCTTCAATTGGAGAGATTCATAGCCTTGTTTTTATATGTAGTGTCCATACTGATCTCCCCAAGATTTTTTTTGATCTTTTGTATGAATGTATAAGGGGGCCTTACCTTTCATACATTCTACCAGCAAAATCATATCATTCTTAAGGTTGTCAAGAAGGACCCAGAGTTTCCAATCTATCCAATGTCCGGAATTCAAGTGCCATTTACATATATTGACAAGTTTGGTAATCTCTATACCTGTTAGTTAACCGTTTATATCCTGAAAATTTGGGATCCCTCCTAGTGTGGAATCTTACATGTTAGCATCCTCTCAAAGCTGAATTCTTTTCCCATTTCCTAGTATCCAATGGAGTTTCTCATGGAAGAAATTCCAAGACTTCACAAATAGCCTCCAAATTGTTGTTCCATTTTTTACACTAGGATCAGAGTCCAAACAACTAGAGGTGCTCCCTCTAGCATATTTCTACTTTAAAACCTACGAGGGCCAATATTTGGGATCATATAAGACTTTCCAAAGAAGTTTGGCCCCTAAGGCTAAATTGGTAAGCTAGATATCTCGAATTCCCAATATTCCTCTATCTAGGGGTCCTTTAACCATTTTCCAATTGACAAGAGAGAATTTATGGTTATTATTTTTTCCTCATTTCAATAAAAAGGATTTAATCAATTTGATTTAATACTGAGATAGGGGCAAGAAAAAATAGAGTAGAGGAAGAGAGGCATGGAGGAAAGGACTGATTTGATCATAAAGCTCTTTCAACTGGGTTTAACCAATTCATTCCCCACTGCTGCATTTTATTGGATATTTTATCAATGACTACTTACCAATTTATTTTCATGTGCTTGTCCTTTGAAATAGGAACCCCCAGGTATTTGAAGAAATCCTAGGAGTTGCAGCTGGAATCCAAACACCCTCTAAATTTTAGAGAGAAGCTAAGCAAATATATTCCCCATAGATATGACTTTTCCTTTTGTTTATCATGCTCCCAAAGGATTTGCAGAAGGTTTGCATAACACGGTTGAATCTTTTTGCAACTATTAAAGAAGCTCCTCCTATGAGCAGAGTGTGATCAACAAATTGGGAATGATTGATCTCCTTAACATTTATTGCAATCTGTATCCCCTTGATTATCCCATCCATCTTGGCCTAATGTAGAGATATACTCAATGAGTCCAGCATGATAATATAAGAGCAGGGAGAGGGGCATCCTTGTCTGAGCCCTCGAGACACTTTAAAGAATTTCGATAGCTCCCATTGACAAAAGGGGCAATCAAGAGGTGGCCAATGCAAGCTTTAATCCAGGAGATAAACTTGTCCCCAAAGGCAAAATTTTGTAACACTTTGAATAGGAATTAATAACTGGAGCTATCAAAAGCATTAGCCATGTCTAACTTTATGACCATACCTTGCTCTTTCTTATGTCTACTGGAATGAATGGATTGTTGGACAAGGATAATATTGCACAAAATATTATGCTTTTGCACAAAACCTCCTTGATTTTCAGAAATGATTATAGAAAGAAAATTCTTAAGCCTTTGGAGATGATTTTAGAAAATATCTCGTAGGAGACGTTGCATAGGGATATTGGACAAAATTTAGAAACAAAAGTTGGGTTGGATTCTTTGGGAATTAGGGCCATGAAGGAGGAGTTGATTGCATTACCTAGATAAGGATTTTTTTAGCATAACCCAAAATTCTTATTAGGTATTTTTTGATAATACCCCAACAAAGACCGTAGAAATGCACTGAGAATTTGTCTGGTCTTGGTGCTTTGTCTGGGTTCATGCCCCACATCATTGCTTTCATCTCATCTTCTGTGATTTATTTGATCAACTCCTTATTGTATTTATGCGTTATTATACATGGAATGTCCTTTAAGGCTTCCAGTTGGATTTCTTCTATATCTTTGTCAAACACTAAGTAGAGAAAATTGAAGTACCTGAAAGCTTCCTCTTTGATCTCCTCAAACCCTGTGATTTTTTCCCCAACCGATTTTGTTATTTCTTTAACGAATTTTTGGTGATCTTTGATATTGGATTGTAGATGGAAGAATTTGGTGTTTTTATCACCAGACTGTAGCCATAAATTTGTAGATTTAAGTCTCCAAAAATTTTCCTCCCTACATAGGGCTGCATGGAGAGCCTTTTGGAGTTCATCTTCTTTTTTAATATCCTGGATACTAACCTTTCGATTTTCTATTTCCAATTGATGTTGAAATAGAGACTCTTGAAATGCCTTTCTTACCAAAGTTGGGTAGGGGAGGGAGGATTTAGCCCAATTTTTTAAATGCCATTTGAATTGCCTAATTTTTCTTCCTAGATGAAGAAAGGGGAGCCTCTAATGTCTACATTCCAAGCATTTTTAACTATATTCAAGAAGTCAAGGTGGCCCTTCCATGCCGGAAATAAACAAAAGGGAATATGGCCAAGATCAATTTCGGGTTCCATTAAGAGGGAAATAAGGCAATGATCCAACACACTGGAGGTAAGGATAGAGGAGGAAATATTGAGACCTAACAGGAGGAATGAATTTACTTAAACATCATACGCACGTAAGAGTTTTTTAATTAAGGATCTCTGCCTTTAGTTTAGTGGATGCTCAACGTGTTTCAGTCCCTACTAGGACCATCATTAGGAGCTCTAATCAAGTATGAGTAGGATGCACAATAGATAATAGAGGTTTATATTAATATATAGATAAAACATTAAAATATATCATAACAGATTTTTAGGTCGGTTATGGTATGAGGATAATGTTTTCGTGGAATGCAAATTTTAATTTTTACTTTTTAAGCACGTGGAGGAGGGGTTTCCAATTTTCACTAAGTTTCCATCCTTCGTCTCTATTTAGATTATTAGGATTTAATTCAATTTCGAGGGATTCCATCACCTTTTTTTTTCCATAATGGTCAACTTCAGCAGCAATTTCAGTATTTTCCAAGCAGACTAGGTGGCTGTTTTTTGAAGAGTGTTCGACTAGGGCATATTTTTGAGACCTTTGCAATCTCAAGTCTGCACTATGTTCCTTGAATTTGATTTTCATTTATATTCTTGTTTCACTGATATAGACCTTATGCATGAGCAAGGAATTGAGTGCACTTTTTTATGCATTTTAGGGTTGATTGGATCCTTAGTCGAGTCCACTAATTTCCTTATGGTGTTCATAGGGGAGAAGGCCACCTCGATGTTCCCTTTTTTTTCTTCAGAATTCTTGCTAGTTTTTTAGAGACTCCCTTGATATAAGGCAGGCAGTTCCTCTTTAATTGGGTGTTATTCTTCTAAAACTTAGTCAAAATTGGAATCCCCTCCTCCACATGCTTAAAAAATAAAAATAAAAATTTGCATTTCATGAAAACATTAACCTCATACCATAACGGACCTAAAAATATGTTATGATATATTTTAATGTTTTGTCTATATATTAATATAAACCTATACTATCTATTGTGCATCCTACTCATACCTGATTAGAGCTCCTAATGATGGTCCCAATAGGGACTGAAATGCGTTGAGCATCGACTAAACTAAACACAAAGATCCTTAATTAAAAAATTAGGAATGAATTTGAGACTAAAAACCGGTCAAGCCTGGCTGCCACATGACTTGGACCCATGCTCCTGTTGGTCCAAGTGATTTTCTTATTCTTGGGAGAGATGTCAACCAAACCCCAATTTTGAATGAGATCCTCAACCCATTCTCTACAAGGGTCCCTTACTAAGGATCCCCCCTTCTTCTCCTTACTAGATAATACATGATTAAGATCACCACCCAGAACTATGTTAGGGAAAAAGGGAAAGCCATCCCAAGCTAAGAGTGAATTCCAACATGCTTTCTTCTCTAGATAATTTGTAGGAACACAAATATTTAATATAGATACTTGATGGCTTGACTGCAAATGAGTGAGAGAGACGATTGGCCAATGTTGAGATTGAAAATAGTTAATATGGGCATATTTAGAAGCATCCCACAATGTAGCTAATCCACCTTGAGCTCCTCTGGAATTGATTGCTACTCCTATACCTTGCTTCCATGACAAATTCATTTTATGAATAAGTTCATTCTCCTCCAATTTGGTCTACTTGATAAGGAGTATTTTTGGGAGCTCATTTATGATTAGATCCATTAAAGCTTCTTGCTTTTTCCTTGAACCCATAACTCTATAGTTCCAGGAGATCACTTTCATTACTTGCCTTTGGATTGAAGGGAGCCCCCTTTGGGATCAATCGGTCTAAATCTTCCTGAAGTGCATCCTCCTCGGGCATTCTTTGCTATAAGCTTATTAATGGTGGGATGAGTTCCCAAGCTCTTCTCTCTCTTTGCCTCTTCCTCGTGATTTTCTTTATCCTTCTTATGAAAAATCTAAAAAGTCAGACTCAGAAGCAACATAAGGTGAGGCTTTTCTTACAGAGCCAATCTTGGGGCTAGATCTGGAGTCTTGACTCTTAGTTTCATGTGAGGGATTGAAATTGGTGGTTTTAAGAGGGATTTCTCCCTCTTCTTGAACTAATTTGTCTTGGATGAGATATTTATGCAGGATTTTAGACTGGTTGTTTTGACCTTCTTCCATTGGCTTCTGATCCTATACTGGATCTGGGTGTGGCTCTTCCTCCTTGATTATCATACTTTCAAACCTGTTTGTCCTAGATATTTCCTTAGTCTTCTAGGGGTTGCCAAATGTCTTAGCAATCTCTTGTGATCTTGATTTTCTACTCTTTGACCCTTGCATGGGTCCATTTCCTTAATTCACCATCATCCATTGTTCATGGGGTTTAGGATCTACCCAGGGAGGGGGTTTTTCTTGCATCTTTCGTAAAATGGCCATATTCGTGGCAGATACTGCACTTAAATGGGAGTTGTTCATAATCAAGATCTTGAATATGCTCTCAACAGTCAAGCTTTAACTTGATAGCTTCCGACAGTCCAATCTCCAGATCCACTTCCATGTATATCCTTGCACACAAAATTGGTCTTTTGGTTTAACCTGATCAATGTATTTTCCCAAAGTGTTCCCTATAGCCATTAGGGATTTCGTATTCCAGCAATGGATTGACAAGTGAGGCAACCAAACCCAAACAGGAACTGCAGACGGGACATCTTGAGTTGGATCAAAGTTTGAGGTCCATCTATCCAGATAAACCCCCCTAGGCCCCATGAAGCATGCCCTATTCTTGAAGATCAAGTACCGGTGCGATTTCTTAGCAAAAAGAAAAATGAAAAAACCCGTACCTACAAGGAAAATTCCCAAATCCCCTTGAATCAGTGCATTCTAGTTTTTTTGCACCTAGATATCCACAATTCTAGGTGAGGTCCAGAGTCCCAAAAATTGTCCAATCAAGTCTTTTTTCAGCCAGAGAGATCGCAAATTTCCTTGAACTTCCGCCTGGTAATGGAACCTTCGGAATTGAGTCCAATTTCATTACAAAATGCGACTGCGAGGCAGGAGGGGCCTTCTTCCCTTGAGCTTCAACCAAACTTGTGTAGGCCACGATCTCTTGGGATATATGAGGGGGGATCTTCCCCCCCTGACGGCTCCATGAACACGCTTGATCTCACAAACCCTAGCTCACATAAGAAAATATAGAATCACAGTAGTAGAGCTTAGCATTGACGGGATATTTCAATACTTACAGATATGTTTATATTGTTTATTCCTCAGAGTTGGATGGGTACAATTTATACTAGTAACAGTTATTTTTTTCTTATGCATTTAGGCCAAATAGGGTGGTATGACACTTTGTGTAGGGAATATATCACCGATAAATTTGAATGATTCACTTTGTCGTATAATATCAACATTATACTCTGTACCATATGCGGAACATAACTCTTCTATGCATACACTATATAACTAGGCATGATTTCTCAATCATATTTATATAAAAAAGATAAACAATACATATCTTCTATTTACTCTTTTCACTTGAGTAGTCTTAAGATTAGATGATTTGGAACTATTTTGGTTCATTTTCCAACCATTTCCTCCTAAAATTTGGTTAAAACTAGTGGAATGAAGTGTCAAAATTGCATAATTAAAATGGAACATAGATTTATAATAAAAAAAGCCCAAATAATGATAAATTACAACATGGCCAAAATGAGATCGCTGGAATTCATCAATAATAACTTAAAAAATCAGAATTGTGAAATTTTTTAACAACTCTGTTTTACCATTCTTATTCCAAGAAGCCAATTTGCTAAAACTAATGTTATTCTATAATTTTTCATTATTGCGTCGAGAGGCGCTCTACAGCCTAGTATGGGGGAGATCTTGTAACGTGATGTAACGTTAACATTAGTAACGTTTGTAACATGTTGGCAAAAAATAATAGTGATAGTGAATATTGGGAGAGATCACAAAAAATAATAGTGATAGTGAATATTATGTGAGAGATCTTGTAACGTTTGTAACATGGGAGAGATCTTGTAAAGTTTGTAACATGCCGGCAAAAAATATTAGTGATAGTGAATATTATGGGAGAGATCTTGTAACGTGATGTAACGTTTGTAATATTGAAGTAACTAATGTAAAAAGTAGTAAATATTTTGTGGGCCTAATGTAGGCTAAAAATTTAATTATCCGCTAAAATAAATGTCTGCCAAAAAAAACCTAATATGAGGGAGATCTTGTAAGGTTTGTTGAGTAACTTTTGTTACTAACAATATAATAAAAAATAAAAATTTTAATTATCACCCAAAATAAATGTAGGCTAGAAGATGTTGTAATGTTCTTACCTAACAAAACAATAAAAAAGTAAAAATTTAATTATCCGCAAAAAAATGTGGGTCAGAAAAAAAAACACAACATGGGGGAGATGTTGTAATGTTCATACCAAACAAAATGATAAAAAATTAAAAATTGAATTATCTGCAAAAAAATGTTGGAAAACCATGTGTAAGGCCTTCTAAACAACCCATCGTTTTATTGTACATGGTTCAGGAGGCCCTTGCACATGGTTTTAAAACAATGTGCAATGACTCCTAAACAACCCATGGTTTTATTGTACATAGTTTAAGAGGGCCTTACAAATGGTTTTAAGACCATGTGCAAGGCCTCCTAAACAACCCACAGTTTTAGGAGGGCCTTGCATATGGTTTTAAAACCATGTATGGGGAGATGTTGTAATGTTAGTTCCTAACAAAATACAAAATCATAATAAATATTATATGTCGGCCATAAATAATATTAAATATTAATAATAAAAATATTATATGTTGACCTTAAATAAAAATATGTGTCCTTTGGTTTGAATCAAATCAATGGCTATATATAGGACACATCAAAATTGATAGCTCATTGAGTACAATACTTAAAAAGAGGTTTACACCTCCAAAGATTGATCTCTCTCGACACTTGATAGAGCCTAGGATTGCCTAGGATTTGGATCTAACCTGGTTATTCAAAATACTTCATTTTGAAAAGATAATGTTGAAATTTAACTAAGCATAATAAACAAGGTTATTAATATATCTATTAATTTTATGGATCAAGGTTCTAAAGCTATTGAAAGAACTCTCACTAAACGTCTTTTCCCACGGTAAGCTATAGATCTTCCTGTTTCCATTTAGGCTGGACTAAAATCTTTATTTGTACATATTCATGGAAGTTACATACAGCGCAAGGCTTTCTTGACATGCAAACCCATCCCCGGCCATCTCAAAAACACTTCCTCGTTGGCACGGGCTTGCACATTACGTTGCGGAGACAACATGATCACAAAGACGCTGGCTAGAAGAACCATACGCCAGTAGTTAAAACACCATACAAAACAGTAGACTTATCAACAATCCGAGACTTGACTAGGGGTCAGAACCCAACGGCAGACTACTACTTTGGCTTAGCATCACTGAAGCTGTATCCAAGAGAAGACAACACTCACTGCTCTGGTTTTGACAAGTTCGATCTCAATTTTACAGAAATGCTTCTCCATAGATAGATTGGTGTTCAAGAGCTGAGTGGAGAGGGCTTCCAAATGTCTTCACAGATCAGCCAGATCTATCACAATTAGGCATCGTGGTTGGTGTTCCGTTAACAAGAACAGAGACTTAGTTGCTCTCAAGTTTCACAATCCAAACGAGATTGGCCAGGTAACACATCTCTTCTTCAACATTGCTGCTAGAAAGCCCCACTCTAGTTTGGCAGAAGATTTTTTCATATTTAGTTTAAGAAACACTGGGGTTGTTTCACAATTAGAATCTACAGCACCTTGATTGCAATCAACCTATTAGCCAATACTTTGGCGAAAACTTTATGGCCAGAATTGCAGAGCAAGATTTTATCAGAGGCTTGTCGTCTGGGGTCATCTGGGGTCAAATGATTATTATATAAGATGCGATATATACCAACATGGTCCGTAGTGTTTGCCAGGTTCAAACCATAGAGTTGAATTTATTGCTGGGTGCCCCCTTTAAGTCATACGAACCTTCTGGACAATGTCTGCTAGAAGAGTAGCTGCTTGATTTGAGATAAGTTTCAAAAATTCTGCTGCGATACCATCAGGGCCTGGAGTCCCATAATTTTCCAACGAATGAAATTACCCTATTCCATCAAAGTAATAAGTTCTGAAAACATCACATTTAACTCATTCGCCTATTGTTCTCAAAGTGGTAAAACATCAGAAAGGAGAAGAGATGACGCCACTTCTGTTTTGTATCAATAAGCTTGGGTTTGCCAGAGGTCCTAATCATATTTAGCAATTTCTTCTTAGGATACGAACTCTGTTTTTTTTGGGCTACCCGCTTCCTTTCCGTCTCAGCAGCTATTCTGAAAAAAATTTGAAGCAGGCTCCATGCGACCATAGCCTAAATCCCCAAATCCCCGTCTTAAGAAACTGCTCCTGTTTCCATCTACTCTCATTTTTATTACAGTTAGCTCTCGTGGGGGACTAACTGCGTCAAATTTGTCGAAGGAGACCCCTTTAGTCCCACAATACAGAAGCTAAGCTCCACTACCCCTTCCCTCACTTCCCCCCCTCCCCCACTGGAACCTAATATAATATACATTAGCACATTAATTAATTTTGTACCCCTTTTCCAAAATTTTGGTAGGCTTATGTTCAATTTACAGGTCATCTACGTTGTACATAAAGAAGACTGTGATGACTATAAAAATAAACAAATTTTATTTTCATCCATGTTTTAGTGAGATAAAAAGATTTTCAATAGGCTTGTTACTCAGAATGCACTGTATATTTTTGTAATGATAGGATGGATTCCTTCCTTTATTGAGAGTTGCGGAAGATATGTGTCCATTCCTTCCTTCTCTATATGATAATTGAAGAAATGCTTTGGCAATGGAACATGGAGTTTTGCACATGCTTCTCTATTGATGTACCTCAAGGACATTTATCTGTTTATTTTATGTTCTCTATTCTTTTAGAAAAAGTAATTGTGAGCCTCTAATATCTTTCCCTTGTCTTTGACAGCTTGCTAGATCAAGATTTTAAGCAGCAGGTGCATTAATGTCAACAATGGACAAATCTAATACTTTGGAGTATATCAATCAAATGTTTCCGACGGGTCAGTTTCTCTTCTTCCCGTGCTAGTCCTCTCTTCACTTCTAATATGTCTTGTTTTTGCATATGGCTTGTATTCTTGATAACTGTATTTATCTAAATTTACCTATGCCGTATTATCTTGTTTTGTCCTTTGGTTCATAATCTACTGTCTCCTGTTTTTTTTACTGTTACGTATGTTTGCATACCTGCTTCTTTTGTGTGCTTGCTTTTATCTCACTTTTGTTTAAAAGTCCAATAATCTGCTACAAAAATTGACTGTAAAGCTTCGGTACAGGATGTAAGACCTTCAAATGTTTTAGAGATCCTCGAGTTTTATTGATAGCAAATCACTGCACTCGTGCCACACGCTGTAGCTATGCTATTGAAAGAAGTCACTGCTTCTTTTATGGACTGAAACTTCAATTCTTTCTCAAACAATTTACATAATCATAAGGAGATGAGATGAGAGAGAGATATTGTAGGATAGCCCCACACATTGTGGGGTTTGCTCAGCTGCCTCAGTTGCCTCTTTACTTCCTAATATCAATCCTATCTACATTTAAGTGCATTGTATTGCTTCTGTTGATGAGGTTGTGTGCTTTTCTCCTTATAACATTTTGATTTGCCTACATGGATTCCTCATATATGTTCCTTCAACCATCTCATGCTCATAGCAACTCCACAGTAACTAATGAAATAGATTCCTCATATTATATATATGTTCCTTTAAACATCTCATAGCAACTCCACAGTAACTAATGAAATAGATTCCTCATATTATATATATGTTCCTTTAAACATCTCATAGCAACTCCACAATAACATTTTATTTTATTTTTGAGAAATACATCTTATAGAATCTATTTGGCTAAGCTGCCATGCTATGAGGGGCGTATCTATGCCAGCAAAGTCACCCTGGACTTGCACTGGCCTCATCCGCAGCCACACCGGGGGTTTTGAACCTGGGTCTCCATGTTAATACAAGCCTGATCGCCTTGCTGCTTGCCACTAGATCACATTCCCACTCTCAACTCCACAATAATTACTTTAAAGTTTTGGTTTTCAAATTTACAGAGCTTTTTTTGAAGTCTTTATTAGTGATGGATGTGTTATAAGAGCATGGAAGGAAATTGGAAAACAAATAATGCATTTTAATATAATAATGGTATTATATTTGGAATAAGAATTACTTTCTCGGTAAGATACAGCTTCACAATAATGAGTCTTTAATGTCAATCCTGCCCCCAAAATTCTGAAGTGCGATGATTTTCATCATTTAATCAAAATATTTTCAAATTCATGCCTTTACTTCAACTGTGGCTTAAGCTTGCTATTGGCATTCAACTTATTTCGCATAAGTGTACTTCAACATTGCCCAGTTTGAATAGCATACAGTTTCATGTCTGAGAATTTTCAAGTTTGTATGAAAAGCTTGATTTGTGGCCTTAGTGGATAGGCTCACAATCAAAAGCATAAGTTAAGATGACATTCACAGCTGCTTTTACAGATTGTTGATGCTTTGAGTTGCATAAACTCTTGAAAAATGGTCATCACATGGTCTCAGAAATGAGGGCACTGATATCTTTAATTTCGACTTGCATAAAGCCTGTTTTTTTTTGCATTTGTAGTGATAATGATGTGATCTATTTTAATACAACAAGTCAAGAGTGACCCACTGAACTTTAAGACAAAGGAGGCAATATACTTTTACATTCCTAATTTCTTCACACTTTGTATTTTTATGTGAGATAGTACCAGCAAGAACATTACTTTGTATTCCTTGCAACCTTCTGCTGCCTTTACACAACAGTATCTTATAAACAGGTAAATTGTAATGGCTTCATGAGGTAAGTTTAAGAAGTTTGAACTTTGTAATAATGCCGGTATTGAAGGTGATTTGTGCAATTGCCCTCCAAAAAGAACCCACATAACAGAACATGACAGAAGACAGAGAAGATAATCAGAGACAGTAATTCTGTGTGCATTGTTGTGCATGTGTGCGGTAGTTAATATTTAAATAATACCAGAGTAACAGGTGATGGATTAATGGATAAGCTTTGAAGGGATCAGCTATCACCATGGCTGGATGGTCAAAAAGTGAATGGATGTCTTCATCAATGTGCACACCACCATCCTATTCACACTACAGGGACTAAAGGCTATTTTTAACACTGGAGGATGGCATGCATCCATATATTCTGCACTACTAGATGATATATTTTACTAGTAAAAGATTCTTTGAGGGGAGGTTTACACACTTTAGTTGATTACGAAACTACTATGTACTAACTCAAACCGTTTTTAACTTCTTGTTAAATATGAAAGAGAAAGATACATGTAAAGAAATAAGCACTTTATAGATATAAAGAATTAATGCATAGAGTATAGTTAAAGTTGTAGCTGTTCATCAATTCCTATTATGTCAGAGCCCTTATCAAATCTGTAGTTACATGATAATAACACAAACAAACTTAGTGTGTAAGAACCCAAAAATAGCTAAACATGTCAGATCTCATTGATCATTTAAAGACATTGATCATAGCTGATATCATTGTCAAAGGACCTGCTAAAAGACAAGAACACCAAAATCATTGCAGCTCTAGCTCTTGTTGGTTTGTTCAGAGTCAGTCAGACTATGGCAGACAAATATTTTAAAGCCCTATTGTTATAGGTAGAAAGGGAGGAGGTATCATCACAGGATTTTTAGTGGTTAAATGTCTTAACTCTTTACAGATTTGTTAAAGTCATAAGAGGACCTTGTCCATTATTTTGTTGTTGTTTTAGATCTTAAAAAAATGATCAAGAGAGTTAATTTCTTGCAGTAGACCTCATGTGTGAGTAGTCAAAAGATTGTTATTGGCCATCCATGAATTAGACATGGCATAGATATCTAAATACATAATACCAAAATGTGGTTTCTTGTGATTGTGATAAACCTGTTTCATAAACTTGTCTCTAAAGTTGTTGTCTTGTAAACTGCAGAAGCTTCTCTATCAGGTGTAGAGCCTATGATGCAAAAGATCCGAAGTGAGATTCGACACGTGGATGCACAAATATTGGCAGCTGTTCGCCAACAGGTTTGTATGGACTTTCAAGCATTTAGTACATTTTGAGTGACTTCCTGTTCTTAACTCCTCTTGCTCTCTTTGCACTTCATATGAACCTGCAGCATGTAGCCAGAACCCTATTTTTGCTGTTCAAGTACAGCTCCATATAGATTTTCTTATATGGAGTCTGTGAAATTTTTCTAACTCATGGTAAACAGATTCTGCACTGTAATACAATTCCTACAGAAAACCACAAAAACAGTAGAACTGAGAACCTATCAAAATAGCTCTCTAATAAATTCTAGAATCTATAAACACATGCTGTAGAAAACAATAAACAGAATTCAATAGACGACTGCCAGAAATTGTCACTGCTTTTATTAATTCTGAACATGGAAAAATCTGCTACATGGAAATACTCATAGGGCCTAAACTGCTAGCTGCTAGAGTCAAGACTCGATGAATGAATCCATACCTCTGCCCTCTCTCTTATAGATCTGAGATGGGAATAATAGGGTTTACAAAAGTAGGTTTGTATGTGACTCAAACTCATAAATAGAATTTACTTGATCCTAGGTCAAACTCAGAAAAAGGATTTGCTTTATCCTAAGTCAAACTCAGAAATAGATTTTCCTAAAAATAAAACCAAACCAAATTTTAATTTATGGTGATTCCTGTCTATGTTCCACTGGTGGCACATGCCTCTAAGATTATTTGATGGTGGCACATACCTCATCTAAGGCTTGCTGGAATGTGCATGCATGCGCCCTCTCCCTCTATAACTGAGTGATGTGCCTCCTCCTTGAGAACTGTGATGCACCCTGTCTACCTTCTACGGTGCTGCTGAACAGGTGCCCAGATCTGCTGCTGCGATTGTCTGTGATATTCACTAACAATCTGGACCAGTGGTAATCTTTCTTCCCTGTCACTTTGTAAACCTTCCACTGTCTACATGGAACTAGCAAAGCATCTACAAGAGAAAGTAGAAATACAAGAACCGTTTCACAGTTCTTAAAATAGAGGAGAAAACACTAAAGCAATTCTAAACCTAAACACATTAAAGTAGTTCAAGGCAAATCAAACAACACTATTCTCATATATAAGGACATTGGGAGTAGAGCTTCATGGTCTTGATGTCACATACATCGAGATGTTTCAACGAAACATATGCCTCACTTCATATGAATCTGCAGCATTTAGCTAAAACATTATTTTTGTTGTTCACAAGGACACCTAGTCCTATATAGATTTTCTTATATGAACTAGTGGACATCTTTGTTCCTTTTAAGCCTTCCATTCTATACATGGAGCTAGCATGTACAAAAGAAATTAGAAGAACTGTCCAGCACGTCTTAAAAAAGGGGAGAAAATAACGAAACAATTCCAAAATTAGACACAATAAATAAATAGTTCAAGACAAATCAGACAGCAGTGTTCATTAATATATGGACATTGGGAGGATTAAAGCTTCAGATTCTGATGTCACATACAATAGAGACATTTCAACCAACACATATGTCTGTTGAAGAGTGGTAAACTCAACAGAAATGAATTGATGCTGCTGCTGAAGTTGAAAAAACAAAGAATATTTAATTTCAAGTAAAATGATTATAAGGGATAATAGTAAGGTTTTGGGTAATGTATCAGAGAACATCTCTACCCTGTGTGGCTGTTCTAAGGGAACAATGAGCAATTCTGGGGGTATAAGTTGTTAAACTACCTTCCTTAACAGAGCTGTAGCATAGTGATTAAATTTGCAGAAAATCAAACATACTTATGCTGATTCTGGTCTGGACTTTGTACAGCCTTTCTATAAAGGCTGAGTTCAACATAGTCTGTTCTTCTTAGGGTGTGTTGATAAAAGTTTTGAGCATAGATGACTGATGCCCCTATGTTCTCAAATCAAACCAAGTTTATGTAAATGCAGAAAACTAATTTCTGAACATTGGAGAGTTTGTTGCACACTTGGACCATCTTTTATTCTCTCATTGATGGGATCTCTCACATGTGCCACTTATTGAGGGGTTTGTTGCATGTTCTTGAGGGGAAAATCTAGTGGACAATACACTAAGATTATGGACTTTAAGGTACTATAATGGTGAATGATGCAATTAAGTTTTAACTACAATTTGCAGATAGGAAACAAAATCTCTCAAACAAATAACAATGCTGATATTCAAAATTGGCTCCAATAATGGTGGTAGCAATCTTTGCAAGGAGATGTATGCTACACATATCTGCAAAAAGTCTCATACAAGAGGGCGAAGCCCTTATTTATTTACAAGTAGAATAGAAAATGAGAAGCCAAGGAAATGAAGAGGCAAGGTTAGTGGAAGGCTAATTGCCAGGGGTGTTGAGGTATAAAAGCGATGCCCAACTTGTCAGGAAAGTATCTCCTTTATATGAAATTAACATTTGGTGCACCATATCTCCTCGGAAAGCTCTTGATGAGTAGAACAATGTGAAGGAGGTGTGTGATCTGTATGCAAAGTTTTGAGGCCCAAAAATGTTGTTCAAAGCCAGAAACTACCCCTGGAAGTGCAAGAACCAAAATCACTGAAACCTGTGTAATTTTGTTTGAGCCCATATGAACAGTCACTATCCATTT
Source organism: Pseudotsuga menziesii (assembly GCA_001517045.1). Classification (NCBI taxonomy): domain Eukaryota; kingdom Viridiplantae; phylum Streptophyta; class Pinopsida; order Pinales; family Pinaceae; genus Pseudotsuga; species Pseudotsuga menziesii. The sequence goes on from LPNX010411517.1 coordinate 414,159, forward strand.
CGAATGGTCCAACAGGGTGTTCAGACAATCCAAATGGGTGCCATGAGTGTCTGGATCAGTGAAACCTACTTGGAGAGCAATGGTCCCCATTTTTCCCATTGCTTGGATGAAGTGGGAGAACTTCTACTGAATTTGGTTTCTAGAGAACAGCTTGCCTTGGTGCATGAGTTGCCTTCCTTGAAAATTTGATAAAGTTGTAACTTGTATGGTTTACGTTAGAGTCTTCTTCACTTTGTTGTCCGCTACTCTATCAACTGGAGTTGGTGCTGTGTAATCAAGATTCAGCATTGCTGGTACTAGGTGCTCCGTTGTGTTTGATATATCCAATAAAGGTGGAAAATATGGGTGTAGTAGTTCCAAATTGAAGACAGGGTGTAGGGCAAGGTAGGTGGAAGATTAAGCTCAAGCATTCTCTTCCACTTGCTTGGAGATGGTGTATGGCATAATGGCCCATAGCAGAGTGGCCTGATCTTTATGTTTGGTCCTTTCAGCCTCTCCTTTTACAAATGCAACCACACTTTGTTACCTAATACCAACCTTGTATTAATGTGGCACCTAATGGCAATTGTAACATTGTTTGTACTTGGCACTGGTGTTGAATTTTACAGGTTAGATGAGTGTTAATACAAGTACTAAACTTCAATACATGAACATATAAAAACTTAGGTAAACTTTAAACTGTAAAATTCAACATGGTATCAGAGCTTAGGGTGTAGCTAACTCTGTTTTGAAGCCAACAGAAACTACAACAATCCTACGACAAGCTCTATACTTCATAGAAGCTTACTTTTCAAGTTGACAAGTAAAGGTTAAGATGACTACCCCTTCAGTAAAATCAGAAGATAGGCTTGAGGGACCCTCCAACTTCAATGCATGGAAGGCTAGGGTTCTAAATATCCTAGAAGAAAGCGATCTAGATGATTTGGTTACTATAGTTGTTGAAGAGCCTACTACAGCCCAAGGAAGAGCAGCATTCAAGAAGAAGCAAGCCAAGGCAAAGCGAGTTATCTTTGACTCAATTAAAGATAACCTGATGGCTATGTTAGCCCCGTTAAGGACAACCAAAGAATGCTTCAATGCTCTAGCTAACCTCTATGAGAAGAAAGCTCCTACTCAGAGAAGAGTCTTGAAGAAACAACCCAGATCAGTTAGAATGGAGAAAGACGAGAAGGTTGCTACCTTCTTTTCTAGGATCGCTCAGATAAGAGACCAACTCTTGGCCATTGGAGATAAGGTAGAAGACGATGATCTTGTGTAGACAGTGCTCGATGGCCTCCCTACAATGTGGGAGACATTCTTGGGTTCAATAAATGGACGAGGGGATCAACCCAACTTTGAAAGGTTGTGGCATGATTGTTTAAATGAAGAAAGCAGGATCCAAAGCAAATCCGTGCCCCCACCAAAAAATAATCAAGCTCTATTTGTCAAAACAAAGAAAGGAAAGAATCCCTCACACACAAGGACAATAGTAAGGAACCTCGAGCTAAGCATTCCTTTAAATCAAGAGTTAAGTGTTATAATTGTGGTAAGCCTGGTCATTATGCATGGGAGTGTAGAAAACCATCTAACAAAAATTGGCATAGAAAGAAACACCTTGTTTCAGTTGCTACAGAAGAAGAGCAACCTCAACAAAAGAGGTCTAGGTTTGAGACCAAGAATCCAGATCAAGGAAAAGAATATTTATTATTACTTGGCTTCAACACTTTCAAGTCCCACCTCCAACTTTTTCAGATTCTTGGTGGATAGACAGTGGAGCCACTAAGCATATGACTGGATTCAAGGAGACCTTGGCAACTTTCAAGGTCAAGCAATTCCACAAGAAAGTGGAACTTGGAGATGGAAGTACCTTTGACATTAAAGGGGTTGGTTCAACCAAGATACAACTTGATTCAGGTACGTTGATTAATGTTGAGGAAATTTTATATGTTCCTGGTCTAAAGAAGAATGTTATTTCAGTGATAGTTTTAGAAGACAAGGGGTACTCTGTAACTTTCTTAGAAGGAAAAGTTTTGATATGGTCTAAAGGTAGAAGTATGAACTCAGCCATTGTGATTGGAGTTCGTGAAGGTGACTTCTATAATCAATAGGGAGACATATGTACTCTCTAGTCCCCAATCAAGTGGGGTTGTAGAAGATGAAAGAGTGATCTTCCCTCAGTCCTCCAGCGACTCAGAGATGGAATCTTATAAGACTTCTCGCTTAGAGAAGCAGAGGGAGAAGGCCAAGAAGCCTACATTTGATCTCATTGAGAAGCCTATTGAAAAGCTTCAAGGTCGTTCCAGTGAGAGCCATGTCACTAATTTAGTTTACTCCTATTATGAGGAGTCAGTCCAACAATAGATTTGGAAAATTGATTCGCGGAAAGTAATTCTCAGCCATCAAGGGAAGTCAACTATAACTTCCAATAAGATCTATGAGATCGTGCTTCATGCAAAGATGGAGAGTTGTTTGAAGTTCTCAAGAAACCCTGTATTTGATGACAGGCTGAAAGACATCGAGATGAGTTATCACAACATAAGGGTACAATATGTTATCGATGTGCTGAGAATGTCCCTCTTGCTGAGAGGCAGTGTTAAAGTTAGTGCAGCTGCGAGACCCATTCTTAGAGAATGGTTTCCTAGTCAATTGACTAGGACAGAGTAAGACCCGAGAAGGTACCCTAGGGCCCCCAATAGTCTCCTGGGGTTCTTGGTCTAGGACTAAGCAGGTTGATGCCATGGCAAAGCCCCTAGCATGTTGCTAGGGCCCCTATATGCCTCTAGGGTATTCTGGTCTGGGACTAGGGATGTGATGTCCAAGTAGAGCCTGTAGGTTGAGGCAGAGATATATTCTGGTATGGGACCAGGGACACGATGTCCAAGTAGGTCCTGCAGGTAGTTGATCAACTTTCAATGTGAGACTGAAACCCAACTTAGTACTGAGAACCATTCTGCGAGAGAATGGAGGACCCGGTCAAGGTCCAAGGATTGATCAACATGATTCAGTGTGAGACTGAAACTCAACCTAGGGTTGAAATCCATTTGTTAAGAATGGAAGATAATGATGTCCCCTCTCCTAATCGCTTATTGCTAGATAGCTTCTCAAGGGACTGGCCACCCCTTGATGATGTACCTAGTACCTAACCCTTAGGAGCAGTGTTAAGGACAAAAGGATTGTACCATCCGTTTGTATCTTCCCCCTTGTACAGTGATGACAAAATAGATAAAACTATGTATCTTGAGAGAGAGAAAAGTCTTTGGTGTTGTTGGTCCTAAATGTTGATTGTCCACTTTTATGGTTCACCTTGATCTTATGGTTGTTGGCTCTTGGTCCTATTCTTATTTGAACCTAGCACTCTCACTTGTGTGCACCTTTGACTATGATGTCTCCTACTTTATGGAGTCTATTTACCTAATGATTTATTAAGGACCATATATTGTTATGGTTACCTTATGTTTTGTTAAAGGACCCTTGACCCACTTATGATTTTAGTTTATTTACCTTATGTTGGACTTTTGGACTTTCACTTTATTATAAATACATTAAATAATTATTTTATAGTCTTATTAATAAAATCTTACTTTTGGATCATTTACTCTTATGCTTAAAACCTTTTACTTTACATAAAGTACATTTATGTTTTTTTTGAACCAGTTACTTACTTTATGATTTTATTATATTTATTATAATAAAATTTTAGACTTTTTGACCTTTTACTTTTGGACCACATTATTTTATTTAATCTCTTATCTTGTTCCTAAGTATTTTGATTCATCTACCGTAGCCTATATAAAGCAAAGAGCCATTCTTCAATACATGTGATTTTTCCTCACGTGGTTGTCTACGGTGATCTCTGTGATTCTTAAGTGTTGTGGTGACCTTCGTGATTTTTCCCTCACGGGCTCTGCATGTTTTACCTCTGCGATTTTGAAGTGTTGTGGTGACCTTCGTGATTTTTCCCTCACAGGCTCTGCACGTTTTACCTCTACGATTTTTGTATAGATTGTCTGCACTCTGTCTGCGGGTTTATTGTTTTTCCGTCACGGGCTGTCTGCGTTCTTCTCCTCTCATGAGCATCTGCGATTTCTCTTAACGTGAGCCTTTGTGATTTTCGTTAGCATGAGCTTCTGCGATTTCTTTGAGCGCGAGTCTCTGCGATTTGGTTATTCTGCTATTTTTTTATCATGACTCCTCACCAAGATTTCTCACAGGATCTGCTTGATCTCTCTTAGCAAATTCTGTATCCACGATCTCTGCCATTTGCCGAATTGAGTCTTACCTCAGCGTGTTTACGATTTCCCTCTGCAGCTATTCTTCCTTGGCATGCTTGTTTACGGGCTTGACTTCCCTCTGCTGCATTTGATCTCTGTGTGAGTTCTGTATGTGATTGCTTGCGGTCTTATCTCTAGACATGTCTTTGTAATTGAACTCTGTGTGAGTTCTTACAAGTGGGTAATTGCTTACTGGTTTTGCAACACTTATGTGTCTTTCTTTACCCATGGTCACTTGCATGATTTTTTATTGAAGCATTTGAGGTCTGTTTACTCCTACCTAAACTCTCTCTCTCTCTCAAGGTACGTATATGGTTTAACCAGTTTGACTTGTCCTTTCAGTGACAAGATCAAACCCAGAACTAATTGAGTATAAGGCGGATCCAACGAATGGTTATGATTCTTTATCTTCTGTAGTTTATTTGAAATTTAGTTTACTGCACATGTTATTTATTATTTTTTTGTACATGACATTTGGTGAAACATTTCAATGATCAACTTTAACGTAGTGACTAGCAGAGCGTTAAAGTTAACACAGTGACCAACAGAGCGTTAAGTTGAAAGAAATGAAAGTTATGTTGTTATGTTTTATGACGGTTTAAATTTTACCTAAGTTTTTATATGTTCATGTATTGAAGTTTAGTACTTGTATTAACACTCATCTAACCTATAAAATTCAACAACTGGTCCAACAGGGTGTTCGGACAATCCAAATGGGTGCCAAGAGTGTACTCCTGTACTCGGTGATTATCAGATTCGGTCTTGCTCATCTTGAGCAGTTATTAGCAATTTCGGGATCAGGGGGGCGTGAGCAGCTAAACCTCCAGATCAATTCGCTAGCCTGCCTAGAGACCTCAGAACTTCCGCATGTGTCAGGCATTCTCTCCGGCACGGGAAGACTACCAATCCTGCAAATTCTCAGCTTCAGCGGACACCTCCTTCACTAAAAATGTCACCCTTAACTGATTTTGGGTTCGTGCTGCTGGGGTATCATCGGAGGCAGAAGGTACCAGGTCATCTCTAAATCGGCTCTTGATGCGTGCATATTCTCTCAGGAGCATTTCAGCCAGCTTATTAGTGGTAAGTGTTACATTCTATCCTGCAAACCCTAACCCTAATTTTAGCTATAAAATAGGGAATTTTTGCATGGCAGTTTGCATGCCCGGTTGTTTCAGTACATTTGCATAGAAATAGAAAATATTGGGATTTGGGATATTACAGACTGCAGGGTTTGGATTGTGCCATGGTATATTGCTTCCAAATATATGGGTGAGTAAGTAAAAGATCATAGACTTAAAGGGGAGCCACATTACAAAGTATCTTATTTTTGAAGTTCGGAATGGTGTAGGGTAGATGACATTGGTGATTGACACGGATGTCTTGTCCTTTGTTCAACCACTTGACTGTATAGTGCTAAGGCTACAATGTCATTGGCAACTTCAAACTCTTCACAATATTTTGTTGAGATCAAGTTCTTTTGGCTTCCGTTGTCGACAATGAAGTGCACGGTTGTTCCCTTCAAGCTTCAACCACGCTTGTCAATGGAAGAGATACTCCCCCTCTTCTTACTCCTCAAGTTTTTCTAGTTGAACCTATAAAGTGGTAATTGTGTGAGGGCATGATCTTCCATTATTTGCTTTCCTTCATCTTTGTTAAGCAGTGGTGTTGACTTTGGTCTAGGTTCAAGGGTTTGTATCTGGGTTATTAGTGTTTGTTTGTTGGTTATCAGTGTTTGTATGTCGCACCACTTTCTTGTGTCTTTCTATGGATTTCCGTCTAGATGGGTCTTCTTCATAAGAGGCTTCAACTAGTAATTCTGTTGTTGTCAATGACCTTGCCTTGCCCTTTGTGGTGGAAATTGGGACTGCCTTTATCCCTCTTTGGCTATGGCTTGTTTACAGGGCAATGATCCATATTACCCTTGCTTGAACTTCTCTTTTATTTTGACTACATAGCTATACGCCACTCTCGGTGATTGGATATCTAGAAATTCTATCTCGGTTTGGATGTACTTGTGTAGATTGTTGTCATACTCAAGGAATTTGTTCGCTCTGTATGCCTGATGCCAAGTTTTGTATAGAAGGCGTGGAAGGTGTCTTTGTACACCTACATAGATTGGTCTCTACCTTGGCAGGGTTGTGTCCACTTGGTGTATTGGTTTTCATAATTTTCCCACAAGGAGGTATTTCTCCTTGAGGGTATCCACGAAATTGTTTGATTGTGTTCTTCAAACTAGATTAATAGGGGGTTTTCATGTTGCTCCTTTGAAACTCATGAACATTATTATCCCAACATTGTTTGATGTGGGGACCAACTCAAAAAGAACAAATTTAATCTTTGCTTTATCTCATTGAGCCACATTTCTAAGGTGTCTGCATCTATCTTTCCTTCAAATTGGGGAACATCAAAGTTTATTTGTACCTTGAATGATGTTTGTCCTTTGAAGGGTTGGCTTGTTGAAGAAGAAGCATCCACCACAGAGGGGATTTGTTGTGGGATTTGCATGAATTGATTGAACTTCTCATTCCTCTGCTTCTTTAGGGCTTCATTTTGATAGGATCTCCTAGTGCAGCTACTGCCATTTTAGTTTGTTTGGATTGGCAAGGAAAGCAGTCAGAGGTCAGTAGGCCAAACTCTAGTACCTTGACCTTGTTATAGGGGGCATGCACCAGAGAGAAGATGACTCTGACACCACTGATTTTGGTTTAGGGAAAATTAGGTGGACGAAACACTATGCTTGTAGACTTTAATGTTCTGTAATAAATTAATAATAAATGAAGTAACTAACTACAATTGCAGATTGGAAACAAAAGCTCTAAAACAAATACCAATGCTTATAATAAAAATATTAACAACTTCCAATTATGGTGTTAGGAATCTCTGCAAGGAGATGCATGCTACACTTATGTGCAAAAAGCCTTGTAAAAGAGATCCACACTTATTTTTTTACAAATATAATAGAAAATGAAAATCCTAGGAAATGAAGAGACAATGAAGGTGGAAGGCCAAGAGTCGGGGGCTCCGAGCTGTAAAATGGATGCTCAATTTGATGGGACCATAATTCCTAGCTTGTTTGAAAGTTCTTGACGATCAGAACAACGTGAAGGGGGTGGGTACTTTGTATGCAAGTTTTTGGAGGCAAAAGCTGCTGTTTAAAGCCCAAAACTGGCCTTGAAGTGTAGAACCTGAAATCACTATAGTTTGCTCGAATCCACTTAAACTTGTCCGAATAGTCCCCAAGTGTTCCGAATGGTCTGCAAGGGTGTTCAAACGGTACAAATTGGTGCAATGAGTGTCTAGATCAACAGATGTTTGTCTCTGTCATTAGACATATCATTGGTTGCATACCTCATTATTCCACATTGAAGAATCTCAACTACCTTTATTTTTCTCTGCAACTTTATTGTGTATTTGCTTAATTCAATCATTCTGGAAGATTAACAATAATACCCTTTCTAAAACCAAACTTTTCGATATTTGCCATTGGTGTTGCATTCGAAATAGTATTTGCATTGTCTTCTACAGGTAGGCTTTCACAATTCCTTTATTGAACAAAATTAGATGAAAAAAATCTTCTGGCTTCTTGTTAACGTAATGTGATGCTGCAGATCAAGCCACAAACATGCCACAATATGTCTTTTCTAATGTTAATTAGCTTTCACAAGGATATCTGCTGTGCCACAACAATTTCTCAAGTCACTAGGACAGAGATTGTAGTCTGTCCATTCCCTTCCAAGTTCCAAGGCTTTAGAAGTTTGATACTTTGTACTGCATATGAGCTCTTACTTTGATTAGTAATTTTAAGACATGCAAACGTTAATTAGCATCTAAGCTATCTCTTGGCTCTTAACGCAATGATTGGTGGTTGTATAGGTGATTGTCTCTCTCAGGAGACATGCCATTGTTTGTGAACCTCATTATTCCACACTGAAGAATAACAACTCTCTTTTCTCTCTCTATCTCTCTCTGCAACTTTATTATGTGTATGTATGTATTTTAATCCGAGGCACCGTGGAGAATCAGCAATAATACCCTGTCTAAAACTGAACTTATCTTTCCTTGCTGTTGTATTCAAAATTTTATTTGCATTCTCCTCTACAAGGACTTCACAATTCCTTTACTAAACAAAATTTAGACCAAAAAATTGTCTTCTGACTTCTTGTTAATGTAAATGTGATGCTGCACCTCCAGCCACAGACATGACACCATATACATCTTTTCTAATATTAATTAGCTTTCACGAGGATATTTACTTTGCCACAACAAACTTTCAAATCAGTAGGACAGAAATTTTAGTCTGTCCAATTACTTCCAAGGGTTTAAAATTTTGATACTTGGTACTGCGTATGGGCTCTTACTATGATGAAGACTACCTTGATGTATCCAATTAAGCTGCATTAAGAAAAAGAGCGGACTATAGTGTTTTCTTTACCAAAAGGTAACCAGTTCAAGATCAAGTGGCGACAGTCAGGTTATTGACAATCTGTATAAGCTTTTAAAGACCATTGAAGATCTTGAACACTTGAGACGTTTTATGGTAGGCCATAATGATGCTGCTCGTCTTGTGAACCATAGATCTCAAGAACAACTGAACTAAAAGGTCTAAGTCTGAAAAAGTAAACATGAATAAATGAAAATATTAGTAGTGATATTTGACGCTTACAAGTTATGCCAGCCATTCACATACAGAATAATGTGAAAATTCAATGAAGAAAATGGGACAATATTTTCTGCAAGACAGCAAGAATGCATAGTTTCTGGAGATTTAATTCTCTGATACTAGCTGATGAGTTTTTCAGCAATATCTTCCAGACTAGTGAATCCATATGAGAGAATTTCTGAGATTATATTCTAGTTCACATGTTCTCCTTTATGCTGTTGATTTTTCCTGAGCAGCATCGAGAGCCATTCTCTTAGGAGAATGAGGACATCTGGTCCGGGACCAAGATGTGGAACCAGTCCAGCACTAGGGGACTCGACCTTGAGTTGAGTAGCCATTCTGTTGAATGGAGACATCTGGTCAGTAACCAGGACGTGGAACCAGTCCAACACTGGGGGACTTAGCCTAGAGCTGAGTGGCCATTCTGTTGAATGGAGACATTTGGTCAGGGACCAGGATGTGGAACCAGTCCAGCATTGGGGGACTCAACCTAGATCTAAGTGGCCATTCTTTGAATGGAGGCACCTTGTCAGTTGCTGGGAATTTAACCTAGTCAAGGACCAGGGACTCAGCCTGGGGCTGAGGGTCTTTCTTCGGGAGAATGGAGGCGCTTGGTCTGTTACCAAGTATTTGACCTTGGGGTCAAATTATGCAGCCTATAGTTGAGGCACCTGGTCTGTTACCAAGATATTAGTATAAGCCCCAGACCGGGTCTGAGCATGTGAGACACTCCGACCCTCAATCTGTGGGCTTTGTGATTTTCTCCAAGGCTTAGCTACCCTTGGTTAAGATACCTAGTGTAACCTATCTTGGTGTCACATAGAGTGTGAGATAAAAGCATTAGTAATTCTCTCTGTTTATGATGATGTACTTTGAGTGGGGATGAAGGACTACCTTGATCACTTGTTTTGACCACAGGGCACTTGAAGAAGACTAAAGTAAAAGTAAAAAATACATAAGGACCCCTAGTACCACTAAGGATTCAGAGTGAAAGTGCAAAAAGACCTTTAATACCACTAAAGGTAAAAGCAATAAAATAATAAAATAATGTTATTTTGTTCTTTTGAGTTTTAGTCCACTTACAGGTAACTCAGGATATAAAAGAAGATCAATCCATTTCATTTTGATACACACACTAGTTCATGATCTCACAGCTACTCAAAGAAGATTTTTCGCTGGCATTGTGGAGAAGAACATCTTTTGTGGTCATGCCCTAGCATGGAGGATTCTAGCTAGGGCACCCACACGTATCTCAGTCTTACCCTACAGCTAGGGGTCTCTTTCTTTTCACCTCACGACTAGTTGAAGCAGTGTTAGGGCTTTACCCTAACATCACTTTCCTCCACGGGCAGCAACAGTCTATCCACGGGCAGCTCCTTTTCCTCTTCTGGCAGCTCTCCTCACCCTCGGTCACCCACAACAAGGTTGGAGCAGCCTTGAGCACTCCTGGTCATCTACAGCAAGCCCTAACAGGGCTTGGGGCAGCTTGTTAGGCTCATCGGCAGCCTGCTGAAGCATACCGGGCAGCCCATTAGGGCCTGGGCAGGTAGCTGGGACCTTTGGGCAAGCAGATAGAGGTCTGAGAGACCTCTGGGCAGATTGCAGAGGGATCGGGCAGGGTTCCGGGCTAAGTCACCTGGTTCGAATTCGTGTTCGAGTTCGACGACCTTCAAATTTGACAAAAAATCGGCAATGAAATTTTTGATGATAAAATTCGGCATTTAATTCGAGATATCATAAAATTGAATATATATATATATATATATATATAATCCAATATGATCATATATCAACATTGAACATATATATATATTTAAAAACACTTTAACTTATTCAAATCAAAATTTAAAGCAACACATGTAAAACACAATATTAAAATGTCATACAAATTTTAAAACACAATATAAATTATTATACAAATTTTAAAACACTATAAAATATAACACATTTTAAAATGTTCATATTAAAACACAATATTAAAAAGTTATATAAATTCATCATCCAAAAAAGATAGAACGAGTAAAACACAACATCACCAGCATTGTGTCAATGTGATCTTAATTGCATCTCTGGTGACTAATCGGCTACGGACTAAGCACTGCCGCTCACTGGTGACAACCCATGGGTTACACAACAATGGCCTTCATACCTCGTTCACGTCACAAGATCTGTCATTCCTGTGTGTAGGAGTTTGCACTGTACAGGCGGCAAATGAAGGTGGCAATGGGGAAAATGCCATAGACAAAGACGGAGGGAGGGCTTCGACTGTACAATAAGGAGAATGCATTTCCGTGCGGATGTATTTTGCTAGGGAGAGAGTAGGGTTAACCCATGGGCAGCCAGATAAATAAACATCAACGAACTTTTGCCAAATTTTATGAAAATCAAAATTGACAAAAAAATCGTCTTCAAAATCGAAATCGACAAAAAATCGTCTTCAAAATTGAAATCGACAAAAAAATCGAATTCGCGATTTGAATCGACGATTCTAATCGAACAAATTCGGCAGCAGCAAAAAATTGTCGATTTTCGAATTCCAAGGCGAAAATTCGTCGATTCCGGTGACTTAGGTTCCGGGTAGGCAGCAGAGCTCGGGCAGGTAGCAGAGGGCTTGGGCAGGGTTCCAGGCAGACATCAGAGGCTCGGGTAGGAAGCAGTGAACTCGGGCAGGGTTCTGGGCAGGCAGTCAGTGACTCGGGCAGGCTGACAGAAGTCCGGGCAGCTCGGGTAGGCTCCGGGCAGGAAGAAACAGGCTCTGGGCAGCAAGTTTCTTCTCCAGGCAGCCAATCTGAGATTTCGGGCAGCAGAGAATAATTAGGGCAGAAAGCCCTAATTTGGTTTTGTTGTAAAATTTATCTTTTGTGAATTTTTATCAGTCATGTCCTGAAAGAATTATTGAAGGAAACATTCATCTCAGAATTCTGAGATTGAAGAACTCAGTCATCTCATTTACGAGATGATTAACTAATGCTTTTGGGGTTTTTGTCCTTTAAAGGTTTTCTCAGTGAAAAACTCTTGTGTTCAGTGTTTTGATGTGTTGATGTATCTACTGCACTTGTCTATTGTTATCTTATAGTCTGCAAAATTTTAAAGAATTCATGCTAATGCTAAAATTCAACATATGCATCTTCTTTTCTTGATGTTTGAGCTTTAATTTGTGGGTTCTTTTCCTTGCAGAGCAATTCAGGATCAAAAGCCAAAGAAGATCTTGCAGCTGCAACGCAAGCTATCAAGGTGGGATGTAGAACAATAACGCTTCTTTAGAGAAGCAAATTTCACTTTGTTTGAGCAGTTGCAGTAGAAACATTTACCATCAATTTGTAGGAACATTAATTGATATTTCATCCATGCAGTTATTAGTTTACTGGAAAATACTGATTGTCATTGCAACCATATGTAAATGGACTTATATGATTGGAGTTGAAAGAACTTAAATTTCTTTTGACTTTGCAGGAACTGATGAATAAAATTAGAGAAATCAAGGTCAAGGCAGAGCAAAGTGAAACTATGGTCCAAGAAATATGTCGAGATATTAAAAAGCTAGACTTTGCAAAGAAACACATCACAACAACAGTCACTGCTCTTCATCGCCTTGCAATGCTTGGTTAGTGGGAAGTTTACTGTTTGCTTGAGCTTGTTTATCCTGCATATGGCATGCCAACTAATAGTTTAGATTTTACAATTTACTATGCATGCATGATACATGCAGTGTGCCAAAATAGGATAGCTGTGAACATGACAAATATTATACCTGGCACAGACCATGAAGAAAAATAGGAAGTACGGTTTTGTTGAAGTATGTATTACATAAAGTGTGCCAGAAAAGGATAACTGTGGCCATGAAAAACATTTCGCTGGCCCAAATCATGGAGAAATATTAGAAAGTACAATTTCTCGAAACATACAGTTGTTTCCTAAAACACTTGAACCCCCAAAACAATTATCAGTAATTGCCATTAAATGAGCTTTGAATGAAAGATTAGTTTCTATGCTGATTATCTTGGGCATCTGCTATTACAGAGGTTTAGCAGTTTAAGTCATTGCTATTTTATCCCAAAGATCGATCTATCTATCTATCTATATATATTATATTGTCTTTTATTCTTAAGTTTTAATTTAATTATTTACGCTGTAGCTTTTGCTAGTTGTTCCAGGGGACTCCCTTCAGAGTCATTATTTACGATGTAGCTGTTGGTCCTATGCCTAATATTAAGGTCATTAGTCAAATAATGATAATGTCCTGTGTCCTGATGCCAATTATTGATAGTTCTAGTGAGTCTTAAGGTAGTGTTCCACTATGCTTGGGGTTTATGACAATTGCTAGGAAAAACTTTATGGATACACTGTAGAGCACTTGCGGAAGGTCTTTCGCAACAATGGATACACTGAAAATCAAATAAACAAGGCCTTCATAAAAGCAGAAAGATGACAACAAAGGATCACTAAGGAGATTGAAAATAAAGAAAATCAGAAGGTATTCCTACCTTACATACAAGGCACAACAGACAAAATCGCCAGAATACTGAAAAAGAAAAACATTAGCACAATATTCTCTCCAAACAATATTAAGAATCTCCTAAATTCTGCAAAAGATCCAGTCAATCTACTTCACACAAGGGTGTGTACAAGATTCCTTGTGCATGTGGGAAAGTCTACATAGGTGAGACCGGAAGAACCTTCCAAACAAGAATAAAAGAACATTGCACAGACATTCTACATAATAGGCACAAGAAATCAGCACTTGCGGAACACTAAAACAATAATAGGCATCCTATCGAAATTGAAAGAACCGAGATCCTGACAAGAATTGATAACATGTCATAAAGGAAGATCAGAGAGGCTATTGAGATATTAAAAAACCCCAATTACCTAAACCGAGATGATGGTCTTATCATGGGTCGTACCTGGATTCCTGTCTCAACCAACTAAGATTAGTCCTCAAGAGTTTCATTATCTTCTAAAATGAACAAAAAAGGAAAAAAAATAAAAGATAAAAGAAATTGAAGTCCTATCTATCATCCAAAAAAAATAGATATAAAAAATTCATAATAACTTTAATTTTGACCCACTAATATAAATGATCTATATAAATCAGAATGAGAGATTGGTATAGAGCTTTGACAACGGTTTTGTCCTGATGAAGGTCATCAGTTTGAGGTTCGAAACGGGTAGACAAGTTTGGCTCAGATTGCATAAAATACTCCAGTACAGAATTACAATAAAAACATTATGTTCAATAAAGGTGTTCGCTTTTAATCTGTAAATAGCAGTGTTGCAAACATCGGCGCGGCGAAAAAATCGGCAGGGTCCAGGAAACATCGTTTTGGGATATCTCGGCAAAACATCGGCAAACATCGGGAAAAAATCGGCAAACTTAAAAAATAGAAAAATATTCATTTTTTTTCAATTTTCTAAACATCTAAAGCAACAAAACATCAAATAAACACATTGCTACATGAATATGGAAAGAAAACCGATATATAAGATATATAAGATGTCTAGAGAATCGAGATACATCACACATACAAAATAGATCATGTCCTTGCATCTTAAGTCATAAAAAATATAACAAATGTATCTCATGATCATCATCATGACTCACGAGTCATCTACAATGAAGTAAAGTAAATAAACTATTGATTCCCTCTACCCCTTTTACGGGAAAAGGTAATCGCTGTGCAAATGGCCTTTCCTCTAGAACTAGAAGTAGGTGCCCTTGAGGCTTGTGGGCCTCGTACTGGACTCTGACGTCCTCTAAAAGAAGACCCTGCAAAATGACGTCCTCTAGAAACTGGAGAAGGTGGCTGAAACTGATGTCTTGAAGAATGAGAAGGTCGAGGAGGTAGTCCTGGAGCTCCTGCTCCTCTACCAGTACTAGTGCCTGTGCTACCACCAGGTCTATCTCCCTCTAGCTCTGACTGTGGCACACTCCCAGAATCGGTGTGAAACTCCTCTGGAACTGGAACATGCTCATCCAAATCCTCTGAGACTGTATGAGTCTCACCATGATCACTATCAGTAGCATGATCATCCTCTAGCCAATCAGGGGATACCTCCATAACAGGCTCCTCACACTCTACCCTCCATGCAGCGGTGGTGTCAATCTCATCCAATGAAATGGCCTTCGCATCAACTTTTCTCTGATACTGCTTCACCCACAACCTGAGATTGTAGTGGACGTAGACCAAATCATTAAGGTGCTGAGTATCCAACCTGGAGGAGGATCATAAATATTAAATATTAAAGTGGCATAAATCTATAAATTAGAATTTAATAATTTAAATTTTATATTATATAATGAATTTGAAAATTTGAAATTTTCTAACCTGTTGCGCTTTTTGGAGTGTACTTTTTCAAATAAACTCCAGTTGCGCTCGCAAGCAGAAGAGCTACATGTCTGGCTGAGCACTCGAATGGCAAGCTTCTGTAGAATAGGTACACAACCACCATAGTTCTCCCACCAAGTATCTACAATGAAATTATGAATAAAATAAACATGAGAAACGAAAAATAAAATTTAAAACAAAGATTTAGAAAGAGAAAATGAAATTTTAAATTTAAACTTTAAAGTTGAAAGTTTGAAACTAAGTGAAGCTTACTTGGCATCAGGTTGGTCCTATCATTTATAGCTATATCAAACCCAAATAATCCTGTAGCTCTCTTATACATTTCCAACTCTTGTGAAAGATGTGTACGCTCAGCTGCATCAGGTACCATCCTTTGGACACACTCATAGAATCCAGACATAACCTCTCCATCAAATCTAAAGCCATAGGAGTAAGCATATGCAGGGTTGAGGTATAGCCCTGCAGCATGAATGGGGCGATGGAGTGTGTGGTTCTATTGCGCATCAATCACCGCCCATATCATATGTTGTCTCTCTTGCCCCTGTTCTCCCTTGTCCTCATAATAAGCACGGATGGATTCTTTGGCCCTATCCATGGCCTCATATAGGTAGCCCATTTCGGGCTTCTCTCCATCAACCAAGCGGAGAACCCTTACCAAAGGTTCGGTGATGGTGCACACCTCCTTCACCGCACCCCAAAAACTCTCATCATATGCAACTAGCCTGAATGTGGCTTGCCCCTCTGGTCTAGTGCTAAATGATAAAGCATGCCACTCTGGTGAAAAGAACATCGCCTGCAAGTCCCACATAGAATTCAAGAGTGACTGAAGAGAAATAAAGCTAGTGGCAAAGCGTGTGATGGCAGGACGCACCAACTCTTTGTCACCTGTGAACTTTCTCATCAAGCTAAGCAATGCTGCATGGTTATATATGCATTTTGTGATGCTCCATGCTGAATCAATAGTATCCTTGATCCAATCAATCTTGCCTAAATCCTCTAAGATCAAATCAAGGCAATGGGCGGCACAAGGAGT
>LPNX010411517.1:440487-591627 GCA_001517045.1 Pseudotsuga menziesii
TTACAGACTAGTCTCTTGATACTCTCCCATACATGTGCATGAATTCAGCTATGTGATTTGTTATTATTTCGTTCATTTGCATTTCATGTCTAGAATAGGGCAGGACAAAATGTTTGCCTCGATATATTTGATGCCTCTGTTAGCTAATATGTGTGCAAGTTCTCAGAAGAGAGCGCATTAGTACTTGTATGATATAGGATGGGATCGTATCCGACTCCTAGACCCTCTGTGATGGGGTGGGGGGACTGGCCCTTAATGAGTAGTGTTGATGCATCGAGCAAAGGTTCCCCTAGTATTGGCCTTAACTTGGCTAGGGTTGAATGGCTCTGGGTGGGACAAAAGCTTCTCTTAGTCATCCTGAGATGGGATGAGGAGATTGGTCCCTATTTGCATACATTATCCTTCTAGAGGTTGACCATCGGGCATTCCTTGGGTATTGGCCTTTGTGACTTGGCTAGAAGTGAATGAACCAAGGTGGGACAAAAGCTTCTCCCAGTCATCCTGAGATGGGATGGGGAGATTAGTCCTAGTTTCTCATAAGGTAGTGCCTTGTCCCAAACACTCTATAATGGAGTGGGGAGGGTGGTTATGTGTGAACCGATATGAGTTTTGTGTGGACTCCAGAGTTCTGTGTGAACACCATGTCATGTGTGGACTGTGGTTCTTTGCAGACTCTAGAGTTCTGTGTGAACATCCTGTTCTGTGTAGACTATGGTTCTGTGTGGACTGATATGAGTTCTGTTGGAGTCTCTGGGTTGGTGCCCAACAACCTTTGTGGCTAGGAATGACTCATTACTGGGTTGGTGCCCAATGACCTTTGTGGTTGGGAGATTCATGGGTTGTAGCCCTAGTGAGCTCACCGGGTTGAGCTGAGGCATGATTGATTTGGTTCATATTCCCCAATGGACTAGTTTGAGTTGATGCACGAGTGACTCTTTGATGGACACGCAAAGTTGTGGAGCCAGTGCATGTTCTCCAGTGGACTAGATTGAGTTGACGCACAAAGATTGATTTGTTGACACTTCTCGACGGATTGAGCTTGTGTTGGAAGACCTTCCTTGTGATATAGAGATGTTCGAGATAGCCGTGATGTACATATAAGACCTCGATATGTTCCAGTATGATAATACTGATGTTGCTTCCTTGGCTAAGAGGGAGTGTTGGTGAAAGTAGTTGCGTGAGGCATCCTCACACAAGTCGGCCCAAGTAAATAATAAAATTAAAATGTAATTTATTGTTACACAAGACAAGTCAGCCCAGTTGAAAATTAAATTGACAACACCGTAATGTATAAATAGAAGGGTGCCTCCCTCATTTCAACACACAACAATCAGACAAGCTCACCCAAGCAAGAAAAGTTTGCTATTGTAGCTAGGAGAAGTGTTTTTTGGGGTTCTCCACTTTGGAGATGTTTCTATTTTTTTTTCTTGGGGTTTTTGTTACTACTATCGGATGTACATTGATCTCTATTGGAAGGTGTGAGCTCGGGGGAGAAATAGTTTTTGTCTCTGGTTTGGAGGTGATAGATCATCACCCCGGTTAAGAGAGCTCCACGTTTTGTTTCTATGCTTGGTTATTCTTTTAGTGATCCTACAAAATCTAACAACTATGAGTTCTTAGGGTGCAATTCTCCAAAGAAGCCAGCCCTTGACTTCCATTCTGTGTCATCACGTCCCTCTCTCTCATCATATTTAAAGGAGGAATGGGATAACAGGGCTTGACTAGTTAGCAGGTCAAAGGAGGTCACAAAAAAGCAACACTTCCCTCTCCAATGTGAAGCATGTAACCTTATTAGAAAAGGTTCATCTCTTGAGAAGGTTGCATGGGAGAGAATATTCCAGGACAGTCCGTGCATGGCACATAGTATTCATAAGCTTTTCTGCAATTTTGGTCCCATTTGATTTTGCTATGTGAGCACCATGGAGATGTAACATTTTGTCCCATAGGTTTACATGGTCTTGTGAATGTTTAATTAAATCTATTCTATTATCTCTTCAGATTTGTAATCCAAAACTTCTTTGTACTACACCATGGATCTTTCCATGTCCTCACTGTATTTTGGAATCCCATGTTCGATAACAGCCTTTCTGCTCCAGAGGCTATTTGGCCTCATGGACATTTCAATCAGAAGTTCAATTCAAATTAAATAAATTAACTCTCCCCACTACCTGCACACAAAAGGATTGAAGCAATGAAGCTTAGAAACAAAGCAAAAGAATTAGAAGTTGACTTGATTGAGAAAAGTTGACCAGAGTCTACCTACTGGAAAGGTGGATCAAATTTTGTGATGTTGGCACCTGACACTATAATGATATCCTGCTGCCTGAGTCCTTACAACACTTGTCCTTATTACCCTGCAATGCCCTTGAAAAGAAATAAAACAATATCATGATAAACAATGAGAGAAGAAAAGAAACAAATGCATTGAGGTACCGTTGTCCAGGTAGCAGTATATGCACCATAACATCACCATCCAATCCCTGTGCAGCAGGTAATATACAGTGGGAAAAGAAAACATAAGATGCATTGTATGGAGGAGTATGCAGTCTAACAGACAATAACATATGCATTGTATTAGGATGTATTGAGGAATTGGCTCCATCTGCTAAAGCCTAATAGTCTTAGTTGACAGGTTGTCTCTTACACTTATTTTAGTATCATTAGATCTTGAGTTGTTTTCTTTCTCACAGATAAATTAATTTGATCTACCTTTGATTTTCTACTAAATAGTTTGTGTTTGTTAGACACCAATTCCTTAATAAAGACAGATCGGCACATGTCGTCCACACTTTAAGAAGGTTGAAAGTAATCCCTTTCCTAGAACAAATTGTGTTTTTTTGTCTTTATTGACCTATTGCCCTATAAGATCAATGTTTGGAAAGAAAATGCTCCTGGTGATTAATATAAGAGTTAATATATGGTGTGATCATTTTAAATTCTGCAGTTTCAGCTGTTGAACAACTCCAACAAATGTCATCCACACGTCAGTACAAAGAAGCAGCTGGACAGCTTGAGGTTTGTTTAAAAATATTCTTCTGATCATGATGCTTTCTTTTCAGGATGGTGAACTGACTATGATTACTAACCTACAAGTTAACTATCTTTTCCAGGCAGTCAATCAATTGTGTAGCCACTTTGAAGCCTACAGGGATATCCCAAAGATATCTGAACTAAGGGAGAAGTTCAAGAACATAAAACAGACACTGAAATCACATGTGTTTTCTGATTTTGCAAGGTTTTTCCCTTTCCCTTGCACAATTCTATTCAGGCTTGCTAGGGAAACTGGCAAAATTTGGGATTGAATTTGTGGATCAATAGAAGGAATTAAATGCAGAATTTAAATTGTGGCAAATATAGTTTGAATGCCTCACAGATCATGGATTTCAATGCAATTTTGTCTCTTGGATATGGCATGATTACTTCAGATTTAAGTGTGAGATAGAATGGGCTGTCATTATGTTCATTTTCTTAGGTCTATTGTGACTGATGCATTCATGTTATTATTCCATTTGATCCTTTTCTTTCAATAACGTTTGGTTGCCTGTTTTGCATTGCACTTTAATATTTCAACTCAATTCCACTACCGGCAGGTTTTTAAATTTCAAGAATTCACTGGGTGTTGGTATATCTCTGAATGGCAAATTTGTCATAATAAATGAAGACACCCACATATCACTTGGTGATTAAAGCTTAATGTGTTTAAATATTCAAAATTTAATGTTTAAGATTTAAAGAAAATATGACTGGCAGCTTCTGAGAGTGAAGAGATGAGAAAAAAGAGGGGAATGGAGGACATAATATGAAGAAATTAGAGTATTGCATACATTACAAAATCCTGATAGATATACTTTTCATTCTTTGCACTGTGTTCAAACCATAGTTATAGGACTTGCCAAGTCTAACCGACCTGCCGCTGAAACGAGTTGGTCCAACCCAGATCCGACAGGTCTGACTCCAACCTGGGTTGATGCCTGAACTTGCCAAAATCTTGAAACGCTCACCAAGTTCAATCACAAATCGTCAGTTCAGACGAAAATCACAGAGTCAAACCAAAAACTACGGAGTCATATTTATCTCTTAGGTATAATCTAACAAACAGTTATGATTTTTGAAAATGTATACTTTTTGTATTTTTTATGGTGCCAAGTCTTTACAGGTTGACCCATATGTTAAAGTTAGTGCAGCTGCGAGACCCATTCTCAGGGAGGATGGTACCCTAGTTAGTTAACTAGGGCAGAGTAAAGCCCTAGAAGGTATCCTAGGGCCCCCAGTAGTCTCCTACTATGATAGATAGTCATAAGACCTTTGTAGCTAATGTTCACATGGAAGAACAAGACCTCACATAGTGGCAAACACATAGCAAGCACCTTGTAGCCTCCCACCAAAATCTGATTGAGACTTGGGGATTTTTTCAAAGGCAATGTCCACAAGTGGTTCTCTGTAATGTACATAATTAGACATTAAATATCAAATAAAGAATAATAATAACAATAATAAATAACTAATAATAAACAATATATTAGTTAAAACTTAAGGGGCATATCAATTTAAGAGGCATGACATGATGAAAGGGCATGACCTATCATCTATGAGACCAGTCAATGCATATATATGTAAACCGTCACAAGGTGTTGTAATTTTCTCATTCATATTATTCAATAAATTTTATTATCTAATATGGATTACAATTACTTGTCCTATTCTTGTGGATAGTTCGTGTATGAACTGGATCGGTTCTTAACATTGGTATCATAGCTAAAAACTGATCCCACCCTTTAGCCACACCAATCTTTCAAAGTTTCTCTGAAGCCTGGCCGTTGGCTAATTCATCAAGACCATCTTTTACCAGAGTTTCTTTGCTCTTGGTTCTCGACTACAAATCAGCCTTTGGCCACCTACAATTCAGAACCAAGTTGAAGTATTAATCTGCCACACCGTAGCTGTTTGAGGGTCAATAACATACGCAGGTTTGAGGGTTGATAACTTAAATCATGCAAGTTGTATTTCCTTCTTCCATAAATTGGTAGTGTTGTCACCATTCCATTGCCCCAAACAGTGAAATTGGGCACAAGAATCTCAAGCGACAGACCATAATTTCAAGTGGAAACGCATTGGGTTAAGACAGATCGGGCCAAATTGATTAATGAAAATGGTCTGCACATCAACTTCATGTTACCCAGGGCGAAATCTGTGATACATTACACCGTTAATTCCCTGCCGACATACACGTCAGTTGACTCGCGAATTTTTGTTGCTGTAGTACTTCCGCCCTGCTGTACACATTTTGCGAAAATGAAAAATTCCACGTGAATCATGATGTTTCATTGGTATCATATCAGAAGTTGTCCATTACTTATTGATTATAATCATGGGAAGATTCAACCCTTAGACTTACTGACAACGTGAAAGATAAAATAATTAAAAGAAAAATACTATCATATGTTATCCCAAGAGAGCTTGGTTCAAAAGTTATTGTGGACGTCACTAAGACTAACTAGTAAAGTAAGGCGACTTGAAAAAATAAAAAAAAGGGTATTATATGCCTAATGTTATACTTTCACTTCTTTAATATTATAAAGAAGTAATATATAAAGAAGGTACATTGAAAAGAAAAAAAAGGATTACAAAGAGAGTTTAAAGTTATAAGCTAAAATATTAAAGGAGTAATATTTGAAAGGGTAAGAGAGAATATATATATATATATATCTTAAGAAGAGAAAGTGAAAATCAGGTTAAGAGAGTATATATATATATATATATATATATATATTAAGAAGAGAAAGTGAAAAACAGGTTAAGAGATTATATAATATATATATATATATATATATCTTAAGAATATCTTAAGAAGAGAAAGTGAAAATCAGGTTAAGAGAGTATATATATATAAAGAAAAGACAAGTGTGTTAGTATTAAAAGGTTAAAAGAAAAATTAAAAAAAAAGGTGAAGGGTACTTTTCAGAAGTAAAAAAAATTGCATATTAATAATTAAGGAATTGAGTTGGAGAATTAGTAAACAGGAACTATGAGTTCTACAAAGGATTCCACCTTCGGGACTAAATGTCCTTGTTGTAAAATCGAGTTGGAGTATCTCTCAACCATTAATAAGATTGTTTTTTTCAATTGCTAGAATTGTAGACAATTACACATTGCAAAGGAAAATGTATACAATGCACATACACATAAATCTACATCACAAAATATGAAGCTAGACGATGAACGAGAAAAATGACATGAGAAAATATTAGAATAACAAATTCCAAATCTCAAGAATAAATTTGACAAAAAATTGCTACACAAAGATGAAGAAATTACTCTCTTCAAAATCATAATAAAAAATTACTTATGAAGTACAAGGAGAAGAAGCGGAGTTTTCAAAAGTTGGAACAAGAGAATCAAGATCTCATAAAGGAACTCAACAAGAAGTTATCATAAAAAGATCAAGAAGCTTATAGTTTAAGGAACATTATCAGAGGGTGTTTGAGCAAATAAAAAAATTAAAAGAGGCGCAGTTAAGAAACCTCAACCTTAAGAACAAAGTTGAAAAGGAAAAGAACAATGAAGAACTTTTATGTTTACGACAACATAATCAAAGCTTACTTACGCAAATTAAGAATCTAAAGAATGAAAAGAAGTTGTTTCAAGAAAGGGTAGGGAAACTTACCAACAAGGAATCAAATGTCGATAAAGAAACCATGATCGAACAGTTTGAAATATTGACATCATTAGAGGAACAAATCCAGACCTTGGAGAATGGAATCAATACAAATCTAGTCAATGCTCAAATTAAGAAGAATGCTTATATTGGAAAATTACCACATACATCAAGAGCAGATGGTGCCAATGAACGATCACAAAAGATCAGGATGCCTTATTGTCATCCAAATAACTAGATTCATTACAAGCAACGATAAAGTCAAGAGGAAATTAAATAATATTCTTCTTATAGACAAACCAACTACAACATTGAAAAAGAACGGAAACAAAATCAACAACTTGTATGGAAGCCTAAAATGAGAAGTTATATCCGAACAATCGGTCATCAAATAGTCCCAATGTAGGTAGATTTGGGGTGGATCACTTCCCAGAAAATGCAACACATTAGTTTAGGAATCTGAAGATTATATTGCCTTATTTCGTTGAGTATCATAGTTCCAAGCTCATAATATCATGAGAAGACGTCACGAGCAACAGGACAAAGTCTTTCAATATTTTTATTTTATTTTTATTTTTTAGGTTGTGGTTCACAAAACCCCCAGTAGGACTGCTATGTCCACGAGAAGAAATCATAGGGGCCCACCCAAAGAGGCCACACCATGTTCACTTTGATTACGGAGCCAACCCGATGAGTACATCAAGTGAGGCCCTTATATAACAATGTATAGCCACCCAGGGATTTAACCCCAAGACCTTCTGCTCACAACTTACAACACTTAACCACTTCAGCTAGCCCACTGGGCTTAGTCTTTCAATAAACTATGGTTTGAGGACAAAGCATTTTTAAGGGGTAGGCAATGTAATGTACATAATTAGACATTAAATATCAAATAAATAAAATAATAATAATATTAATAATAAATAACTAATAATAAACAATATATATAATATTAATTAGTTAAGGGACATATCTTATCTAAGAGGCATGACCTAATGAAAGGGCATGACCTATCATCTATGAGACCAGTTAATGCATATATATGTAAACCGTCACATGGTGTTGTAATCATCTCATGCATATTATTCAATATATTTTATTATCCAGTATAGATTACAGTTACTTGTCCTATTCTTATGGATAGTTCATGTATGAACCGGATCAGTTCTTAACATTCTGCCCATTAGAGGTATCGGGATGCAATTTTGGCATACTGGTTGCACTCCAACATTCATTGAGGATTTCAACAAGCTCTCCATCAAACTTAAGGTGAGGGACTCTATAGATATCCTACGGGTCAAGTTCATCTCTAGCATGTTCTCTCACATTAAAACAAAACTAGAAGTCTTCCCCATCTCCTCCTTGCTCTAAGGACAATGAGTTACATTGCCTAAGGGAAATGCAATACTGGTCTTATCATCAATAGTATGCCATTCTAATGATCAATGTCTTTCCATGAAAGCCTAAAAGGCCAAGGTACCTCTTGTTGTGTTGCAATAGGTTATCGACTAAGATACCGGACATGTCCAAAAGGGCCTGCGTGTCCCATGTCCACGTGTTCAATGACAGAGTGTGTCGGACACGACTTTTCAATGTGTCCCAATTTTGGACACGTGTGTCCCGCGTTGTCACCAACGTGTCCTGATTCTAGGACACGTTTTCCGCGGAAGAGACACCCGAAAATGCTTTAAATCAAAATTTTCACTTTCTTTTTATTATTTGCAAGTGTGGAGAGGGTTCTAAAGTGTGTTTGTTGTGCAGGTGAAGAAGATTTGAAGGATTTGGAAGGGTTTCCAAGTGCATTGAGGGTGGATTTTGTTGGGTGGATTGCAAGATCAATCATCATACAAGAAGAACAATATCTCAATCAGCTAGGGCAAGAGCTAAAGGGCAAAGGAATGGGGTAAATGCTTCATCTAATGTCCCCCTCCTATTCCTCCAAACACAAGCTCTTCTACTTCTCCTGCTAGTGCTCCATTTGTTGCTAGCGGAGCTCATGCTCCATTGAACCCTGGTTTAGCAAGACAACAAGCACACGAGAAAAAATACCCTTTGTGGAAGTATGTGACAAGGAAAGAAGGGCCTAGGGCAAAGGTAGGTGGGGGAGGCAATGTGGGTGGGACTTGCAATTTTTGCAAAAAATGAGTATAAGAGCACATACTACCGAGTTAAGGGCCATTTGTTGGCCCTTCTTTCTTGTGGGATTTCTTCATATAAAGCAGTGAGTGTTAACCAAAGGAGGGATATGGGAAAAGAGGATCAAGAAGGCTTAGGTAAGGTAGCAGCAGCAAGCAAGAAAAAGAATGAGGATCCTCTTCCATTCTTAAGGAGACCCTCTAGCATTCAACCTCCATTTTCGCCTAGCAGAGGTGATACATATCCAGCAAGAAAGAGGCCATCTTCAAGTGGTCCAATGGACAAGATTTTCTAACAAGATGCGCGAGAAGAGGTGGACCTTACCATTGCATTCTTTTTCTACCTCAACTTCATCTCGTTTAATGTTGCACGGTCACCATTGTTTATTGAGATGTGTTGAAGTCTCATTGAACGAGCTCCAATTGGTTATGTACTTCCTGGTTCAGAGAATCTTAGAACCACATTGTTGGTTAAGGCAAAGGAGCTTGATAAAATTCGTGAGCCAATTAGATCAACATGGCCCTCATCTGGAGTGAGTATTGTTTTTGATGGATGGATGGATCCAACACATCACCCACTTATAAATTTCGTGGTATCTTCCCAAAATGGACCGGTGTTTTTGAAAGTCGTGGATGCTCTTGGGAAATTCAAGGATGCACATTTTATGGGTGAGATATTCATCAAAATCATTGAAGAAGCATGTGTTGATTCTTGTGTACAAATTATCACAGACAATGCACCTGTTTGCAAGGCCGTTGGCATGATTGTGGAAACTAAATATCCACAGGTATTTTCATTTTGGACACCTTCCATTGCTAATTTGCTCTTTGTGTGAATTTATCACAAGAATCATCTAGGGGAAAGGTCATTTCAATGATTTGAGTTGTTAGTGTTGTAGAGTCATGTCTACTTGCTTTTATTGCTCTTATAGTTTTTTGGACACATTCAATCGTCCATTCCTTGAATTTAGCACTCAAATCAATTGCTTCAGATGTGACATGGATTGGAAATATTATTGAGGATGCATGCCATATCCGTAACTTTGTACAAAACTACTCAAATATCCTCACCATCTACAAGAGTATACACATCTTTCATTGCTGAATATTGCAGATACTCGGTTTGCTTCCTCATTCATCATGCCCAAGAGGTTGAGGGAGGTCAAAACTGCTCTTGGGTCCATGGTGATTTCAGAGTATTGGTCTTTCTGGAGAAAGACTGATAAAATGTAATGTTTTGTTTTGATAAATAGGGAATTGATTGACGACATTTAATATCGGGAGCATATTAGATTCAGTATTATTAAGTCATCAATATAGTAAAGAGGGCCATCAGGGTTATTATCATAAAGCATGCAAGCTTTATTTCTTCAGTCTTAAAGTCAACGAGAAATTAGAATTGCATGGATGCAAAAGTAAAGTGCAAACCCTAAAAGTGACATGCAAACCCTAAAAGTACATGCTAAGCTATTTAAGAAGGGTTATTGGACCAAAGAAGATATCTATTATTATTATTGTTGATTTGGAGTATTTGAGCAACAACACAGTGTGCAACAACAACAGTTGCGGTTGAAGACAACGTCTTTAGCTAACGAGGGTTCAACAGTGAAATATCTGCCCTAGTCTCTTTCAGGATAGACCATCCAAGTTTATCAACGACATTCATCATATTCATCCGTATCCAGTGATCCAGCATTCCCTGGAAGACTATTTGCAGGTTCACGTGTGCAGCTGAGCGTTTAGTTGGGAAACCCCAAAGTATTCACTGGGTCTTTGAATCCCAGTTCCTCTTTCGCATAACAGCTTCATCTTCATCAGCAGGGTCACTCACTACTTGAGTGATTCTCAGTCCTCAGTTTGCTCATCCAGAGAAGTTATCAGCAGATCCATGCAGCTAGGGGCGTGAGCACCAAACAGGAGAATCAATTCGCTAGCCAGCTTAGAGGGGTCAAAAACTCTGCATGCACCGGTCATTCTCTTCGGCACGGGAAGATCTACACCTCGGCAAAATCTCAACTCCATCAGGCAACTCCTTCACCAAAAACGTCACCTTTAGTTGACGAGAGAGTTTCTTGCTGCTGGGCAGTAACACCGGGAAGGAAGCATCATTGCCTCACAAATCCAACTCTGTATGCATGCATCTTATCTCTAGAGTATCATTAGCTTGATTATCACTGGTAAGTGTTGGCCTTCTTTTTGTAAATATTTGCCCTAGTTTAGCTATAATTTAGGACCATTGGCCTGGCACCTTGCATGCAAATTTTTATTTCGTATTCTTGCACATTTTGAGAGTACAAGTAAGCCCTAGAATAGTGAAACAATAGAATATCAGTATTTGGGATATTACAGTGGTATCAGAGCATGGTCCTTGCCAGCTGTGGGCACATAGCAATTGAATAAAAGTGCATGTTGATGCATGCTTGTACATGCTAATGCATGTCAGTGATGTTGGTGAAGTGCATGTCAAAACAAAGGTTTTTCTTTGCCAACTTGTGAGAACATGAAGACAATGAGAAGGATCTTGACTGGAAATTTACATAGGTTAGCAGCATTTCAACACTTGCCTCGATATTAGGAGTATCTAGCCTTGGGTGATGAGGTATGTGCAACATTGTTCTTTCAAGATTATTAAACCATCAAGTTCGGGAGCCAACCCAAGGATTTGGATGAGGATCTCCTTAAAGGCATAGTTGGGGGAGTGAAGAAAGATGAGCATGAAGTATAGGTTGATGGTGAGCTTGATTTGGAGTTAACAGTACATGACAAGGATGTGCATGAGGAGATAGCATTAGAGCCATCCTGTGAGTCTAGCGACACCTACAACAGGAGTCCAGACAGTTATGGCAGGCGAAATACATGAGGTGCAAGGCAATGAGCAAAACAGTCGAGACAATGGGCAGTCGCACATGGAGGTTAGGGAGAGTTTATACAGGCATGAGATGGAGCTTCCAGATGATAGTCACCGAAAGAGATTGAACGTGTTAAAGAAAGAATTCTAGTAATGAAAGAGAGGACCAAGATACTTCGTGACACCATATTACAACGAGATGTTGAGCTTACAGCTCTTCGAGTTGTATGTACCAAGTTAGCGGTCAGGCTTTCTAGTATTGAAGAGCAGTTAGATTTCTTGATGGGGCAGCAGAAGAAACATACTATTGCATTTCAAAGCAATCCTCTTCAGGAGTACATAGACAAGGCTTGCAGTAGCTTAAGTCCACATTTGCATAATGGCGGATGGTTTTTACAGGTTGGCCCGGATCGATAAATTGGGCACCAATATATGAGCATTCCAGTTGAAATTTGAAGGGCAGAATGTCAGCTTGGTAAGATTATTCCTTGTGATGGTGCTAATGGATGGGGTCCTTTTCAGGGGTTGCATTGGAGAGAGATTAAAAGTTGGTGTCCTATTGAGTGGGCGATTCTTGGGAAGACATTCCTAGCCAAGGGTATAGTCCCACAAGAAACTTTGGATATTTGGGATGAAAGATGCACACGTTTGCATTGGGATCCAGGCGGGAGACCTTATGAGGGATGGATATAGTGTTTACTGATGGCGTTACCTGGGAGTCTACAAGATGCTCCTTGTGTTGATACTACGCAGGGCAGATATTTCACTGCCGAACCCTGCTACTCAAAAGCTCCAAATCAATAATAATCACAAGTGTCCTTCTCCATTCACTTTACCTTTCTTTTATAACTTTCAACTGCGAATAACCTAACTTTTGACCTAATTAGGTCACTTTAACTTTTAATTTGCAGTTGACTTGCATGCAGGTGCATGGAGACTCAATTGGGTGCATGTATCATGAAATAGTACTCAGATGTCATGCATGCAGGTAGCCTTTGGCTTTGGTGGTCCTCGTCTACCCAATGATGATATAATATTGATGCCCTAGATCTTCCTATATGGCATCAGTCCACAGCTGATTCCCTGACTGTCAGTGCTCGCTCGAACCTATGGGAATCATGTAGGTTAGTGGGCTGGTCCTCAATGCCTAAGTAGAAGAGGACATTTCAGTTCTCCCCGCTCGAGTTTGCTTGTCCTCAAGCAACTGTAAAGCTGGGTGCTGTAATACCTGTTCTCCCTCCCAAGTGGCCTCCTTTTATAGGAAGATCTTTCCACTGAACCAAGTAGTCTCTAATGATTCTGTTCCTCAGTTTCCGCTCTCGCACCTCTAGGATGTGCCCAAGAATCAGAATCAATTGCCCCTCATCATCAAGGGGGGGCAGCTCGGAAGATGTAACAATCTGCTGACCGACTGCCTTCTTGAGGTTGGAGACATGAAATATGTTGTGAATCTTGCTCTCCGCGGGTAGTTCTAGCTCATATGCTACCTCTCCAACTTTCCGGATTACCTTGTATGGACCATAGAAGCGAGGTTTGAGTTTTTTCGCTCCTTTCTTTTTAAGAGATGATTGTCGGTAAGGTTGGAGGTGTAAGTAAACGAAGTCTCCTACCTCAAAACTGCGCTCAACCCTGTGCCTATTCGCATATATCTTCTGCTGATTCTGAGCAGCCTGTATGTTCTCCCTGAGTATCTTGAGGATAGCTTGACCCTCCTAAATCCACTCCTTGGCCTTGGGGGCCCTGCTATCGCCAAATATCCGGTCTGTGAAAGTGGAAGCATCATACCCATACAAAGCTCGGAAAGGGGTCATCCCAATGGTCATATAGTGGGTGGTGTTGTAACAATGTTCACCCAAGTGTAGCCATTTGATCCATGTCCTCTGTTGATCTGCTACATAATTTCTCAAGTATCCCTCAATCCCCTTATTGACAATCTCTGTCTTCCCGTCACTTTGTGGATGATAATTGGTGCTCATGGCTAACTCGGTCCCCACTAACCGGAAAAGCTCTTGCCAAAAGGCTCCTGTGAATTTGCTGTCCCTGTCACTGACAATGGTCTTGGGTAACCCGTGGAGTCTAAATACCTCTCTGGAAAATAGTTTTGCTACTTGTGCTGCTGAATAATCTGAAGGAATGGGCAAAGAAGTGGGCAAACTTGGTCAATCTGTCCACCACTACGTATAAGCAGTCTCTGCCCTGAACCTTGGCCAGCCCAGTAATGAAGTCCATAGAGATGCTCTCCCACTTCTGCTTGGGAATAGGTAAGGGTTGTAGTAAACCAGCCGGGTGGGTGTGCTCTATTTTGTTCTGTTGGCACAAGCTGCACTCTCTCACATATTGTATCACATCATTCTTGAGGCCCTTCCATGAGAACCTTTCTCTAATTTGTCTGTAGGTCTTGAGAAACCCCTGATTCTCTGCTAATGGTGAATCATGCGATGCTTGCAAAATCTTCTTCTTGAGGGAAGACTCTGGAACTAAGAAGATTCTGTTTTTGTAGTATATGATGTCATCAATTACCCGGTACCTATCATCCTGAATCTGTCCATCCAATAGCTCGCAAGCAAACTTATCTTTGGAGTACTCAACCAAAAGATGAGATCTCCAATCTGATGAGATGCTCATAAGGGATAATGTAGCTAGTCAACTGGAAAGTGCATCGACCACTCTATTGTTCTTTCCCTTCACGTACTCAATCTCGAAGTCATAGGCCTGGATTTTGCTTACCCATTTCTGCTGCCTCTCGTTTAGCTCTTTTTGCTCTAGGAAGCATTTCAAGCTATTGTGATTTGTCTTAACCTTGAATCTACCAGCCACTAAGTGCTTGAACTTGGTTAGCGCATGGAGAATGGCTAACATCTCTTTGTCATATATCGAATAGTGGTGCTCATAGTATTTGAGCTTCCTGCTCTCAAATGCAATGGGGTGGTTGTTCTGCATCAAAACTGCCCCAATTCCCTCTCCTGAAGCATCACATTCTAATACGAAGGGTCGAGAAAAGTATGGTAAAGCTAATACCGAGCATGAACTCATTACCTTTTTCATTTTCTCGAATGTCTGTCGTGCTGTCTCCGACCATCTGAATGCCCCCTTCTTGGTAAGGTCTGTGAGGGGTGCGGTCATCTGTGAGAATCCACCGACATACCTCCTGTAGTAGGTGCAATGGCCGAAAAATCCCTTTAGTCCTGTCACATTTTTAGGTGTAGGCCAATCCAATATGGCCCGAATCTTCTCTAGGTGCACTTGGACCCCGTTGGTCCCTTTCACATGCCCCAAGTATAACATCTCCTGCATGCCGAACTCACACTTGGACATTTTGGCATATAGTGTCTGCTCCTGTAGAATGCCAAGTACTTCATCTAAATGTCTCAAATGTTCTTCCCAAGTTCTACTGTATATTAATATGTCGTCGAAGAATACCAGAAGATACTTACGTAACTGAGCCTTGAAGATATTGCTCATGCATGACTGGAAAGTAGCCGGTGCATTAGTGAGCCCAAATGGCATCACTAGAAACTCATAATGTCCGTAGTGGCAACGAAAGGCGGTCTTTGGAACATCCTGTTCCCTGACCCGAATCTCATGGTAACCTAAGCGGAGGTCAATCTTGGAAAAGTACTTTGCCCCCTGTAGTTCATCAATCAACTCATCAGTCCTAGGGATGGGATATCTGTTCTTTATGGCCTTTTGTTGAGTGCCCTGTAATCAATGCACATGCGTAGGGTTCCATCCTTTTTCTTTACTAGCACTACTGAAGATGCAAAGGGACTGGAGCTGGGTTTGATGTACCCTAGCTTGAGTGGTTCCTTGATTGTACTCTCTATCTCATCTTTGTACCTTCTGGGATGTGTGTAAGGAGTGGTGATAACTGCTTGAGTCCCCTCCTCTAACTCAATAATGTGCTCAAATCCCCTATCTGGAGGTCGACCTGCTGGAAGGTCTCTGAATACTGCCTTGTGCTTCTGCAGTAAGGCCTCTATATTTGCTGGATGTTGTGTGGCCTCATCTGGTGGTTTCCTGAAGGTAACTAAACACTCTACAGCCCACTCAATATCTCCCTGTCGGAGTACTGCCTCCATCCTGTGTGATGTCACTGCTGTGGGAGGGTAGGTATTCATCCCTCTCAATACTACCTTCTGTCCCTTTGCTCCTGTGAACTCCATCTCCATGGTCTGGTAGTTTGTGGAATACTTCCTTATGGAATACGGCCACTGAACTCCTAGTACCACATTCATGTCAGGTACATCTAGCACATAGAATGTCTCTATCACTGTATAATTCCCAAGTGTTACTTTTAATTTAGGAATCCTCTAACTACACTTCATGGTGTGACCTGCTGCAGCTACTGAAAATCCATCAAAACTCTCAGTCCGAATGACTCTTTTTAACCGATGCAGCATCAATAAAGTTGCGGGATGCCCCACCATCTATCAGCACTCCCATTCTGTGGCCTTGTACGGTACCTTTGATCCAGAGAGTGTGGAATCTAGGAACTCTTGTCATGGTAGCAATGGTACCTCCTGAGTGCTGTCCCTCATCAACTGTCTCTGGTGTCTCTCCCTGCTCCAGATCCTGATAATCCTCATCCTCCCCACTGTCGGAATAGGCCTCTATGTAGTAGGCCTTTCCTTTCTTGAACATCTGTGACCTGGTACCCATGGTTCCTGGCAAGTGAAACATAACTTTTTTCTTCTAATGTCTTGTCGGGTATCATTGTCCATCCATTCTTTCTTGGGCTATTCTTTCTGGAAGGGTTTCCTCTCTTTATCTTTAATAGGCAAATTAGTTCTGGGACGAAATCTATTTTTGGGTACTGCATCCTGTAATTCTCTAGTCCGGTTGATGGCATCTGCTAGGGTGGTGGGCCTATAGGACTTGACCCATCCCCGTAAGGGTTCAATGAGAGCCTCTGTAAACATCATAATTAACTTGCTCTCTGATATATCTGTCACCATGATTGCTATCCTCTTGAACTCTGAAATAAACGCATTTGCACTACCTGTCTGCTTGAGCTGTGCCAGCTCTCGAAAGTGTACCTCAGGGTCCTTCCGATCAAATCGCTCAATGAGCCTCTGTGTAAAATTTGGGTACGATGTGATGGTATTGTGACCCATTGTCACTAACCCGTGGTACCACCACTCATGTGCTTCTCCATCCAAATGCAAGGTAGCCAATTTAACGGCATCTGTTTCAATCATGGGGTTGAGTTGGAAGGATGTATCCAACTTCTGCACCTAATTCCGGGCTGGGCCACCTTGGGTATCCTCAAAGGTAGGGATAGTCAGTTTCCCTATGGTGCGCTGTAACTCATAGTTATGGGTGAATGGCCTATTGTAAGCTTTGGGTTTGTTCTTACTTTTAAAGTGGCAGAAGTCAGTGAAGGTCATGGCTGAATGGAAGTCATCTCCTAAGGCTCTATACTCCCTCAGATAGGCACTCATGGATTCTTCGAGTTCTGCTTGTGCTAGAGGCACTGCAACTGGACTATCTAAGAATTGAGGCATGGTAAGTCGGGAAGGCTTGTTGTATATATGGGGATGGCTCTACATGTTGGTATGTAAGTGCTCCCTACTACTGCTGGTGGATACCCTATCACAATTGGGAAACAAGGGACTGTGTGGGGTGGGCCCATTTTTCTCTGTCATTTGCCTGAAGGTACTCATCATTTCTTTTTTTCCCAGTAGTGAGTTCCTTTATGGCTGACATGAGACTATTGAAAGATGTTTTATCATCCTCGGCCATTGTTTCTTTGCCCTTTCCAAACTGATACTCTATGTCCCCCAACTCTATGTCCTCCAACTCCTCTTCTCCTCTATTACTGTCTCTACCCCTCTGTCTTAGGTAAGTAATGTTGTATGGGTTTTAAATTCATTTATAATTTTTGCATGCCCACAGCTGGCAAGGAAAATAGCTCTGATACCACTGTAATATCCCAAATACGGATATTCGACTGTTTTCTATTCTAGGGCTTGCTTAATGCCTCCTGATTTACAATAATACTGCAATAAACTCACATGCAAAGTGCTGGGCAAATGGCCCTATTTTATAGCTAACTAGGGCAGAGATTTACGGAGAACAGATCAACACTTACCACTGATAATCCGGCTGATAATGCTCTAGAGATAATACGCATGCATCGAGAACTGATCTGGTGAAGAACCGGTGCGCCTTTCCTCCGGTGTTATCGCCCAGCAGCACGAACCCCTCAATTAGCTAAAGGTGACATTTTTGGTGAAGGAGCTATCTGATGAAGGTGAGGATTTGCAGGAATGAAGGTCTTCTCGTGCCGGAGAGATTGACTGGAGCATGCAGAGGTTCTGACCTCTCTAAGTAGGCTAGTGAATTGGTTTACTGGTTTAGCTGCTGACGCCCCTAGCTACACAACATTGATGAGAATTGCTCCGGATGAGCAAACTGGAAGCTGATGATCACTTGGTACTGAATGATGATCCTGCTGATGAGAATGGTGCCAGTATTCAGAAGATAAACGGAGATCTGGAGACCCAACGAATGCTTTGGGGTTTTCCAGCTAAACCACCCCCAGCTACACACGTGTCCCTGCAAACAATATTCTGATGGTTGCCGGATCGCTGTATACGGATAAATAAGATGAAGAGCTGATGGTGGACCTGGGGCCTGCCCTAAAGGAGACTAGGGCAGATATTTCATTGCCGAACCCCTCGTTAGCTGAAGACGATGTCTTCAACCCCAACTGCCGTGGCCGCACGCTGTGCTGCTACTCAAAAGCTTTAAATCAACAATAATCATAAGTGTCCTCCATTCACTTTACCTTTTTTAATAACTTTCAACTGCGAATAACCTAACTTTTGACCTAATTAGGTCACTTTAGCTTCTAATTTGCAGTTGACTTGCATGCAGGTGCATGGAGACTCAATCGGGTGCATGCATCATGAAATAGTACTTAGATGTCATGCATGTAGGTGGTCTTTGGCTCTGGTGGCCCCCATCAACCCAATGATGATATAATATTGATGCCCTAGATCTTTCTATATGGCATCAGTCCACAGCTGATTCCCTGACTGTTAGTGCCCACTCGAACCTATGGGAATCATGTAGGTTATCGGGCTGGTCCTTAATGCCTAAGCAGAAGAGGACATTACATGGTGGATCCTACTTTATATTGTTAGCTCATTGGTTCACTGATGTATCTGGTCAACACCAGGCTAGACTTGTGTTTTGCGGTGAACACTCTCAATCAGTTCATGGTGGGGCTTAGGAGAGTGAACTGGGCAGCCGCAAAACATGTGTTGAGATACCTTGCTGGGATTGTGGATTATGGTTTGGACTACAAGTGATTGGATGGAGTTGGCTTGGTTGGCTTCACGAATTCAGATTGGGCGGGTAGTGTGACGGACCGAAAGAGCACTTCTGGTTGTTGTTTCAAGTTGGGCTCGGCAGCAGTGTCGTGGTTAAGTTGGAAGCAAAGTTGCTTTGATTTTTGCTGAGGCTAACTACATGGCATCCAATCAGGCCAATTGCGAGGCACTGTGGCTTCGCAAGTTGTTGATAGATTTGTTTGATTAGGAGCTTAGGGCCACAGTGATCTATTGCAACAATTAGAGTTGCATTCAACTCTCTAAGAATTCGGTGTTCCATGACAGGTCCAAGCACATTGAGATCAAATACCATTTCATCCGTGATATGTTTAGAGAGGAGCTGTTGAGTTATAGTACATATCCCTTGATGAGCAGGTTGCAGACATTCTGACAAAATCCTTGGGGCGGGGCAAGTTTGTCTTCTTCAAGGACAAGTTGGGAATGTTGCAAAACACCTTCCTCGGTAAGAGGTAGTGTTAATTTTTGTACCTAGGAAGTTGTTCCCCTAGTGATTTTTATCCTAAGTCACACAAAAGGGAATATAACATGACCCTTGCATTAAATGACTTGAGATGAGCATTTAATTCCACTTTAGAGATTAAAGTGACTTTTTGATAAATTTAAGTGAGGTGAGTGAAATTAATTTTGGAGAGAATTAAATTAGCTTTTATTCTCATCCATCCATCTAAATCAATGTAGGTCCTTGATTTAGATGTTTCTTCAACTTACCCCAGCATCCAAACAAAAAGACAAGGGAAAGGCTTTTCATTTTTTTTCATTCATGAGATTGGAGAGAGCAAGAGAGGCAAGTCAACTTCTTGAGAGAAGGAGAATGCAGGAGAGAGAAGGAGCACATGCACGAATCCCAAGAAACTGTACAACAGTCTGTACTGCATTAATTGCGCACAAATCCCGAGGAGAAATCGCAGCACGCATTTCCAGGCAGCAACACGAATTTTGAGACTGACAGAATCCGTACAGGCTACAGCATCTGTACGGCGTCTGTATAGTATCCGTACAACAATAAGTGGGCACGATTTTCGAGGTTGAGTTGGGAATGGATTTTGAGGGAGCATTTATTGCTGGTTTGCTGTTGGAATGATTTTCGAGAAAGAAAAAATTGCTGGGCACGATTTTCGAGGTCCATACAGCCTGTTTTGGGACAGTCCGTACACTGCTGGGTTGGCACGCATTCCAAGACAGATTTCTGGGTTTGCTGGCTAAGATTAGTTTTAATTCTGCTGTTGCATTTTATTTTGCTGAAGAAATAAATATTAAAAATAACTCTCCATCAAACAGGTTTTCCCCCTGTGGGTTTTTCCTGGGCAATTTGCCAAAATTATGGTTTCTGAAAATTTCTGTGTGACTGTCCCCAAAATTTCTGTCAGCAAATCTTTCCTGTGTTTCATGTTTAAATTATTAATGTGAAGTCAAGTCATTAACAGCTGAATCTTATGGGTTTGGGCATTAAACAATGACTATGTGACTGAAACCGGGTTGGGGAAAAGACACTTTAAAATCTTCATAAATGGGTTAAAAAAGCTACTGGAAGTAGTGAGAAGTATTGTTAGATCTCGTAAAAATTGAATGTCTGTGTTGTATGGTTCTCATTTGCATCTAGAGTCTCTGTGCATTTATATCTAGAACAAGTGACTAGGCTGTTCTGATTGGACAAAGAAGTCTAACTTCATTGTAAGAGAGCTTTGGAAATGGATTCACATGTCATACTCTTGTGATTGAAAATACCGGTTTCTGATTAGATGAGCGGCAGGGAAGTTTTCTTTTCGTAGTTCTGGCCATGGCTCACAGTTTTTTTGGTGGTTGGGATCTTATTAACTTGAAAGATGAGTGAACTGGAATGTCGATTTGCTTCAAGGTATTCTGTAGATAATTTCATCCATATAGAGGGTCCCAAAAGTGTCTTCTTTCTGGGATTTTCCTTAATTACACATCTTGTTGTCTACCCTATCTCTAGCATGTAAAATTTTGATGTAAAATTATCTTTAATGTTAAATAAGTACTAAATGTGGTTTCTTTATTGCTGATACGAGATTCCTCTATGTGACATTTTCCTTTCTTGCTTTCTTTTGTTAAAAGTTTATCTTAAGCAAGGGCGTTTTCTGAATAATCCTTTTCTATGTGAAGCTTGGGGACAGCAAGGCTGAAGGAAGATGGTAATTTGATGCAACAGCTGGCAGATGCTTGCTTGGTTGTTGATGCTCTTGAGCCCTCTGTGAAGGAGGAATTGATAAAAACTGTGTGCAGTAAGGAGATTACAGCATATCAGCAGATATTTGAAGGGACAGGTGGATATCCATTTGCTTTCTAGTCAATTTGTGTTTTGATGAGTTTTTGGAGTTCCTTTCCACTTTTCAGCGAACTGATTTTGTTGAACATATCTTTGCTATATATCATTTATTCTCTTTGGCTTACAGTTGCAAACTTCTAATTATGCTGTGGCTGCTAAAGCACAGAGGTGGCGAAATTGGACAAAGCAGAGCGTCGGTATGCTTGGATTAAGCGTCAACTACGAGCAAATGAAGAAATTTGGCAGATCTTCCCTTCTTCTTGGCGGGTTCCTTATTTGCTTTGTATCCAGTTTTGTAAAGTGACAAGGTTGGTCTTATTCATACTGCTTAACATATTTATTATAGCCTGTAGACAGTGGCATTTTAACTTGTTGGGAGTGGGAAGGTAGATTGCTGTTTATGAATGTTGCAAATGTTGAACAAGTCAAGCTTTATCTCGAATAATAGACAATTTAATTTTTAAAGCCTTTGTTTATCTGCAAGTGACCAGTTTTATTTTCTCTGTTGTCTCTTGGATATTCTACTTGTGCACCTGAAATGGTTACTCTTTCTAAACCATATACATTTTTTTGAAGATACAAAAACTGGTATCCTTTAGAAATTGTAGCAGCTTAGCAGTAAATAATCTTTTTAGAAGTTTAAATGATATTTTGGGTTGATTTAATTTCTTGATGGGAAACAATCTTCGGAAATTTTGTCCATTTTGGATTTAGTATTATTTCATCTTTCCATTTCATTTAGGATTGAAATTAAAGAAAAATGTGCAGCCTTTAATGGTTATTAAACAATTTGAATTTTCCTGCCTGAAGTTAACAAAGATACTGCATTGGACGAAGTTATACGTCTTTGAATCTTAAGAGACAAAAGATTGCATAGTTGCTATGTACTCCATCCTTCATCATGAGTAGTATCTTTAATCCACCGCATGAGTGCCTTCATCTGAGACATCACAAGGAACATCAGACATCATTGTTCCTTTTCATCCTCAATTTTTCGCTGGAGATTCTTCCCAGAATTGCATTTTTCTTTCTCATGCCCTCCATCCTTTCTCTGTTTTCTTCACAACCCCAACAACTATATCCGTCCCTGCCCATTCTAGATTATCAACTGCCTTGAAAAATCTCTATGCCACTGCAAGTGAGTTTAGGATTTGTAGAGGAGATGGGAGGGCCTCCTGATACTTCCCTGCCACCTTTTCTCCTAGTCACCTCCTAGTCAAAATGGATATGAAACATAAATGTGCCCAAATCCTGTGCTTGATGCACATGAGAAAGCTTAACATATCTCAGGATAGCTGCAAAACAGCTTGGGCTGTGAGGTCCTAAAATGTGAATTTGGATTGTCAAAACATCTTTCATAGATCCATACAATGTATGGGTTTTTTTTGGTTGGTAGTAGGTAGTATATGAAAGTTGCTTTCCTCAAGTAGTTGATATGCAGTTTTGGCTACATTATATCTGTGGGATACATATGTTCTATACATATGTTAACCAAGAAGTAAATGTACAAGAACATGTCCTATACATAGTGCTGATTGCCTCAGATGTAATGTGTGATTTTATTTTAAT
Source organism: Pseudotsuga menziesii (assembly GCA_001517045.1). Lineage (NCBI taxonomy): Eukaryota > Viridiplantae > Streptophyta > Pinopsida > Pinales > Pinaceae > Pseudotsuga > Pseudotsuga menziesii. The sequence continues at coordinate 463,340 of LPNX010411517.1, forward strand.
GGCTTAAACAATTTTGCTTTCCTTGCCGACCATAAATAGTGTTATGCTGCACCTGTACCAGCGCACCTTCAGTTGATTTCCCAAGAGAGGGGGTCGTTTTTTTTCAGTGCCGGGACATAGATATTGCCAGAACTTTTGAGGGATGGTCATCGTCGGATCCTTTGGTCCTTCCTCTAGGAGTACTATGGCTTAATGGCACTGCTGACTGCCCTTTGTTGGGGTTCTTTAAACCTGGGGTTGGTGTCCGGGGCTCCTAGGGGCAGGCCGCAAGCCACTGGGTCACATAACCCCCTCCTCTGTATACTACTCCGGTGAGAGTGTTTCAGCTTTGAGGTTTTTGGACCTCTTCCTGGTCAACTCAGCCATCCATCCTGGCCCCCTTTCAGCATGGCGCCCCTCCTCTTTGGGCCTTTTCAGATAATGATGTCATCTCCTTCACCGGGTCATACTGCTAGTTTGGGGAGGGCGAGAGGGATTATCAACATTCTTGGGGTTAGATGGCACATGACGCCCTTCTCCTTGCCCACTCCAACCTTCAGTTCGGAGCGTTGTGCACACGTTGAGCTATTCTAGTCATTTTGGGGTAAACTCTAGTGAAAATGCCCCAAGTTACCCATAGACAGGATTATTTTATATTATTTTTGTTATAATTTTAAGTTGACATTTTATAATTTCAAATTGACATTTTAAAGGTGTTGAGCATGATTGTCATTGATGACAAGCTATTAATGACAAGGGCTGTGGTTGTTGATGATTGTTGATGACATGACAAACTCAGTAAATGACTATGACAAAGACAACGACTTGGGTCTTGGAACCCTACACTTGTTTGGATCGACTTACACCCTTGCATATGATGGAGATTGGCATTAGCATATGTTGGCCATGTGTATTGTATTTATCCTTGAAGACATCCATTAAAGTCCTTATCATTCTTGATATGAAACCCTTGGACATGATCTCCTTGCACGTGGTTGCTTGTGGCTTGGGACCCACACAATTTGTGGCATGATGGACATTGATCCTTATAGGTCTTCTTGTATGGTTGAGATGATGGTGGATCCCTCCTCATACTTGACATGTACTTGAGATGTGGTTCCTTGGTTATGATGCACCTGTATATGGTCATGGGTGTGATATTATTGTTAATACCCTTGATACGATGAGTATCTGGTGGAGACCTCCTCCTTGTTGATATGAAGTCTATGGTGTGAAGACCATTGAATCCCTCATGCTTTTGATGATGTCCATTGAATCCCTTGACCTTGGTTGTTAACCCTTTGACTTAACTTGGTTTATGGTTTGGTTTTTGACAGGCTTTTGATGTCCTGAACTAATTGAAAAATTTAAGGGTCTTAGACCACGAAATAACAAATAAGCCCATCATAGGGAGATGGTCCTCGTCAAGCCCTTTCCGGTGATATATGGAGTATCTCCTAACTCCTTACGGTTGAAGAGAGATGAATTTTTGAAGTTGGTGTACCCCACCTTTTTGGGTTAGCCGACCAAACAAAAGAAAATTAAAAAATTCAATAAAGGGCAGGTCGGCTCAGTAAAATATTTTAAGAAAAAAATATATAAATATGAGGCCAACGTCCTCGTTTATCACTCATCCAAAATTCGGTTTTTAGCTTTGATTTTTGGATTGTTTACGGAGGCAGAATTCGGGTGGAGAAGAGGACAACTGCAGGCCTGATTTATAAGAAGTTTTAGTGTGTATACAGCTCTGAAATTTCGGGTATGCAATAGCTCCGTGGCAGCTGCAGTAACAAAAAGTTTATGTTGATGTTATTTCTGAATTCGGGTATCCCAAAGGAAGGCAGCCACAGGAGTTATGTGAAGAAATGTTTAGGGTCTACCCTAAACATAGTCACAACAACAACAATCTGATGTGGAGGCATTTAAAAAGACAACCAATGTACCATTTAATTCTAAAAGCCTTCTTGCAGCCCTGAAGCAGACCAAACTTAGACACAAGTCAGATCTTTGGCATCTGAAGATCATGTCAGTATTGAAGCTCTGTAACCTGGATAAAAGGTAGCAGCAAACTATGTCAATCAGATGGATTGAAGACAAGTAAGTTAAAGTTCTTGTAACAAGTTTTGAAAATGTGTAAAGTGGAATATAACTCAGGTCTATTTATATAAATCAAGCCACTTTGAGATTTATCTTGAGACATACTGAAGCTTCTAAAGTGAAGAAGAAAGGAATAGTGAGTTGTTCGATAGTAACCTATGACTTGACAAGTTACAGCCTAAACATGAAGTTGACTTTCTTAATGATACAGTGATTGATTGTAAAACAGTTGCAATTGAATGAGATTGGAAAGCTGACTTGACTGCGCTCTTTTTTGTTCTCCTTGAAGTCATATTTTAGTGAGTTTTAGAGCAGACTTGAGGGTTGATCCTGTAGCAGCCTAATACTGGGTTTTGAGGGCACTCATTGACTGTGCCTAGGGCAAATGTGATTGGGTTCCATGAGCAGATCTTTTGGATGATTGGGCATGAGTTCATGAGAAGCATTGTATTGAGCATACTCTAGATGACTTGAATGCTTGGGCAGACTTCTTGATGACTTGACACGGTCTGTACATGTATGTACTATGTCCCCCTCTAATTAAGCATCCAAAACACCCGCTAACCTACTTAATTCCCATAGGTTTGAGCGGGTACTGCATGAGAGGGAATTGACTGAGGGCATTTGATACTTAGAGCAGAACAAGACATTCATTCGGTGTCAAGTCATCGGTTGGATAAAAGAAGCCTTATTTCTTTAGGCTTAAAAGTCAACAACAAATTAGAATTGCATGCATGCAAATGTGAAGCATAAAACCTAAAAGTGACATGCGAACCCTAAAAGCGCATGAAGTTCTATTTAAGAGGGTGATTACACTAAAGAGGGTATCTATTATTATTGTTGATTGATTTTGGAGTTTCGAGCAGCAGCACAGCGTGCGGCCGCGGCAGTTGGGGTTGGAGACGGTGTCTTCAGCTAGCGAGGGTTCGATAGTGAGATATCTGCCCTAGCCTCTTATTGGGATAGATCATCCAGGTTTATCCACAGCATTCATCATATACTTTAGTATTCGGAGATCCAACACATTTCGATTGGTAGATCCATGTTTTGCAGTCGGAAGTAGCGAGGAAACCACAGAAGGATTCGCTGGGACCACAAAACCCAATCTTTCCTCTGCAGATTAGCTTCCTCTTTCTCAACAGGCCTATGCTACGACATACAGTGATTATTAACCATCAGTTTGCTCATTTGGAGCAGCTATCAGCAAATAGAGAGCTAGGGGGACGTGAGTAGTAGAACCACAGATCAATTTGCTAGGGCACTTAGAGGCTGCCAAACCTCTGCATGTGACAGTCTATCTCTCCGGCATCAGCAGACGGACAAGCCCATGAAGTTTCAGCCTGATCTAACCTCTCCTCCTACAAAAACATCACCTTCAGTCTAGAGGGTGCTTATGGTATTGCGGGGCGGTAACACCGGAGAAAAGGAGCACTACTAGCCCACCTATCCGGATCTATATGCATGCAGCTATCTCTGGAGTCATTATCAGCCTGAATATCAGTGGTAAGTGTTAATTTCTCTCCGGAAACCCTAACCCTAATTCAGCTACATTTTAGGGCATTTTTGCATGGCAAGTTTGCATGCCTAGTTATTTCATATTTTTGTACGAGATTGAGTGTGTGAGTCAGCACTACAATAAGAACATTAGAGAATATCAATGTTTGGGATATTACAGTGTTATCAAAGCATGTTCCTTGCCAGCTGTGGGCTTGAACATGAGAAGTAGATGAATATAGAAGAGGACACTTTTGTAACCTATAGGAGAAGAAGGAGTAGGTACACGGAGGAATTTGAGGATATCCAACTAGAAGATACCAACTCAGACATGGACCCAACATGTATACACTTTGACAGGGAAAAAGGAACAGAGAAGATGATGACATAATGGAGTTTCGCAACCTAGTAAGCGCATTGCAAGACTTAGCCAAAGGGAAAAAGGGCGTACTTAATGCAATCAACAGATTATCAGCGAAACCAGAACCAAGTAATAGCAATACACCTCTCTCACCTGTAGATAGAGGGTCTACAAGCAGCAGTGGGAAACATGCATACACCAATATGCAGAACACACCCCACATATATAACAAACCTTCTAATAGGCCTACTATGCCTCACTTCTTGGCAGATGCAGTAGCAGGTCCAGTCATACAGGTAGGGCCTAGTGAACCCTTTGGGGCCTATTTGCAGGAATACAAGGACTTAGGGGATGAGTTTCATGTAGCCATGTCTTTTTCGGATTTTTGCAACATGAAGAGTAGGAACAGGCCTAGGATTTCAACAAGGGATTCAATCATAACTATGAGTTGCAGAAAACCTTGGGCAGGTTGACCATCCCAAACTTTGATGGGGCTCGTGGAGGTTCAGCGAGGATATGGGTTCAGAACTTGGATACCTATTTCCAATTCAATCCCATGACAAAGACATATGCCATTAAATTGGCTACACTCCACCTGTACGGAGAGGCTCATGAGTGGTGGTACCACGGATTAGTGACATTGGGTCACAACACCATTCACTCCTATAGTGAGTTCACTCAGAAACTCATGGAGCGGTTCGACATGAAAGATCCAGAGATACATTTCAGAGAGTTGGCTCAACTCAAGTAGATAGGTAGTGCCGGGGCCTTCATCTCAGAGTTCCAGAGGGTAGCTGTTATGGTGACAGATGTGTCGGAGAGCAGGTTGACTATGTTGTTTACTGAGGCCTTGACAGAGCCACTACAGGGTTGGGTGCAAGCCTACAAACCCTCCACTCTACAGGATGCCATCACCCAAGCCAAAGATCTCCAAGACTCAGTCCCGAAGAACAGGTTCCCACTCAAGACCAACTTTCCAGTTAGGGACAAGGACAAGAAACCTTTCCAGCAAGACTTACCGAAGAAAACATGGTTAGACGATGACACTAGGAAAGACTTGAGACGAAAGAAATTGTGTTTTACTTGTCAGAAACCATGGGTTCTAGGATACATGTGCTTAGGAAAGGCCAAAGCCCACTACATAGAGGTATATTCAGACAATGAAGGGGAGGACTAGGAGCTGGAAACAACAGAAGAATTGCGGGTAGCAGAGGAGGAATCACTCCAGGGTGATACACTAGAGGGAGTTATTGCTACGCTATATGGAGTACCTAGATTCTATACTCTCAGGGTCAGGGGAATAGTACAGGGTCACAGAGTGGGAGTATTGATTGATGGGGGGGCAACCCACAATTTCATTGATGTGACTTGGGTGGCCAAGAGGGGTATTCCGACAGAGAAGTTTGAGGCATTTACTGTAGCACTAACTGGAAACTCTAGCATGGAGTGCAACTATTGGATTCCAAAACTGAATGTTACATTAGGCAACTACCAGATGACTGATTCATTTTATGTAGTGGATGTGGTAGATACACATGTAGTATTAGGCGTTCAATGACTTTATTAAATAGGGAAATATACTATAGACTATCGAGCAATGGAAATGGAATTCCAGGGACCAGATGGGAAACGAGTAGTTTTGAGGGGCATGGACACTTATCCTCCAAAACCAGTCTCTTCACAGAGAATGGAGGCAGTGCTCAGGCAGGATGACATAGAATGGTCAGCAAAATGTTTAGTCACCTTTAGGAAACCTCCAGAGAACAACACCCAATACCCAACAGATATTCAGACATTATTGCAGAAGCACGAAAAGGTATTTCGGGATCTTCCAGCAGGTAGACCGCCAGACAGGGGATTTGAGCATATCATTGAGCTGAAGGAGGGGACACAGGCAGTCATCACCACTCCTTACCGCCATCCCTAAAGATATAAGGATGAGATCGAGAAGATGATCAAGGAATTACTAGAACTAGGATATATTCGGCCCAGTTCTAGTCCCTTTGCATCATCAGTGGTCTTAGTTAAGAAGAAGGATGGCACCTTGCGAATGTGTATCGATTACAGAGCACTCAACAAAAAGACCGTCAAAAACAGGTATCCCATTCCCAGGCTTGATGAACTCATGGACGAGCTGCTGGGTGCCAAATACTTTTCAAAGATTGATCTTCGCTTAGGGCACCACCAGATCTGAGTAAGGGATCAAGAAATTTCCAAAACAGCTTTCTGTTGCCACTATGGTCACTATGAGTTCTTGGTCATGCCTTTTGGACTCACCAATGCTCTAGCCACCTTCTAGTCGTACATGAACCATACTTTCCAAGCTCAGTTACGTAAGTATTTGCTAGTATTCTTTGATGATATTTTGATTTACAGCAAAATGTGGGAGGAGCATCTAAAACATTTAGACGAAGTATTGAGCATTCTAGAAGTGCACTCGCTTTACCCGAAGATGTCTAAGTGTGAATTTGGCATGAAGGAGATGTTGTATCTAGGGCACATCATTAGTGAAGAAGGGGTACAAGTTCATATGGAGAAAATTCGGGCTATCAGAGATTGGCCCACGCCAAAGACACTTACTGAACTAAAAGGCTTCTTAGGCCTTTGCACATATTATCGGAGGTATGTTAAAGGGTTCTCCGAATTCGCTGCACCACTCATCGATCTCACAAAGAAAGGGGCATTCACATGGACAAATTTGGCACAGAAAACCTTTGAGGAAATGAAAGTCATCATGAGTTCTTGCCCGGTTTTGGCACTACCAGACTTCTTTCAGCCGTTTGTAGTGGAATGTGATGCGTTATGAGAAGGACTAGGGGCAGCATTGATGCAAAACCATCACCCGATTGCATTTGAGAGCAAAAAACTGAAAAACTATGAGCGCCACTACTCCATATATGACAAGGAGGTGCTATCCATCTTACATGCTTTCACCAAATTCTGACAGTACCTGGTGGGCAGCAAACTCAAAATCAAGACAGATCATAACAGACTCAAGTACTTCTTGGAACAGAAGGAGTTGAATGAGTGCCAACATAAATGGGTCAGCAAGGTGCAGGCTAATGATTTCGAGATAGAGTACATGAAGGGTAAGAACAATGTAGTAGCTGATGCATTATCTAGACGACTTGCTTCATTATCTCTCATGAGTATATCCACAGGTTGGAGGTCTCGTCTTTTAGTAGAGTACTCCAAAAACAAATTTGCTTGTGAGTTAATGGATGGACAGATTCAAGATGATAGGTACAGAATTATAGATGACATCATCTATTACAAGGGTAGGATATACCTCGTCCCAGAATCAACCTTAAAAAGGAAGATCATACAGGCTTCACATGACTCACCATTATCAGGACATCAGGGTTTCTTGAAGACCTACAGGCAGATCCGAGAGAGGTTCTCATGGAAGGGCCTCAAAGAGGAAGTTATGCAGCACTTCCGGGAATGCAGCATCTGCCAGCAGAACAAGATCGAGCACATTCATCTGGCAGGGTTACTTCAGCCACTGCCGATTCTAGAGCAGAAGTGGGAAAGTATTTCCATGGACTTTATTACAGGGTTGCCCAAGGTACAGGGATGAGACTGCTTATATGTCGTGGTAGACCGATTGACCAAATTTTCCCATTTCTTTGCTATCTCATCCGATTATTCAGCATCACAGGTAGCCTCATTATTTTTTAGGGAGGTCTTCAGACTACATGGGTTACCCAAGACCATTGTCGGTGATCGGGATAGTAAATTCACCAGTTCCTTTTGGCAGGAACTATTCAGGTTAGTAGGGACAGAACTCGCTACAAGTACGAGTTATCACCCCCAAAGTGACGGGCAGTCAGAGATTGTCAACAAGTGGGTTGAAGGGTATCTGCGCAACTATGTAGTGGGCCAACAAAGGACATGGATTAAGTGGCTACACTCAGGGGAATACTGCTACAATACCACCTACCGTATGTCTATCCGGATGACACCTTTTAAAGCATTGTATGGCTACAAGGCACTGAGCTTCGCAGATCTAGCTTTTGGAGACAACAAAGTACCCAAGGCCAAAGGTTGGATACAAGACAGTCAGGATATCCGTAAGGTCCTGAGGGAGAACTTACAGGCAACACAGAATCAACATAAACTATACGTTGACAGACACAGGGTTGAGAGGAGCTTCGAGGTAGATCTGGTATACTTACAGCTACAACCATATAGACAATCTTCCCTCAAGAAGAGAGGAGCGGAAAAACTAAAACCTCGCTTCTACAGTCCTTACAAGTTAATTCAGAAGGTTGGAGAGGTGGCTTATGAGCTACAAATCTCGGAGGTAAGCAAGATTCACAATGTATTTCATGTGTCTAGTCTCAAGAAAACATTAGGACAACACATTGCTCCATCCACCGAGTTACCTCCCTTAAATGATGAAGGGCTGCTGGTACTGATTCCAGAGAGAATCCTACAGGTGCGAGAAAGGAAGCTCCGAAACAGGGTGATTCAAGAGTATCTGGTGAAATGGAAGGAATTACCTATGGAGGATGCCACATGGGAAGGAGAACAGGTATTGCAACATCCTAGTTTGCAGTTGCTTGAGGACAAGCAATTTCAAGCGGGGAGGATTGTAATGTCCCCCTCTAATTAAGCATCCAAAACACCCACTAACCTACTTAATTCCCATAGGTTCGAGCGGGTATTGCATGAGAGGGAATTGACTGAGGGCATTTGATACTTAGAGTAGAACATGACATTCATTCAGTGTCATGTCATCAGTCGGATAAAAGAAGCCTTATTTCTTTAGGCTTAAAAGTCAACAACAAATTAGAATTGCATGCATGCAAATGCAAAGCATAAAACCTAAAAGTGACATGTGAACCCTAAAGGTGCATGAAGTTCTATTTAAGAGGGTGATTACACTAAAGAGGGTATCTATTATTATTGTTGATTGATTTTGGAGTTTCGAGCAGCAGCACAGCGTGTGGCCGCAACAGTTGGGGTTGGAGACGGTGTCTTCAGCTAGCGAGGGTTCGACAGTGAGATATCTGCCCTAGTCTCTTATTGGGATAGATCATCCAAGGTTATCCACAGCATTCATCATATACTTCAGTATTCGGATATCCAACACATTTCGATTGGTAGATCTATGTTTTGCAGCCAAAAGTAGTGGGGAAACCACAAAAGGATTCTCTGGGACCACAAAACCCAGTCTTTCCTTCGCATGTCAGCTTCCTCTTTCTCAGTAGGCCTATCCTACGACATACAGTGATTATCAGCCATCAGTTTGCTCATCTGGAGCAGCTATCAGCAAACAGAGAGCTAGGGGGACGTGAGCAATAGAACCACAGATCAATTCGCTAGGGCACTTAGAGGCTGCCAAACCTCTGCATGTGATAGTCTATCTCTCTGACGTCAACAGACGCACGAGCTCACGAAGTTTCAGCCTGATCTGACCTCTCCTACAAAAACGTCACCTTCAGTCTGGAGGGTGCTTACGGTACTGCAGGGCGGTAACACCGGAGAAAAGGAGCACTACTAGCCCACCTATCCGTATCTATATGCATGCAGCTATCTTTGGAGTCATTATCATCTTGAATATCAGTGGTAAGTGTTAATTTCTCTCTGCAAACCCTAACCCTAATTTAGCTACATTTTAGGGCATTTTTGCATGGCAAGTTTGCATGCCCAATTATTTCGTATTTTTGTATGAGATTGAGTGTGCGGGTCAGCACTACAATAAGAACATTAGAGAATATCAGTATTTGGGATATTACAGTACATAACAATGATGTGATTGGGAGTCAGGACAATGGCAAGAGTGATTGATTGACTTAGACATGTGACATGACAAAGCTGTAATATGATGACAAGCACAACAAACATTTGATGATTGACATACCTTTGAAGACATGAGGAGATGATCATGACCTCTAATTGATTGAGTTGATGGCGGTGATGACATGTGACATGACAAATGTTGAATCAACAACATTTGATTGGTGACAATGAAGGTGAAAGTAAGTTGGGTCTCGCATTTCTTCTTAGTTGGAGCTAAGAAAACCAGGCTGGGCCTTGGAATAGGAGTTGGTGCTCTTTGGTCAGTTGGTGTTGATGTAATTGCGAAGATTGAAGTCTTCTGTGTAATTCATATCAAATTATAAGTAAAGTTTACTACATTTGTCGTTTGATGTGTCTCTTATGAATTATGTTGATGACATGTTTAATTAATGACTGTTGATGTATAGCTTAATGTGAATGATATATTGTGTTTAAGTTTTGAAGTGAAAATTGTTAAGGGTGCTAGCACACTGATTCACCCCCCCTTCTCAGTGTGCCATTGTGTCCAACAATTGGTATTAGAGCATGCCTTCAACACAAGCCTAACTAGCTTGAAGGAGATCCGTCGACACATGATGGAAGGACAAGCAGAGTTATCAAATGATGAAGTTCCAGTATTTGATATGACAGATTACTTTGGATGGAGAAGCAAGATGAAATCTTATCTGAAGAAGTTTGGTGTCTGGGAGATTGTGATCAATCCACCCATTCCATCCAACAAGAAGACCAAGACAACTGCACAAAAGGATGCCAAGAAAGACAACACCATTGTGTTGAAATTTCTTGCGGATGGACTCTTAAGCTCTATCAAAGAGTGCAGGAGAATACACTTCAACCTGTTAAGATTCTCTATGCTAAGCTAGATTATCATCATTCAATTCAATTTCTCAATAATAATAGCATACATGATCACTAAAAGAAACAGTATCACAAGATCAACAAAGATTTACCCTGGGAAAACCCTAATGGGAAAAACCTAGCAAGAAAAGCTTCCTCAATATAGATGATCAAAAAGATAAAAGATAAGATTTCAAACTGGTCCTTCTCCTCCTTGCAGATAAGACTCTCTCTCTCTCTCTCTCATGCCCTACACAAGTGTGTGTCTGTGTATTCAAATGAGGAGCGCTTCACTCTTATTTATATTCTTTTGTTCACTTGACTTTTTACTCAACCAAGTTGGCCCCACTAAACTTGACTAGGCCGACTTCTCTAGGAGGACTCAAAACAACTTAATATTATATTCCAGAGGGTGTTAATGACCCGACTTACAACGGAGGGTTTTCCTCATGACTCTCTACTGACCTAATATAATAATATCATCCTGACAGAGGAATAATAACATCTCCGAAAGGTTACATCAATAAAATACATTTAGAATATTCTTCAAAGACACAATAATTCAACACTCCCCCTTAACAAGAAGGAGATTCTACAATAACAACAACAGTAGAAGGAGAGAGAGAATCTTCAACATCATCAGGGTGATACATCTATAAATCATTGGAAGCTTTTTCATCGTCTTTGACATATAGTCTTCATCTTCAATTTCAACAGCAGCAACACTTTGATCGTTTGGTCAACAACATCATCATCAACATTTTAGTTTTTTCAATCAGCAACATCATCATCAACGATACTTTGACCTTTCGATCCTCATCATCATCATCAACAATACTTTGAGGAACATCATCAGCAATACTTTGAGCAACATCATCAACAATACTTTGATCTTTCGATCAACAACATCATCATCAATACTTTGAACATCGTCAGCAATACATTGATCTTTCGATCAACAACATCATCATCATCAACAATACTTTGATCGTTCGATCAGCAACATCATCATCATCAGCAATACCTCGATCTTTCGATCAACAACATCATAATCATCAGAAACAACTTGCAATCCACAATACGAAGACGAAAGTCTAAGGATCATTTTAGGACTTAAGTCCAGGGATGATACAATCCTACCACATTCTTGAGGACCTAAGTCTCCGGATACTATTACGGGATAATCACTCTCTATCACTTTAGGACTTAGGTCCAAGGATGACGCAATCCTACCATATTCTCGAGGACCGAAGTCACCGGATACTATTATGGGATAATCACTCCCTATCACTTTAGGACTTAGGTCCAAGGATGACGCAATCCTACCACATTCTCGAGGACCGAAGTCACCGGATACTATTACGGGATAATCACTCCCTATCACTTTAGGACTTAGGTCCAAGGATGATGCAATCCTACTACATTCTTGTGGACCAAAGTCATCGGATACTATTACGGGATAATCACTCCCTATCACTTTAGGACTTTCGTCCAAGGATGATGCAATCCTGCTTCTTTCTCTGAGACAAAAGTCTATGGGTCACTTTAGGACAAGTGTCCAGGGATGATACAATCTTGCTTCTTTCTCAGAGACAGAAGTCTACAGGTCACTTTAGGACAAGTGTCCAGGGATGATACAATCTTGCTTCTTTCTCGGAGACATAAGTCTACGGATCACTTTAGGACAAGTGTCCAGGGATGATACAATTCTGCTTCTTTCTCGGAGACATAAGTCTACGGATCACTTTAGGACAAGTGTCCAAGGATGATACAATCCCTACTGCAACATCACTACTCCCCTTTTTGGGGAAGGTCTTTTCGAACAACACCAAGCTTGTCTTGAAAGTATTCAAACTTTATTCGGGATAGAGGCTTTGTCAACACATCAGCAACTTGTTCATCGGTACTCACATACTAGAGCTTTATGGCTCCCTTCTGTATCATATCTCGAATGTAGAAATACCAGATTTCTATGTGCTTCGATTTATCATGGAACCTCGGGTTCTCTCTCATCTTTATACAAATCTGGTTATCACATAGAATCACTGAGGTATCCAACTCCAGGTTAAATAGACCTGACATTAGCTTCCGAAGCCATATGGCTTCACAACTAGCAGAGCAAGTTGCTATGTATTTTGCTTCAACCGTGCTAAGAGCAACACTGGACTGTTTCCTGCTAAACCATGAAATCATAGTAGACCCTAGACTAAAACATCCACTCAATGTGCTTTTTCTGTCTGAGACACTTCCAACCCAATCTGCATCTGTATAGCCATACAATCTGTAGTCATGGTTTCCATCATAGTATAGACCAATGTCTATAGTTCCTTTAAGATATCTCATCACATGTTTTGTAGCTACCAGGTGAACACGTCTAGGTTGAAATAGATACTGATTCAAGGTGTTCATGACAAAACAAATGTCTGGTCTGGTATTCGTTAGATACATCAACGACCCAATAATCTATCTGTATTGAGTCACATCCACTAATTCTGATGATTCATTAGCCAATAACTTCAGGATGGTATCCATGGGTGTGGCCATGGCTTTACATTCCAACATATCAAATCTTTTCAAGATTTCTACTGCATACTTTTCCTGATTGAGAAAGATTCCTCCTGAACTTTGCCACACTTCCAGACCTAGAAAATAATGCATTAATCCAAGGTCTTTCATCTCAAATTCCTCAACGAGCTTCTTCTTGCATTCTTTAATCCGTTTCTCATTCCCTGTCAGAAATAGGTCATCCACATTTAGTAATAGTATGACAGGTTCATCATCTATAACCTTGAAGTAAAGGTTAGGGTCGTCTGTTGATGAAATTGTCATTGATGCCAACATGGTCTTGATGTCATGGATGCCACCATTTTGCTGAAGATATTGAAGACCCAGCTAAACCCAGCTAATGATGCAGAAGACCCTAGAGATGGTCTTGAAGCCTTGGTAGACAATGGAGAAGCCCATGAGGTAGGTCTTGGAACCCTTAATGAAGACTGACCTTGCAAAGGTCATGGAGCCCAGGTCTTGAAGGATTTTCAGAGGCTGCACCAATACTATTCTTGATGATACTCTTGCCGGCATTGGAATGGGGCTTATAAAGCACAGCAGTAAAAGGTGGACAAGTGGAAAATTGCGGGAGCATGATAGGAATCTAATTTTCTTGTCTATTATTTCTGATTTTGGGCATATATTTTCTGAGAGCTTTTGGGACTGTTAAAGACAGCAGTAAAGGTGCCTTTATATTTTTTTCTGATATGTCATGAATCTGGGCCAAGGCAAATTCATGAGTAAAACGGTAGCTGTTCTTACTTGCAAAGATAGTGAGCCTTTTTGTTTGTCTTAATATCTTGCCATTCAAAACATCTGGAATAAGTCAAGTATGTCTCAGTAGTTAATACAGGCTGCTACAGCAGAAAACAAACTGAGGACTATGCAGAAGTATAATATATTGAACTTGTTCTTGATGATATTAAAAGGCAACCACAGGTGTTAGAATGAAGATCTGTTGTGTGTTTTAAATGTAATGAGCAGCAGTAAGTGGCAGCAGTAGTGCTTGGAAGTACCTTGATGTTTTGACAAACTCTGGCTGGAATATATCCATATCTTGGCATAAATATATTCATGATGGACAATGACATGATAAGTGTTGATGACACGATATGTGATTGAACAACGTTATGAGCAGAAATGACTAAGAATTTAAAAGGAAGTAATAGACAGAGCAGAAATTTTCTTAAAGCAAGATAATCTCTACAAAGTCGGCCCAGAAAATAAATATGAAGTCGGCCCAATATAAAATGACTAGTCGGTTTCATAAATTAAAAAAAAGGGAGAGGAAGTCGGCTCCATAATTTGTGGAAAACTACTAGTCAGCTTCATAAATAAATTAAAAAAGGGAAGAGGAGGTCGGCTCCATATTTTGTTGAAATCTAATATAAATAACCCCACCCACGATTTCACTTTTAGTGTGTGGAAATATATGGTGAAAAGCTCTGCGATTTTATGTGGCAACAGAGGAATTTTTTTGTGTGGCAGCGTGGAAATATTTTTTTTTGTATCAGTGTGGAAATATTTTTTTGTATCAGCGTGGAAATTTTTGATTAACAAAATGCTGTGACAAGAGTTTTCGTGTTTTCCTTTAGTAGCAGCCTATGCTTCCTTTGAGAATAGCACACATCCACTAGTTGACGGAGGCATTGTCTACACAAATGTTTTGGATGGAAAACTTGATCGGCAAGAGAAAGGTTTTTGGATAGAATTCGAGCATGTGTCTTTAAGAGAGGGTATCCTCACTCTAGCTCTGAGATCGTAAACGATTTGAGTCTAAGTGGCAGAGCACATTCTCTTCTCCTCTGAGATCGCAGGGGTCTGTCAATTGTAGCTATGATCCTTCTCGTCGAACACTGAAATCTCAGGTTCTTGAAATTGCTGGATATCGCAGGCATGTGTGTCTGAAGTATGGTTAAAATCACAAGTGTACAGAATGCAAATGCTCCTTCAACACTGAGACAGAGATCGCTGGGTAAATCCTTTACTGGTTTTGATATTGATGAATCAAAGTTGCGTTTTGGCTGTTATGGATCTGTGCATGAAAGAAATGCTACGTTGCAGATAGAATTCTTGATCACAGAGCTCGTGATGATCATTTGAGGTATGATTTTCAATGTTTTGAATGTGAGATGTAATACTCTGTTCTGGAGAATGTAGCCTTATATTTTGGACCTTGCACTCATCATACACCGCTTCAAGAAATATTAAAAGTATTACTTTTGAGAACATCTTGAGATCAAGATATGACTCTGTATAGAGAAGTGATGAGGTATGGCAGGAGTATGTGCACAGTTCCAGACATGAACAAAACCCAGGGTTGAGACACCAGTAAAATGCAGAGTTTCAAATAACCGAATTAAAGTGATCCTGCAGCTCGGTTAGATAAGAAAAAAAAAGGTAACTCAGTGTAGGTTAAAAAGCTGTAATAAACCATCTGCCTATGACAGCTCCCATGATAAAGTTATGATGAAGATTTGGGCATAATGAATAACTCTGAGAATGCTAAGAACTGTAGCAGCAAACAGCAGTGTGTGTTTCCAGGCAGCCATGCCATTTGTACAC
Source organism: Pseudotsuga menziesii (assembly GCA_001517045.1). Classification (NCBI taxonomy): domain Eukaryota; kingdom Viridiplantae; phylum Streptophyta; class Pinopsida; order Pinales; family Pinaceae; genus Pseudotsuga; species Pseudotsuga menziesii. Next base: position 479,028 of record LPNX010411517.1, read on the forward strand.
CCAGCTATATGGCTATTCTGAAGCAGAAAGAAGTTGAAGCACAAGAGAGTAGATGGCGTTGAATTATATTCTATATCTAGCAGTTAGCATTGTTATTTCTTCATATTAGAACCTAAGTATTTTACTCAGATCTGCGAACAGTATGGTGTAGAAATAATATGGTTTTCATGTTATTTTGGGCTTGTAGCTTTGGGATATGGCTCTTCATGGTTTACTTGCTTGTAGTTTTGGAATGTGATTTTGGCATAAACTGATTTTGAGGAAGTCACATGGTTTCTTAACACTTTATTGGCAGCTGGGTATCTTAACACCTTATTGGCAGCGAACAGTTTTGTAAGGAAATCAGTTTACTTGGTGGACTGGATTGAATATTGGTTCTGAAATGTTCTGTGTATGTATGTGTGCCTTAAGAAGTTTTTATTTGCACAGTCCAGTACAATGGTGTGTGTGAACAAGTGTTGACAGTTTGTTAGCAATTTTAAAAGGATGACAGCCTTGGCATGTCAGTGGCATTAATGTGTTATGACAGTAACTAGTGACATACTGTGATAGCTTTAAGAGACAGGTGCTTAGAGCAGATCCTTGAAGTCCTAATATGAGCAGAAAAGGCCCCTTGACATCTTGGCATGAGCAGTGTATAAGCAAACTCTTTGGATGACTTGATTGATAACAGCAGTAGTGAATGTGTTCTCTCAGAAAACATGTTGACATCTTGAACAGCAGTGATGAGGAGGTGACAAGTTGATGGCAGCAGCAGTTCATAGAACAGACCTTGATGATTCAACAGTGTATTGAGGAGCTGTGATTGTTGGTTGATATGCACAGATGCTTGAGCAGAGATTGAGACTATTGCAGCAGTGTTGAGCAGTAGTAGATGAATGATGAGCAATGTTACAGCAGAGCAGTGTTGATGATACGACAGAGATGTCTTGTGTGTGATGACAGTAAGCCTTAATGTAAATGCAAGCTTGACTTGCTTTTGAGGTTAGGATACCTCAAACCCTTCTTAGCAGGGTCTAAGAAAACAAGGCAGGGTCCTGGATTAAGAGTAGGTGCTCTATTTATCAGAAGGTGCTGATTTCGCCTAACGGTTGTGGCCGAACCACAATTAATATAAAAAGATTACAAATTCATATGATGTGATGTTCTTCTGTGTTATGGCTCTTGATGATTTAATTGCTTTTGATTTATTAATGATGAAGTGAAAGATGTTTATGAAATGATTATGGTAGAGTAATGGATTGATGAATTGGTAGCTAACCCTGATAATCTGTGAAAAGGTTAAAATTGGCTGCACACTGATTCACCCCCCCCCCTCTCAGTGTCAAAATCGTCTTTACTCTTGGTAAAGTTCAAGCTCGTCAGGAAACTATCTATCCTTCCATACCAAGCTCTAGGAGCTCGCTTCCGGCCTTACAGGGCCTTCTTCAACTTACATACGTGAGTTCGTCTATCTTCAACTTCAAATCCTTGTGGCTATTCTATGTATACTTCTTCCTCAATCACACCATTCAGGAAGGCTGTCTTTACATCCATCTGGTGTAAATTCCACTTCATCATGGATGCAAGTGCCATGATGGCTTTAATCGAAGTATACCTTGCTATTGGTGCAAATGTTTCTTCATAATCAATTCCCTTTTTCTGAGAGAAACCTCTAGCCACAAATCTTACCTTGTATTTCTCTATACTTCCATCAGCTGCATGTTTTATCTTGTAGATCCACTTGGAAGATACCACACTCTTGCCTTCTGGTTTGGGAACTATATCCCACACATCATTCTTCATTATTGACTGGTATTCTTTCGTCATTGCTTCTTCCCATTCTTTCTTCTGTACAACTTCTTCATAGTTTGTAGGTTCTTGATCTACAAGCTCGCACATTAAAGCCACATAGTTGGAAAATGGCTTGGGCTTCTTGCTTATCCTTGTGGAGCCTTCTGGAGCTCCATATCTTTCTGCTTCTTGTATAATTTCTCTTGTCCAAGCAGGCTTTCTCTTCCGTGATATCTCCATCGTGGGAGGTTCTTGTGGTTCTGTCATATCATGATCTTCAGGTGTTTCATTTTCAGGGAGGAATGTAGCCTCTACATTTCTGGGAGGTGCATCTTCCTCATATACTTCTTCATGTTGACATTTTGTGGATCTCTTGGGAGCTGCTTCTTCATCGAATGTTACATCTCTACTGATTTCCATATGATGGAATCCAGGAATGTAAATTCTGAATGCCTTGGATACTTCACAGTATCCAACAAATATTCCCTTCTTTCCGGAAGGGTCCAACTTGGTTCTTTTCTCTTTCGGTATGTGAACATATACTGGACAACCGAATATCTTGAGGTGACTTTCTTTAGTCCTCTTTTTCGTGAACATCTCCTTTGGAGTCTTGAATCCAAGGGCACTGTGAGATATTCTATTCTGTACATAGACAACAGTTCTTGCTGCTTCTATCCATAGATGCATTGGAAGATCTTGATCATATATCATTGTCTTCACTGCCTCCATGATGGTTCTGTTCTTTCTTTCCGCAACACCATTTTGTTGAGGATTATAGGGAGTAGTTAGTTCCCTCTTGATTCCAACATCTTTACAAAAGGATTCAAATTCTTTTGAAGTATATTCTCCGCCATTGTCTGATCGGAGTGTCTTGATTCTTTTATCTGAAAGGTTTTCTATCAAAGCTTTGAATTCCTTGAATTTTTCAAACACTTCGTTGTTTGCTTTCAATAAGTATACCCATGTCTTTCTTGAATAGTCATCAATAAATGTAATATAGTATTCAAAACCACTCAAGGATGTGGAGGACATCGGACCGCATACATCTGAATGAATTAATTCCAACGTACCTTTAGTTTTTGTTTCACTCTTTGAAAATGGATTCTTGATATTCTTTCCTTTTGCACATCCTTTGCAAATGCCTTCATGATTGATCTTCAAGTCTGGTAGTTTCGTCACTACTTTGTTCACATGAGGTAGTGCTTTGTAATTTATGTGGCCAAGCCTCCTATGCCATAGTTCACTAGGGTTAGTAGTCTCATGAACAAGTGCTGTTTCTAAATGTCCCTTGAGTTTATACAGGCCTCCTTTTTCTTCACCGATGACAACTGCATCTTCAATTGACTTTCCTTTGGGCCACATGAGTACTTGTCCATCTATGAATGCAACTCTATATCCTTTCTTATCTAATGCTGAGATAGAAAGTAAGTTCTTCTTTAGACCTGGTACATATAAACTTCCTTCATCTTCAGGGGATTTCCTGAATCAAGCTTGTAGCTTGCTTCACCAATTCCTTTGATTGGATATTGATAGTCATCTCCTGGAGATACTTTTTGAGGAGAGTTCTTTTCTTCGAGTTTTGACAGAATTTTCTTTTGTCCCGTCATGTGCTTTGAAGCACCACTATCAATAAGCGATGTGTCTTCTCCAAGTGTTACAGACCCAGAGAGTGCAGAGAATAGTACATACTCTTCTGCATCTTCTTCTCTTGCTTGCTTTCTCCGAGGTCCTTCTTGTTCTTCTTCATCCTCATCTTCAGCTAGATGTGCATGATGTCTTTTTTTGTTGTTCCTCTTCTTGTATTCTTCTTTCTTCAAAGGACAATTTCGGGCAATGTGTCCTACCTTATCACAATTGAAACATTGAAAGTTGGAGCAGTCCTTTGGGAAACTTTCTCTTGTTCTTTGGAACCTTCTGGGAGGTTGAGACTCCTTGTGGTTTTCCTTCTTGAAGTTGGGTTGACTTCTTCTTTTCTTGGTATGGGTGGCTAGGGCTTGATAAACTTCCTTCGGTAGAGCTTCTCTATTGGCCACTCTAGCCTCCTCTTGAATGCAATCTTCCCATACAATATCAAACTTCATGCTTTCTTTTCTGGCACACATAGTTTGGATGAATGAATCCTAGGGTCTAGTGAGACCATTGAGAGCAGTCATAACCAACTCATCTTCATCAAGGTTGTCTCCAATGGCTTCTAGTTGTTCCTTGAACTGGGAGACCCTTGTGAAATAGTCATGGATGCATTCTCCATGACTCATCTTGGTGCTCTTCAATTGAGCTCTTAGATTCATCTTTCTGTTGATGTTTCTTCCTTCATACATCCTTGCTAGGGAATCATACATTTCTTTCGGAGTCTTCTTGGATGACACTTGAGGGATCAAGTGATCCTTGATAGAGTCAGCAATAATCCTTTGTGCCCTAATCAGATCCTTCTTGTGCTTCTCCTTAGCTTCAGCCTCATCAGGTTCTGCAACTTCTTCCCTGATATATTTGTCAAGATCAGTCTCCTTGAGAATGAGGCCAATTCTGTATTTCCATGCTCAGAAATTCTCTATGCCTTCTAGTTTGTCCTCAAGCTTGGTATTTGGGGCCGTCTTGTCAGGAGATTTAAAAAAATTAAAATTCTTGAAAATGAGACTTCAGAAGATCCTCACCTTTCAAAATTGACTTGCGAGAATTTACACAAAGAAGACTTCAAAAGATCATAAAGATGTCAAGGAGTTGGCCCCACTCCTCAATACAAATTCAGAAGAGAGACAACTCCAAGATGGAACCAAGCACCCAGGTATGAAGATGGTTTTAATGGTTATTTCTATTGATGTAATGATTTTGGACACAAAGCCATGGATTGTAGATTCATTGATAGAAAATGTATTGGAAGTTCCAACAACACAGTTAGGTGTTGGACATGCAACCATGTTGGTCACATTGCTGCATATTGCCGTACTATGAGATGTTGTAGTTGTAGTGGCTTTGGGCACAAAGCTCAGGATTGCGTGAATTCAAGAAGACAATCTATGAGGAATGCCTCATACACTTTCGCAAGAAAAGAATATGAACCATGGAAGAAGAATAATGTAGGAACTTGGAAGTAATACAACTCAGAAGACAAATACTCAGAATCAAGGACATTCTCATGTATGGGTGAAAAAGAATGGTTTGTTGAGTATGAATAAAGCAGATCAGTGGAAAGAAGATGGCTGCCATATGGCAAGCCAAGCTTGAGGTCTTTCAAAGACCTTAGTACACCTTGAGTTCATGGAGCTGGAGGATGGATTCAAAGGTAAATGATGATTACTCCAAGCAGTAAAACAGGTCCAAGGATCGTAGCTACAGTTGGCATGTTGATAGGGGGAGCAAGAGTAATTTGTAGTGATCTCATCAACTTTCTTTGAAGCAAATGAAGTGAAGCAACATGGTGATATTTGGAGAATTATCCTTGACACATGCTTATCTTTTATGAATTTACTAAGATGATGGATGATGCATCTCTTATAGCATACATAAAGTGTTTCGATGACTCTCTCTAGCCTTGGATATGATTGACTTGGATGCCTTCAAAAAACACTTGTTGTTGGTATTTGATCATATGACTTATATTGAGCTGGTTATTGAGATTTTTATCATTGTATGAATGAAGAAACAAATTAAATATCTTGAGAAGAGCAGCTAGCAGCAAGACCAATAAGATCTCAGGGAGAGAGCAGTAAATGAAGTCTACATGATAGGGAGAGTAGAAGTTTTCAAAAATATAATTCTTTTTTGGGCATTGTGAAGCTTTTATTTGACCCTTTGTCATTAATGTCAAAGGGGGAGAGTATTTAAAGAGGTATTGCCATCAATGACAAAGGGGGAGTTTGTTGAGGTTGTTGATGACATGGCAAACTCAGTAAATAACTAGGACAAAGACTTAATGACAAAGACAACGACTTAGGTCTTGGAAGCCTACACTTGTTTGGATGGACTTACACCCTTGCATAAGATGGAGAATGGCATTTGCATATGTTGGCCACATGTATTGTATTTATCCTTGAAGATGTCCATTAAAGTCCTTATCCTTCTTGATATGAAACCCTTGGACATGATCTTCTTGCATGTGGTTGCTTGTGGCTTGGGACCCACACAATTTGTGGCATGATGGACATTGACCCTTATAGGTCTTCTTGTATGGTTGAGATGATGGTGGAGCCCTCCTCATACATGACATGTCCTTGAGATGTTGTTCCTTGGTTATGATGCACCTGTATATGTTCATGGGTGTGATATTCTTGTTGATACCCTTGATTTGATGAGTATATGGTGGAGTCCTCCTCCTTGTTGACATGAAGTCTATGGTGTGAAGACCATTGAATCCCTCATGCTTTTGATGATGTCCATTGAATCCCTTTGCCTTGGTAGTTTACCCTTTGACTTGACTTGGTTTATGGCTTGTTTTTTGACATCCTTATGAGGATTTTGACGTCCTGAACAAATTGAAGAATTTAAGGGTATTAGACCAGTAAATTGCAGATAAGCCCATCATAGCGAGATAGTTCTTGTCAAGCCCTTTCTAGTGATACGTGGAGCATCTCCTAATTCCTTACGGTTGAAGAGATGAAGTTTTGAAGTTGGTGTACCCCACCTTTTTGGGTAAGCCGGCCAAACAAAAGAAAATTAAAAAATTCAATAAAGGGCAGGTTGGCTCGGTAAAATATTTTAAGAAAAAAATGTATAAATATGAGGCCAACGTCCTCATTCATCACTCATCCAAAATTAGGTTTTTAGCTCTGATTTTCAGACTGTTTACTGAGGCATAATTTGGGTGGAGAAGAGGACAACCACAAGCCTGATTTATTAGACGTTTTTAGTGTGTATACAACTCTGAAATTTCGGGTATGCATTAGCTCTGAGGTAGCCGCAGTAACATAGTCACAACAACAACAAACTGATGTGGAGGCATTTAAATAGACAACCAATGTACCATTTAAGTCTAAAAGCCTTCTTTCAGCCTTGAAGCAAACCAAACTCAGACACAAGTCAGATCTTTGGCATCTGAAGATCATCTAAGTATTGAAGCTTTGTAACCCAGATAAAAGGTAGCAGCAAAATATGTCAATCGGATGGAATGAAGACAAGTAAGTTAAAGTTCTTGTAACAAGTTTTGAAAATGTGTAAAGTGCAATATAACTCAGGTCTATTTATATAAATCAAGCCACTTTGAGATTTGTCTTGAGACATATTGAAGCTGCCAAAGTGAAGAAGACAGGAATAGTGAGTTGTTTCGACATTAACCTATGATTTGACAAGTTACAGCCTAAACATGAAGTTGACTTTCTTAATGCTACAGTGATTGATTGTAAAACAGTTGCAATTGAATGAGTTTGGAAAGCTTATTTGACTGCGCTCTTTTGTGCTCTTCTTGAAGTCATATTTTAGTGCTCTTCTTGAAGTCATATTTTAGTGAGTTTTAGAGCAGACTTGACGGCTGATTCTATAGCAGCCTATGACAGGGTTTTGAGGGAACTCATTGACTGTGCCTAGGGAAAATGTGATTGGGTTCCATCAGTAGATCTTTTGGATGATTGGGCATGAGTTCACGAGTAGCATTGTATTGAGCATACTTTAGATGACTTGAATGCTTGGGAAGACTTCTTGATGACTTGACACGATCTGTACATGACAGTGATGTGACTGGGACAATGGCAGCAGTGATTAATTGACTTAGACATGTGACATGACAAAGCTGTAATATGATGACAAGCACAATAGACGCTTGATGACTGACATATCGTTGAAGACATGAGCAGGCGACGATGACCTCCAGCTGATTGAGTTGATGACAGCGATGACATGTGACATGACAATTGTTGAATGACAACATTTGATTGGTGACAATAAAAGTGAAAGCGAGCTGGGTCTTGCATTTCTTCTTAGTTGGAGCTAAGAAAACCAGGCTGGGCCTTGGAATAGGAGTTGGTGCTCTTTGGTCAGTTGGTGCTGTTGTAATCACAAAGATTGAAGTCTTCATTGTAATTCATATCAAATTATAAGTAAAGTTTACTACATGTGTCGTGTGATATGTCTCTGATGACTTATATGTTGATGACATGTTTAATTAATGACTGTTGATGTATAGCTTAATGTGAAAGATATACTGTGCTTAAGTTTTGAAGTGAATTGTTAAGGGTGCTTAGCACACTGATTCACCCCCCCTCTCAGTGTGCCATTGTGTCCAACAAAAGGCATGTCGGCCTGGATATATTTGTAAAGTGGGTGTGACAAGGCTATAAATAAGCCTCTCCTCACTTCATTTGAACATAAGACAATTGGGACAAAACATTATGTTACATTTTTACCCTACTAGGGCTCTTGGAATGATGCACACCTCTCGAGGAAGTCTATCTTTTTGTGTGAAGCCAATTTCTGAAGTATTCTTGGTTCATGCGCTTGCTAAGGCGATGCTATAATTGTTTGCTTAACACATGCACAAGGAGGTATCTAGGGCTTGTTTGTTGATCTCTCTTTGTTAAGAGTTGATGGATGATGTTTTTTGTGGATTGAATGGTAGCCCTAGTGCTGCATTTTGTTTGAATTAGGTCACTTATCAGCCTTTTGTCACCTTGGTTTGTTGGATAACGTTGTCTAGAACAAGTTCTTTTAAGCTTAGGCTTTGAATCTTTGTGGCTGTTAGGGAAGGCCCTAGTTGGATAAAACCTTGAAGAGACATCTCAAGAGGGAGGCTGGTCACCTCTCTTGATACCCTAGGGTTTAGGGTAAAACCTAAAAAGCCCTTTTGGCCTTATCCTCATCCATTTTCTCTTCCAATTTCTTTGCATAGGCATATGTGCATAATACATATTGCATTTTCATGGTAGAGTTAGCATAGGTTTTATGTCTGCATTTTGTATCTAAAGAACCCTAAAATTTATAAAATTTCAAAAAATCAAATTTTTGGCCAATTTAGGGCCTCGCGAAATTTTCGGCCCCTAAAAATTCGGGCCCTACAATTTTGGTCTGCCTCCTAAAACTTTGCCCTGGCTTCCTTAGGCCTAGTCTAACCTAAATCGAGGTCCCTAAACCCTTAGTCTCCCTAGCACTAACCTTTCTTTCTCTGCTGCAAACCCTAATTGCAGACCTGTTTTTCCTAGCAGACCTAGACCTAAACCCTCGGCCTGTTTTCTTTCTTCCCCGGCCCTCCTTACATCCTCGGCCCTCTCCTTCAGGGCTTGTTTCAGGCCCAGGCTCTCATATGGCAGCCCTTTACAGGTTGTAGCATCCCTTGGGCTGTCCTTCCACTATATATTGAATTCTGCAATATTGCAGACCTCCCATTCTCTTGACAGCCTGTGATACCTGTAGCAAAGCATCCCAAAAAAAAACATGAAAGGTTAGTCAAGCAACTAGTTACAAAGGCCTGAAATTAATACTGATTGCACATGCCAAAGTACTCATTTTATTAACACTTTAAATACTATTTTTCAGGCTTCAGAGACAGATATGTGCTGCCCATTTTGTGTGAATGAATGATGAAATGCTTGCTAATGGAACACTGCTATACGCACTGTCATAAATGGACTGATTTTTGCAAGTATTTAATACCACATTGAATGCATGACAGGCATGAATGAGTGATCTGCTTTCTAGAAGATTAGTACCTCAAGTTTGGATATTTCAAATACATTGTATTATTGTGCTAATACACTTTCTTGTCCTCTATTTTGCTACTGCTATACTTGTTCTTACACTTAAATGATGAGACCATACATTTGTTGAATGATGTAGGGATGATCTAAAGTTGGAATTGGTCACTTGCTTATCATGAATGAAAGTATTAGTTAATGAAATTGATATGCTGATTTGCATTTACAAGATTCATATTTTTATATAGTATGTCTTCTTCATTCCTCTTTTAACTTCATAAAGGCACTGGTCTCTGATTTGGTCACTAATATTTTTGCATAGAAGACATAGTCTCTTGTCCAAGTGTCTTTCAGAAGGGCTCTCCCCTTGGAGGTTACGACACTCCAAAGAAGTCACAGGGATTGTGACCGAGGTGACATTGGGTCACATCCTTCTTACATGCTTACTGGGCTACCCTGCTAGTTTGCCCGGTAACAACCAGCTATAAGGCCATTGTTACCATAACCTGCAACATCCAATACAGATTATTGACATACTGTAAACGGAAGTAAAAATTTGCACTAAAGTATAACATGTCATATTCTGCCCATGTTTCTTCTGAAAATGCAATATTATTCTTCATTTTTGAATTGTAACTAATTTCACACAACATATTTTTGTACTGTATGGTGATTTAGGTCACAACTAACTGATATTCTCGATGGTTTAAAGGAGAAGCCGGATGTTGGAGCACTACTGCAGGTGCCTATATCTGCTTTTGTTTTCTTCATGTGCTATACAAATTTCTATTTTTGTAAAATTTTCATCTATTTTCCCTAGTCCCTGTGTTGTTGACTATTTTCTGCAATTTTTGTAACAATAAGTTGGTTTTATGCAGTAGCTTACCTAGCACTGATTGAGGAATGAATAACATTGCTATCTATATACAGTTTGTTGTGTTCACCTGTATATGCAAGATATTCTTGCTCTAATCTTTAAAATCAGTTCAGAGCTCTGCAATTAAATACTTTAGGACGACAAATACGATTCAGATATACAGTGAATAATGTCAAATTGGTACTCATCTCATTTAAATCTGCAGTGGCTAGCTGATATGTTGTCTTATGTGTGCTCTTGTAAGTTCCTAACTAGTGTTAACCCCATGGAAGTTATAAAAATCATTGGAATGACTGGCTTTGAGAAACTAGGTTTTGGAAGTTTGATCTTGGACATGATTAGCCCTGCCAAGCCATCCTTGGGATTTGGGTGTTTGGCTATTGGTGTTTGGGATTACCACTTGTCCACCTCTGTACTGGCCCTAGTGAATAGAATTTAACGTTGCATGGGGGCAGTGGGTGTACTATGTTTGATTAGGTCCGTTGGTGAGAGATCTGATGGTTGATTTTTGATAAGTGCTTTTCATAACCTAGCCTTCTCTCTCCCTTGTAGCATCTTCTTGCATTTTGGTTTTGAGGAGTTGAGAGCTCGACCCTTTGCACATTCAGTTAAGTGCTTTCTCGGCCATGACTGTTAGCCTGGGTTGTAAGTGTTTTTGTTGACTGACTGTTGGCTATTGAAAAGTTTGGAACTGCATCCAAATTGTTTGTTCAGCTATGTTTGGATAAAGGTAGATTCATGCCTTCCTCTATGTTTCCTTTTTAGTGCATTGTTTTTGGTTGATGGGTAGGAATTGCTGTTTGGTTGAGTGACTATGCCTTGTGTTTTTCTTGCCCTTTGTTACATTTGAGCTCTATCACTCTTTTGTTATTGTTGCTTTCACTTGTTCGGTCACTAATGTATGAGGCCAAGTTGTTCTTTGGCCAGTCTGTTTGCAGGGTTTGATGTTGTTGTTTAAGCCCTTGACCCTTTGCATGTCTCAGAGTCCAGACTGTGAGCTGTTAATGCACAGTAGGCGGAATTGTTGGTTATCTGTTGGTTGTCCGTGGTCGAGGCTGGCATTTTCATGATTTATTTGTTTGAACAGCTCATTGTGCTATATCTCTTGAGCATTGTTTTCCATGGTCATCTTGGGCTTATGTGTGCTTTGTATGGTCATCCTTTCCCTTGTCCATGGCACAACGCAGCTACTGTCCTTTCATCGTCATAGTCTTGTTTAACTTTTCTTACTGGCATTGATTGTACTTTGAAGTTAGAATTAGATGATGAAGTTGGCAATGGTTTTGGTTTATTGGGTGATGTTCATAGTATTGCTCTTCATCTTTTCAATGGCTGTGATGTTAGTGTTTCTTGGCATTGCTTTGGATGCTGCTATATTATTCGGCTAGTTACACCTCATATTTTATGAGGTTTCATGTTGTAATTTTCATCACATTGATGGGATTGGTAGTTGGTAGCTTTGGAGCATTGGATGGACTTGGGGGCATATAGTCATGGAGCCTCTTCTCTTATTGGCATTGTTGATGGAGATTTTTGGTGGAGGTTGCTTGAGTTGCATATCATGTATCTTCATCTTATTGGAGGTTTTTTTTTATCCGAATTGGATGAATATATAATTTTTCATCTATTTTGTTTTTTTTCTAGGTGGAATGATTGGATGAATTGGCTTGTAGGGCCCATTTTAGGGGCAGGTCTTACTTTGCATATTTGGGGTCCAGAACCTTTTGAAGCCTATTTGAGGGCTTAAATGATGATTTTTTAGGGTCAAAATTTTGTGAGCAAAACTCTCAACCTCTTGACGTTTTTCTACACTCCGAGACCTTTCCAATGGTGCAAGAATTACTTCAATTGGAGTCCATATGAGGAAGTTATGCCTCCCGCAATTTGACCTATGATCTATCCAGTTGACCACCATGGTACCAAGTGGATTCCATGTTAACTCTCATTACCCACATATGTGGAATTTCAAGAACATTCTAGAGGGTCCAAAACCCTAACCCTAATCGAGAGTTGAGGCATGTACAAACCCAAAAAATAACCCTAGACGACTATTGGGCTATGTTAAATACCAAGCCATTAGGAAGAGAAGAGGTTCCATTTTGATGATGTTATTGCATTGTTCCATAGTTGAGCAACACGAAGGGAGTGGATATTGGAGCATTACAGAGGAAGTAGGAGATCTTGTAGTAGCCTTGAAGGCCACCGTTTAAGAGAGAACTCCATAGTGAGGACCTCTTTGTTTGTACTTGCATTCCATATTGGAGAAGAAAAAAAATAAGGCATGGTCCTCACTTTTGGCTAAGGTTTTCCCCATTGTGGGTTTTCCCAAGGTATGTCTTGTGATCTTTGTGTGGATGTGTTATTTTGCTCTAGTCATTTTCTTTTTAGTTCCAATTTATTTATCATTCTGTGGAATTAAGCTAACACAATGAATTAAGTTGTAAGATCCATTGTGACAAACTATTCTAGTGGAATATCGATGTCAATTTACGGATCATTTTCATTGGTTGATCATGGTTGGGGAGATCCTCTTATTATTTTTGTTGCTCATGACGTTTTAGTCACTACTTTCACTTGGTTTTTTCATGGTGGGTTCGTGTCTTGGTTTTAGTTGTTTGTGGCTTCATGGTGTTGTACTCTCCTAGTTTTTTTCCTTGGTATCACTCACTTTCATCACCTTTCCATTGTTGTACCTAGGCAACTTTCATATTTCGTTACATTTCCACTTTGTACCTAGGCATAACAAGATAACCCATATCACACTCATATTCCATCATATCCCCATTCCTAGAGGGTGCATGAGTCATTTCATTTATATTCATGTAATTTTTCCCTCATAATTAACCTTTCATTTGTCATATTTGATTATTTCACCTTTTCCATTTGTGAACGTGCCAAAGTGGTTTGGGATCCCTAGGTTGAACACTACATTATTGGTCTACTAATATCCATATGTTATAAATCTTCATTGAGGGCTCATTCCCTAAGTTTCATTTTAAAATGTTTTAATTTTTCACTAAGAAATTCAACTTTATGTCCCATGCGGTACAACTCATGTGGGTAGTGTTCCCATTTGGCACACATGTTTAGGAAACCTTAACCCCTTTCTGCCAAGAAAAATAAAATAAAAGAAAAAGAATAAAGTTCATTCGCTAGGGAATACAACTTATGCCTTATGTGGTACAACACTTGAAGCTAGTGCTCCTCCTTTGGCACACATGTTGAAGCAACTCAGTTTTTTTAATGGCTTTCCCCTTTATGAATTCATGGGGCATCTTTTGGACCCTCTTCTTTTGGCACACATGTTGAGGAGGTGGTTGAACTTGCACTTATTTTCAAAGGTTCATTGTGCATGCACTCTAGTCTTTTTAATTTTGACCACTTTCATATATTCAGACTCATTCTTTCCCCTAACCTTATACACATGCCCACTTACCTTTTCATCCATCTCTTCTAAGCACAGTCTTCTAGGTGGTTTGCTCCTCTTGCATCTTTGGCTGGTCTTGTTGACTCTTTGTTTCCATTTGGTTGTAGGTTAAGTGACTAAGAAGTAAGAACTAATGTACATGTTCCTATGTATTGCTATTTTGAGATGGTGGTTGTGCCTTAGATACCACTTATGCTATTTTTGGAGGTTGTTGTGTTGGCATTGTTTTCATATGGTACAGATCAGAGTGTGTATTCTGGTTGTCATTGATGGAAACACATTCTGATAGACAGCAGAGCGGTTTTGCAAGGAATTTGGAAATCGTTGAAGTTAAAGAGAAAGTTGGAATTCGGAGAATTGATGTACAGCATGACGGAAACTCTCATACATGCAACTCTCATACAAAATTGATGTACAGCAACTCTCATACACGCAAAGCATTATATCCTATGCTAGAAATCGATTAATTGAAAGCAGTTGGCATTTTATTGGGCATTGAATTCACCTTCAGATAGGGCAAATATATTATTACGATTCAGCCACAAAGGCGAAGACTTGGTATGTGTTGGCATTGTTTTCATATGGTACAGAATAGACCACCGCAAGGAGAACAGAATGAAGCCCGAAACTGGTCTACGGAGCGGTCTTGCAAGGAATTTGGAAATTGGCGTTGTTACTCGTGTTTCTTTCATCAGTCCTTTTACGATGGGTGTCAATGGAGTTTAGAGCTGTTATGAATTCAAGAATCTGGTGGCAAACGTTTAAGGAGTTAGAATGCTTGTCGATTGAGGTTCTTGTCAGTCATCGAGTGAATGAACTGTTCTTTATCAGTAATGAAACTGAAAGTTGGGAATACGAACAGGTGTATGGAAAGGAGATCTGGCTGTATAAAACGATGATGAAGTGGACCTTGGGGTTTTTGTAGTTCGAGAGAAGGAGATAACTTTGTGAGTTGAAGTGTGACAGAGAACGAAAACAGAAATGAATATCTGAAGAGAACAGTGGCCGTTTCTGATGAACTGAAAAATGCACAGAACAAAGAATATGATAAATGATGAACATAGAGCACGAGAGATGCAAAGCAGAGCCAAAGAACAGAGACAGAGAAAGAAGCTGAGAATAAGCAGGAGCAGAACAGAGCAAAGCAGAATTGGTAAGCAATGCTATGTCAGAAAGTTTTTAAATGTAATAAACAAGAAGAATCTTGTATTTTAAGGGTGGTAGGGTGGTGCTAGGGAGGACTGTTGTCCTCTTTGTTCAAGTTGGTGCTTGAAGTCTGGGAATTTTAGCTTACATCTAGTTGCAGCTAGAGAATAAGGGTGGCAGGGTGGTGCTAGGGAAGACTTGTAGTCTTCTGTGTGCAAGTGGGAGCTTGTACAAGTCTAGTGGGTGTTAAAAAACCAGGAGAGTTGGTGCTCTCCACAAATTGCTGCTTGTAAAACAGAGGTTGTAGGCTCACTTGAGTTGGTTCTCAAAGAAAGATGGTGTAAAGATATTGAAGCTTGACATCCTAAGAAAATATTTTTTTTCTTCTTATGAGTTTCCTTGTGAATATCTGTCTCTGTCCCCATCATATGTGTGATTGATAACAATTACTTCTGTTTTATATTTGTTTCATTATCATGACCACTTTACCATTGGTACCCTACCCTAAATCAACTTAATATTATTTTATGTTATTTTTGGTAACACTTCTAAAAACTAGGGTTAGAAGGAGGATCCTTCTAGAAGACATTTCAAGTTTATAAATTAAAGTCCTAAGCTTCATTTATGTGTGTCTTGACAAGAGAAAGTTGGAGATCTGGTTAAATGCCTGTCTTGGGCTTGTTGCCCTTTGGCTTGACGTCTAGGGTTTTGCTGCTGTTTTCAGTTGCCGTCACATCTCCCTCAGTCTGCTAGGGCTGCCACTTTCTTGCTGCTGCTGTTTGTGTCTGGCCCGGGACCCTTGTGAGCTGCTACTGCTGTTTTGTGACTGTTCTTGGGGACTGCCATGATTGTTTGTGACCAAATCTGTGGTGGCCGCTACTTCTTTGAGCTGCTATGACTGTTTTGAGGTCTGTTGAGTGGGTCGTACCCTTCCTCGTGTCCACCGTGACTGTTTTGGGGTTTGATCTGTGAAGCGTGTTCTTTGTGGAGTTGCTTTTAGCTGGGATGTGATCTTTTAGGGCTGGCCTGTGACCCTTGTTGTGTTGCTATTGCTGGGCCGTGAGTTTTCAGAGTTGGACCGTGACCTGTAGAGGGCTGCCTAGACTGAACTGTAAACTTTTGTGGGTTGCTAAGTTGGAACGTGACTCTTGGTTGGCTGTTTGGAGTGAGCTAGGCCGTGACCTCTGTGGGCTGTTTGGACAGAGCCGTGACCTTGTTGGGCTGCTAGGATCTGAGTTGTGACCTGTGTTGACTTTCTTGGACTGGATATGATCTTGCTGACCTTGTTTAGCCTGTCAAGCCTGTCTAGAGGGTGCCTTTATGTGTTTCCATGATTTGAGGGTGTTAGTGTATGGATTGAGGCTGCCTCTGCTCATTAGAAAGGTGCTGCTATGTGTTTCATTTATGACTGTCCTAAAAGGCTGTCAATTATTGCAACAAGGGTTTGAAAGTTCATCCTCAATTCTTGGACTGTTTTGGTTAACACTTCAAGGTCTGTATTTGTCTAACTCTGCCCTACAGTTGCCTATCTGTCCCTCTCTCAGGTATGTCTACTGTTCCTTAGCGACTTGTCTTCAAAAGACAGGGTCTGATCTGAAAAGATATCTGAGTATAAGGAAGGTCTAAACCACCATTGCTTTCTTCTTTAATGTAGTTTTGTTTTTTAAACTTGTTTATTAGTTTATTAATGCTGCTGTTATTTACTGTCTTTGTATGCTTCAACTTTAACACAGGGATCTTTGGGAGGGTTAAAGTTGAAAGAGATGAAAATTATGTTTCTAAATTTATCTTGCATTGTCACTGCTGTACTTTTACTTCGCCCTTCTGTGTACTTGGTTTGAATTGTTGCACAAGTTAGTTAAAATTTTGAAAAATCCTATAACTTTAACATCTATACTTTGAAAGAAGTGCTAAATAGTTGGTTAAGGAAGTGCTCTACCTTCAACAAGTTAGTTAGAATCACATGTGCCTCAAAGGATTTTGTTGCACATTTATGGAGGACACCCGACATGGAGGATACTATATTATTATTGATGATGTTTTGTTGGGTGAAACCCTGATGCATCCCCCTTTGGAGCCTTGGTTCAAACGTGGGAGACCACTCTTGAAAGGTGCACGTGTGGAGAGAGTAGTTTATGTATTAAAGTGTTTAACCTTTTGACTCAATTTGCCCTTCTTGATACAGGCACTAATCTCGTGACTTCGTTTGCCCATTACTCTACAGGTGGCCTTTCGTGACTTCGTTTGCTCTACAACCACCTTGTTCTCCAACGCAGACCTGCGCACCCATCCTACCATTCCATTCTATCACTGCTTTCGTGGTAAGAAGTGGACAGAGGCTAACCCATTCGACGGGGAATAAACTAACCCTATAGATCCAATGAGCAACCGATTAACAATCACTGAAGTAAGAAAATCATGACGGTTGAAATAATTAAAAGAATCACATTTAAAAGGTTTAAAAGTATTATGACAAGGTTAAGAGCTCTAACTTTTACCTTTTATCTGAGTTATAAAATGCATCACGTGATATATTTTATCATATATTGAAGAGTTATATACAAACAAGGTGTTATATAAACTTTCAAGATTTATAAAAAGGGAAAAGAAAGTGAAATTGAAGAGTTGGAAGGATTATATAAAAAAAAGTTATATTGTAAGAAAGTCCAAAAGATACTTGAAGTGAAAACTCAAAAAAATTTAATAAAAAAAATAGAAGTTTATATAAGGACATCAATTAACGTTAGTTATCAATAAAAGCAAATGGAGTCTTATGGAGAAAAACTAGGAAGATTTTCAAGCACTTTAAAAACTTATTCTTCAGTGTTATTCCGAATAAAAGGAACAATTAGAGGGAAAGACTTCGATTGCTCCCGTCGAATGCAATAATTATATTAGTGTTGACTTTGCTAATGAGATAGGGATTACGAAGTCAAATATAGGTGAAAGGTTAGACCTTTGGAATACAAAAGAATATGAAATAAGCAATTTACAGCTGAACATTGGAGATTATACTTACGTCTCACAATTCATCGTTAAATCCTTGCGGGGCAGTGACGCTGACCTAATTTTGGGATTACCATGGATAGAAACATTGGGGACTTTTATCTTAAATGCTGAAAATAAGTTTTTGACATTTCCCTACAAAAAGAAGAAAATCACATTGCAGGAGATTAACATCAAGTCAGAATCAAAAGTCGTGCCATCTGAAGACTTCAAAGAAATATCAAAGTTGATTTCGCAGGAAAATGAGAAATCAATACCGACGATACATAAAGAATTCAACAAAATCGTCATGAACAAAGAAGAAGAGATCTCTCGTTTAAGAGATCATAATCAGAAATTACTTTTGCAAATCAAGAAGGCAAAGGATAAAGCTCAACGCAATTAAAAGTTAGAAGAGGAGAATGGAGATCTTAAAAAAAATTGTCAGGTAAGGACTAAGAAATATCTTTCATAAAAAGGGTTAATTAGGAATTGCTAGAGCAAATAAAAAAGTTAAAAGAAAGAGAGCACAAACATCAAGATAATTGAAATGAAGTCGACAAGTCAAACTATAAGGAAGAACTCTTACGCTTAAAGTAACCTAATCAAGACACACTTATACAAGTTAGGAAACTAAAGCATGAGAAAAAATCTTTACAAGAAAAGGTAGATTGTAAAGAATCAATTATTGACAAGGAAACAATGACTGATGCAATAGAGAAGTCATCAAAGGCTCAATTTCAAACATCAAGAAAGGGAAGCAATACAAAGCTCGTCAATGCTCAAATTCATAAGAACGATCATATTGTCACATTGCTACAAACATCAAGAGAAGATGGTTCCCAAAAACAATCGCAAGATTCGTTAGAAGCACCAAAAGTTGAAGTTCCTGTAAACACTCCACAAGCAACTCGAGTATCGTATCGCCATCCAAATCACAAGTCGTTATGATCTACGACTAGGACAAGAGGAAAATTACCAGTATTATTCCTACAAAGAGCAAGGACAAAATTGATAGCTCCGAACTATCGATCAACAAACAATTTTAATGAAGCTAGATCTCGTGTGGACCACATCATGAATGACGCAACATTTTTACTTAATGTTTAAAAGAACATATCGTCTCGTCTCGTCATGCGTTGTAGCTACCTAGACAAAAGATCACGAAAAAGCGTTACGAGCAAGAAAATGGGATAAAACTTGTCCATAATTATGCTTTGAGGTCAAAACATCTCTAAGGGAGAGGCACCTTATGAACAAAATATATAATAAATAAGCATTAATAAATATTAATAATATTGATAAATTAATTAAATAATTAAATTAAAAGGTAAATGAAGAGGCACCTTATGGCGTCTCATCACCAAGGCAACCCTTGCATGGATATTTATACAAGCATCATTTCTCATTGTAAATCATCATTATCTTATCAATCATATAATATATTACTTTTCCTTTCATGGAGTATCTGTGTTATTTGCACTGGGTATTTGTGTAAACGATTTTGTCGTTTCGAAGAATAGATACATAATGAAGAAATGGGTTTGAAAAATATGTTATGTTCTCAAAATTTTGAAGATTCTTTTTGTTAGCTCATTTTGAGGTGGGTGTTCACATATGTTTTCACATCTTTCTGGGGGTTGACACCTTGGAGGAAGCTACAGGAGGTTTGATGGCATTTTCTTTGGTTACTGGTCACTTTCCAGCCCCTATTTGAGTACAGGAAAGTCTTCATTTGCTGCCCTAAAGTGCAGATCTATAGCAGAGTAATACTCAGTAACTTGTAAGCAGGGAGCTTTTAGCATATATTACCAGCAATTTTTGTTGTGTGAAAAGAACTGTTTTGTGTCAGTAAACATGCTTAGCCCATGACTGTTTCGGAGATGGTCTCACTGTTTTTGTTTCAGCAGTTTTAACAGCAGTTACTATCCTCTTCCAAGACCTGCAAAAACACAAGAGATCAGCCCAGAAAGTGGGGTCATTTACAGCAGTATAATACACAGAAAATCAGACATTTTCAGCCTTAATAACCAGCAGGGAAAGGGCAGCATTAACTAGCATATTTTTGCAGCATATTCCATCATCTTTGGAGGCAGTTTTGGGGCATCTGTTGAGATGACAAACCAGTGTTTGTAGCAGCAGTTTTGGCCTTCATTTTCAGCTGCAAGACACCACAGTTCAACCTGCTAGCATAAGCAAACAAATTAGTATTCACTTGGAAGATTGGTGTGGTTTTATAACATCACATGACGCAGTTAACTGGTAATCTCATGCATGGCACAGATCATTAAGGCTTAGTTAACCAATGTGAAGTAAAGGCTACCTCATGCATGCCGAGTTGTCTAAAGGAATATTCTCCTCATGCATGGCACTAGATCTTAAATATCCAGTTAACTGAAGAGATGGTGGCCATACTCTGAGTTCTAGATTAAGTGCCCTTTAACCCAAAGCATACATGCAGTAAGGCTCAGTTGACTTAAGATAGTGGCGGCCACACTCTTTGAAGACTCCTCTCTTAGTTGGGAGATCTCTTTGGGCATGCATGAGATCCTACACTTGGTGTATCTTCCTCTTGAGTTTACTCTTGCATGTCTATTACTCCTTTGTGAGTTAGCTCTTAGAGATGGTGCACTCTTCTATGACTCTTGTAAGCTCTAATTAGGGCGACCTTCTTCACCTTGTGGTCTTTTTAAGACTAGCATATCTCCCTTATTGAGCTTAATAGATATATCACTTGAAGGCTTTCTTGGACATATGTTGGAGTAATCTCTTCTAAATGTGTGGTGTTAAACTTGTTGGAGCTTCATAGTTGTAAGTTGTTTTAGGTTGTTTGCATGGTCATTTCTATGCTTTGCTCGGGTGATTAGAAGGTATTGCTACCTCCTTGAAGAGGGATGTTTTAAGTTAATCTCTATCTCATCCTTTCTTGCATGCTTACTTATATGGGATTGTGTTGTATCTTTGCCCTGATTCGGATAGTGCAACCATAGACCTTTATCTATAAGGTGCACCCTGTAGAGTTGTAAAAGAAGGCCCTTAAATCATGCGACCTTCTCTCCCTTATTAAACATTTGTGCAAGGCCCTCTTGAGTTGTTCTCTTTTGACTCCATTTGCCCCTTGTGATTTTGGCACTGGTCTCCTTTGGGATTGATCTTCCCTTCCTTCCCATCCCATGTTCTGTCTACTTTCTATATTGCATCCGTTTTTCTAAGGAAGCCTCTTCAATTCACCTTGCCCCTTCTTGCCTTTACCTTAGTGATCCTACCTTAGGGAAGCCCCCCTTGAGTTGTAGAATAACCAACTAGAAGTGTGAAGAGGAAGGGTGTGGTGACTGTGGCCTTTCCCTCTTGAGTTCCCCTTGGGCTAGTTTGTCTCTTTTGGGCTTTAATTTACACATGCAAGCATTGGAGATGTAACACTTTCAGATCCATGAAGTGCTCCATATAGAAGGCCATCTTTGGATGTAACCCACCTTGAGGGTTGATTGAAGTGACTTGCACAAACTACTTGTGGATATCATCTCGCATAATCCTGTTCATCTCTTTCTTGGCAGGTAAGAGGTGGCCAGATGCGTCGAGGAAGCATATAAACAGGGGAAGCCGATTCATCACAATACTAACATACTCCAAAATATTCTAGACCCCCGCATACCATCAATGAGTGTGGCCTGAAGGGTTGGTTGATGCAATGGACTTTGATGAGCCTGAGCATTTGTTATTCTAGTTGAAATCTCAGTCTTATCGTAACAATTAAACTTTAACATAACATTTTGTCAATATTTAAAAGTTTAAAATTGTAAATATATTTAAGCATTTAGTCAACTTTACCGTATTTGTATAGTCGGATATTCATGGAATTTTGAGATCCATGTGATTTTTAGTACATGAAGTTCCAATACAACTGAAAATCTTGCTACTATGTAGTATGGTCACCACCGCCAAACTAAATTTTTTCTCCCATTTGTTACATGCTGATTTTTTTTACCAAAGTTGAACCTTAGGAATTTATAAATATTAAGTTTCAACTTAAAAAAAGATATCTTTTCTATGTACTCCTACCTCAAATTATCCAAGGTTGTCTCCTCTGGTTTGTGTATTACAGTGCCTCGACTCGTTGTATGTTTTTTGTAGTTCTTCGCATTCTTGAACCATGCATCCCCAAATTCTTACCACCATGGCTTTGATACCGTGTCAGAGATGCACACAAATACGTAGGGAAGATAATGCAAAGTACAATAAGAGAGAAATGTACTTGGTTGATTCATATTCCATGTTGTAATTTCATATTACATAGATAAGGGAGGTGTACATTATACAAGTTATGTAATGCCCAAATCATAACTCCTTAATTAGTTAATGACCCAGCTTAATCTAGGTCATGACTTGTTATTTTATTATGATCTCATAAAAGTGATATTCCCAGTTTCTCAAGTTTTGTATACAACTTGAACTAAGACATACTAGACCTTTGCAACTCCACTGCACAATGAGACTGCAATGGTAGAGACTCATCCAAGTTTTATTTCCACACCAACTTCTAAGGTCATCTTGCCTTCAATGGATATTTTCTTTTCGTGTATTTAGAGTTGCTCTGACAATTTTCCACTCCATTAGTAGTAAACCAGACAATCGACATGAATTTCACAGTTACACAGGGAGGACTTCTGGCAAACAAAGTCTTGTCTGCCCCGCTAAATATACGAATCGTTGTGTAATTCCACAATTTCCTCAACTTTATGCTTCTTCCTTGACCCTATTCCATTCAATAGAGCTTTCCACCATTGCTTAAGCAATGGCATTTTCGGTATGCAAAGGGTCCCATAACAAGGCCCAACTACACAACCAAAGGACTATTTTAGACTTCGTTGGAAGCTGGTTTCTTCCTTTTCCTACAAGTACAATAGACATTGTCGACAATTTCCTCCAAGCAAGGAGAAAAATATGAGAATTAGTTAGGTGAAGACTACATATTTTGTGTTTTGAAAGTCCTATTCTAGGTGATAATTGTAAATCTCACTTACCACTCCTTAATCCACCTAACTCCTAAGCTATTTCCACCTATTTCTTCATCTAGCTCAACCTTCCAATTTTTGTACTAATATATATCTAACAGAAGTTAGAAAGTATAACGTGCAAAAATTGTTTACAATTGTGGCAATTTTTCTTGCAGGTTGACATTCATGTGAGTGAGTTCTTTGCTTTTGATGCTTTTGTGTTGTGCACATATCAATATATATTATTACAAATTTCTATTTAGTAGTTATGTATGCATGGATTTATAAATTTTTATATTTTAAGATAATTTTATAAGTTCTATGTGCCTTGCACACTGTATTTTGAGATTTGTACTAGATACTTTGTACCTGTAGAGGAGATTTACCGTACTTGAGACTACATGCAACTTTAAGCATGAACCAATGAGGACTAGGCATTTTTTATTAGTGTTGAAGCCAAATATTTTAATTATAAATTTAATAACATATCATTGAATTGGTGCTCTGGCTATTTAGTATGGGCATTAAATAGTGAGCACATATTTTGGGCATTTTCCATTTTGGGCTATGCATGTGTTTATTTCAATTAAAGAAATTACAATTTTAGTTTTTGTGGAATCATGAATGGTATTTGTTTATGTTCATTGTTTTTGTTTCTTGTGGAATTGTTCCATAATTTATGAATGATCATGTGTGTTTATTAGGTTTGAGTTATTTCACTTGTGTCATATTTATTTGACAAATAGCTGGGAATTTGAATTTTTTCATATTTTGTCATTTTCGTCTCCCTATCCCCTAGAAATTTGGGATTACGTTGCAGTGATCCCTGAAACTCCGTGTTACCAGATCCACCACCCCAGTGTGTAGGATCCGTGGATCCATGGATGCGATACGTATCCGGATCGAATCCGCCTCAGATCCACCATGGAAACGGATCCCCTGCAGAATGAAACGTATCTTGGTCCCATGAAACAGATCCTGTGAAAAATAAAAAAAATTCCTGAAATTTTCAAACGGATCCTGTGAAAAATCAAACAATTCCTGAAATTTCAAACGGATCATGCAACTTCCAGTGCTTTTATGACCCATTGATCCCCCAAAAATGATTTTTTAATGAAAAACTTAAAAACCCTAAACACCTAATGGCTAAAAGCGTAAATCCCATTCTTGCTCAAGGTCTGATCTATCCTTATGTCAAGATATGCTCTTGAACTTAGATATATCAATATCAAGGTTTGCTCTAGAGTCGAAACATTTTAATTTGATATATCTTAATGGTCAAGGTCTTCTGTCAAGGGCTGATCTAACTTTATGTACTATGTTGTTGCTCACTTCACCTACACTGTTCTGTAGTCTTGCCATAGCGTTCAAGAAAACCACTTTATTCCTTGCTGATAGGGACATGTGAATGTGGATCACAAAAACACTATTATGACCTGCTTCAAGTTCATGCTGAAATGGTTTTTAAAATTGTCAATATCACAACTTATCAAATTATCATTTATGGTACATGAACTCTCTTATAACTTATAGTTCTACTCTAGTGTTTCCTAAATAGTTTTGTTTCTTCATTCTATTTTTCTATTTATTATAAATTTTTTTTCTATTTGTTTGTTCTTGCCGTCTCCCCGCCGTATCTGGATCCTGGGTTTTAAAAAATCTAGCAAATCCGCATCTGAACCCGTATCCGTATCCTGATAACTTAGCTGAAACTTGTCTGCTCATCCCTAGAACTTCTTGCAATATAGGCATAAAGTAAAGGTGCTGGGACATCTTTGGAGTGGTTATAGTATGCTCTCCTAATGGCAATCGACAAAAAGTGTTACCTTGAAGATGTCTTCTTCTCTATGAAATGTTTGGTTGCCTCTTTTGCCCAAGTCTTTCCATAGTGGGTTTGGTAAGTTGGCTAGTGGTATCAATCCCGAAACAGGAAAAATATTTTCAGTGATGAATGTGAAAAAAGATTGTTCTTTATGTTCAAAACCATTATTTTTTCCGGGATTAAATATTTTGTAATAGAATTAATGAGGTGTAGATGGAAGAAATTCTAGCTGTCAAATTTTACGTTTCTCCTTGCATATGATCGTAATACAATTTGTTGATTTCTTGTCCTTTGGATTAGCTTTAATAAGGTTTGGTTCTAAAATCATGGGAATGTAGGCATTACAAAGAACCCTTGAATTTGAGGAAGAGTTAGCAGAGAGATTTGGAGCAGGCACTGGTCGTGGAAAAGATGGTGAAAGTGACACGGAAGAGTTGGATGATGATTTAGAACATGAAAAACGAAATGCATCAGAGATAAGGAAGAAGTATGAGAAGCAACTCCCAGCACGAGATGGAAAAGGAACCCAGCATAGTCATGTAAGGATGTCCTTTTTCCTTTTAATCGAGTGTTGTGCTCAATTCTATCTTTCAGATGTCAAGCACTGAGATGATTGTGTAACAGGGGAGCAGAGAAGCCAAAGAATTGTCTGCATATGGAGCTGGAGTAAGTTGCAAATTACTTAATCAACATTTTCATGTCTTTTGTGGCAAGTTTGTTTTCTTTATGTAATGCTTTCCTGTAAAATTTTAATCCAGTTACTTTCTAAACATGCAGTTTAATTTTCGTGGAATAATATCATCTTGCTTCGAGCCACACCTAGCTGTTTATGTTGAACTGGAAGAGAAGACTTTGATGGATAATCTAGAAAAACTTATCCAGGTTGGTTGTTTCTATAACAAAAGTCCTTTCTTGAAGCTGGATGAGTATCATTTATGCAACTTTTTAGCTATCTTTTCATCCGTCGCTTTATTTATTATTTCTGTCTCTTAAAAGACTGCAATCTTCTCATAGGAGGAAACATGGGAGGCAGAGGAAGGGAGTCAGACTAATATCCTATCAAGCAGCACACAGGTTATTTTCTTTGCATTGCTCTTCTTATAAAATATATGAATAAATTTCACCAGAAAGGAGGTGAGGGAATTGAAAAAGATTTGGCAAAAATTCTGTCTCTTCATAATTTATCATATTGTGTGATATTAGTGCTGTGTAGAGTTTTAAATAAATTAAAATGAACTCTCTGAAGATCATTAGTGCTATAAAGAGAAGAATGCTTCAAGATTTAAGGAAATCAACTTTTATTTCTTTAATTCAATAAATGCAAATTTCTACTTTTTTTGGAAATTGCATTTTATATTTTATCACCGAACAATTACGAATGCATCTTATTAGTGTGACCACACAAGTTATCCCTCTCTACATAGGCAAGAAGTTCTAGCATGCTAGCTTTGGATCTGATTTTAAGAAATTCAAACAACTTTCATGAAATTTTAGTTTTTGTGAAATTCATCATTTTCATTTTTCGAAACCTCATATATACTCAAACTGAAATATTGTTACATATTACATTTTTGTTCCAATATCCTATCAACATTGTACATCCTCTTGCTCAAGGTCACATCTGTATTTTGGATAACTTCCTTTGCCTAGTCAAAAGTGTTACCGCGCAATTTGTATGGGTGTCCGCTTGTATTTTCATCACAATTCTCAGTGGGGGTGACATGTTGATGATGGCTTGGATGCTAGCCCATGGATGATTCTTGAGATTTGATGCCTTTTGTTCTTGTTGGTTGATGAGGGTGTGGATGGCGTGTTATGATTTTCATGGTGGTGTTGAGCTCTTGAGTCTTGGCATTTGCTCACATTTTGCAGATGGTTTTTCAGGGTTATTCTAGGGTGAATTGAGAAAAAAACAGGTCTGTGCTTTCAAACCCTTGGTTATCCAACGCCTTAGCTCAGATGAGGGCATGTGATATATTGTTCGAAAGCTCTTTCTGCGCCCTTTCAAATGCTAAAGAACTATCAGCCAGATTTGTAGTAGTTTGGGAGCACTAGAGTCATCATTCAGGCTATTTTTGCTGGATTCTGGGATGTTTTTGAGTAGTTTGGTACCCTATCTGCAGGAAGGTTGATCTCACTCATTGTAGCTTTGTTTGGGAAGTGCCATATATGGTTGGAAATCTCTTTCTGAGATCTTTCCAAAAGTACAGAGCGCTCAACCAGATTCCTAGTAGTTAAGGAGTGCTAGAGTTATCTTTCAAGCCGTTTTTGCTGGTTTTTAGGCCATTTTCCAATAGTTTGATACCTTGTCTCCAAGAAGGTGTATCTCACCCATCCTAGCTCTGCTTGGAAAGTGCCGTAAATTTTTGGAGAGATATTTCCAAAGGTGTAGAGCGCTCAGCAAGATTCTTAGGGGTTTGAGAGCATTGGGGTCATCTTTTAGGCTGTTTTTTCACCTTTTTGGAGCTATTTCTAGCACTTGGTTTGACCTTATTGGCACATGCTTGGACCATTGGCACGATTTAAGGAGAGGTGGTTACACATTGGACCTTTTCTTATCATTATTGATGGGATGTCTCACATGTGTGGCCCATTTGAGGAGTTTGTTACATTCTTGATGGAGCACTCTAGGGTTTTTGTCTTTTTAACCCATGTTGGACCGCAGGAGCACATGGTACAAGGTATTGGTGGAGCGCTTTTGGTTTGTAGTGGTTTACTTGGAGAATGCTCCCCCTTTTTGAGATTTACACATCATTTGGCACCACATTTGAGGAGAGCTTTAGTTGTTAGAGGGATCTAAGTGGTCGAACCCTAGAGCTAACCTCTTCTCATCATTGTTTGACTTATATCTAGTGGTGTTCCCTCTCTCTTGGGCTACATGTTTATCTTTTGCATTGTACATGTGGCATATACCACCTCAAATCATGTAGGAGTATTTGATTTATTTACTCCTCCTGAAGATATATCTAGGGTTTTGGTAGATCTTTTATTATTTTATGGTAAAGGAAGTTGAGCTCCTTTCCTATATAAGAGAGCCTCTTCCTCATTTCGTCATTTGACAATTTTTCCTTGGCTAGACTTATAATTAGGGCAGTTGAAAGGAAAAAATGTCTCATTTGAAGGGTTGTGAGAGAAAATCTCCTCCAATCCTTTCCTGATTTATTCATGGTTTGTATTGTTATAGCATCTTCTCATCTTTAAGGTTATTTTCTTTTTAATACTTTATTGCATAAATCACACCCTAGTTACAATGTTTTGAGTTGCTGCTTTACGGGATCTTCTAGTGATTTCTATTTATCATTTTGTAGCATGTTGGGGTTTATTTGTGGATTGTCAAAGCGGCCCAAATTTCCCCAACCATTTATGAACTCATCACCTTTATTGGTCTGGATTCCTTTTGAATCTATTTTGCCTTGGGATTGGCATTAGTCTTTATGAACCTCCCATCATCCCTTTATCATATCCTACAAAAGGCCCATTTTGCTAGGCAACTTCGTTCCTCATTCTTTGCCTCACCTGAGTTTCCTCTAAAACCTAGGCTTGAGATAGATATGTTTCAGGATTTCTGAGGGGGTCCTCGATATACTCGATGGTATGTACGGTCCAATTTCGTGATCAAAGTTTGTCTAATGCTATACTACTCACATGGGGTATTAGAGAGAGTAACAGTGGTGGCTAACACACTATCTAGCTAGCCAGAAACAACCGTTTGCACTTTTAGCATAAAAGCTATCGAATCAACTGTTTTCAAACATGCATGTTCCCTAGCTGCAGGTTTAAATGCTAACGGCAAATCTTTGCTGATATCTTTATAGACGTCAAAACACGTCTTCTACCCAATAACGAGATCCCAAATAATATGTTCCAAATATTATTAGTAAGATTGCACCATGTCAAGTAGATAACAGCAAAAAAAGATAAATATCATGAAAAATACGTAATGTCATCTACAATATTGCACTTGTAAGATATGAAATTAACCAAGAGCAATAATCAACAAGTCCACAATATTAACTTATATAGGTGTGTGAGATTAAGCTTTGCACAAGTTATATGGACTAGCATCATAAAACCATCCACAATCATAGCATAGATCAATATCTACATAAAGGAAAGTACTTGCAACATTAACTTCAGGATTTCATCATATACACGAGCCCCAAGAACTTAAATTATTAATGTGTGGATTATAACTTAAGGCGTTCGGAAAAGATGATGCTTCTCTTAGATTAGGATTATTAGCTGTAACCATTCAACATGCTTAGATCATCACTTGAATCAAGCACCATGAGACATTGGGTGTACCAATAGGGTGTGCCAATGATAACAATCACTCTACGAACACACCTAAAACCACCTCATAGCAAAGTACATTAACCCAACAAGAAAGATCAAGTTGTTGCAATTTGTTCTGATGAGGCGATTTAGAGCACCTAGCCAATGGTGAAAACCACTCTAAGCAAGCTTCCCAAAACAAATTGCAAGTGATGAGGAAATTAAGGAGAATGAATAGGTCTATACTTATGATCCAAGATAATGTTTCTGATGTTTCTTTTACCCAAACAACCAATCATACCCCCATCTAAAGGGTAAATAAGAAGACTTGAGAATAGCAATAAGGAGACCTTAAAATGAAATTCACTATTCAAAGGAAAGAGGCCGTTTGGGCTGATGCAAAGCTTATGACAGTAGTATCTCTCCAAACAGTAGCAATGTATACCGAATTGAATCTTAATTTTGATGCTAATGCAAATAAATAGGACTGTAGAAGAAATCTAACCAAGACATATATATATCTCAGATCAGAAACAATAAGGTTATATTCAACAACAGCTTGCAAAGATAAATCAGTTTTGAAGAGTACTTTTTAGCCTATCCAACTGTAAGGGAAAATGAGTTCGTTGATGTGTCATTTAGTACTGTCAAACAGTCCTTAAATTTGCAAGATATCTTGAAGCAAATTGAAAAGGTTTTCATTGCAACCAGATTATTTAGCATAAGCACAAAGACTAAAACATTCAGCAGTGAGCACTTACAAGTTGCAACCAATTGGTGAGTAAATGAATCATCTTCAGGTTTTAATTATGAGTGAAACAATAGGTATAGCTGTAAAATATCTCATTCCCCAACCCGGATTCAAGCCACCATTTTCATCATTGTTTAATGCCCAACCCAATTTACTTTCCGCTGCAAATTAGATAATTTTCTCATAAACAATTTGACAGAAACACATGAAGAATTTTACAACTTTAAATGATCAGTAATAAAAACACAGTCACACAGGAAAATTCAGACTCAAATTTTTGGTCAAATGACCCAGGAAAAACCCCAACCTCCGGGGAAAACCTGTTCTTGAGAGAGAGAGAATTTTATATTCTGCAATAAAATTAAAGTACAGCAAAAACAGAGATAAACTTGTTTCAACCACAGTGCTCAACAAATTGACTGAAACTTGTTTCAACCACAGCGCTCAACAAATTGACTGAATTCAAAAATTTTATAATCAAAATTTCTGCCAACTAGCTTCCTTGAAAACCATGCCAAACTGACTGTATGACCGCCTTGATTTCCGTGCCCACTTCTGTACCATACGGACTGTACGGACCTCAATTTCTGTGCCCACCTGCTGTACTGTATGGACTGTATGGGCTGCCTCGAATTCCATGCCCATAAAATCTGTACAGACTGCCTCGAAATTGTGCCCAGGAAAATGCCTCGAAATTTGTGCCAATGCTGTACAGAGCAACAATTACTGCTGTTGTACAGACCTCAAAATTCGTGCCCAGAATTTTCCTCGGGATGCGTGCTGTACAGAAAAATATTCAGTGCTGCTGTATGGTCTTGGGAATTGTGCCCTCTTCTCTTCTCTCTCTGCCTGCAATTTTTCTCCTTATCTGCCCTCCAACTCTCATGGAAAAATGAGAATGAATACTCTAATGCCTTCCCTTGCCTTTTTGGTGTCTAAATGTGGAAGCTGAATAGACATCTAATCCAAGGGCCCAAAATGAATTAGATGGATGGATGAGATTAAATCTACTTTTAATTCTCTCCAAAATTAATTTCATTCACCTCACTTAAATTTATAAAAAAGTCACTTTATTCTCTAAAGTGAAAATTAAAACTCATGTCAAGTTATTAATTGTAAGGGTCACTTTTAATTTTCCCCTTTTTATGACTTAGGCAAAAGTCACTAGGGGAACACTTTCCTAGGTATAAAAATCAATACCCCCTCTTACTGAGGAAGGTGTTCTGCACCACACCCAACTTGTCTCTGAAATGAATGAACTTGCCTCTTCCAAGAGACTTTGTCAGGATATCTGCAACCTACTCATTAGTGGAAATGTACTGCAACTCCACAACTCCTTTCTAAACATAATCACGGATGAAATGGTAACTGATCTCAATATGCTTTGATCTATCGTGAAATACGTGATTCTCAGAGGGTTGGATGCAACTTTGATTGACACAATAAATCACCTTAGTCCTCAGCTCCTGATCAAATAAATCCACCAATAACATGCGAAGCCACAGTGCCTCGCAACTAGCCTGACTGGCTGCCATGTACTCAGCCTCTACAGAACTCAAAGCAATAGACTTTTGCATCTGACTGAACCACGACATTGCTATCAGGCCTAGACTGAAACAACATCCAAAAGTGCTTTCGATCCGCCACACTGCTTGCCCAATTTGAATTCGTGAAGACAATCAAACTAACCTCATTCGATCTCCTATAATCCAGACCATAATCCACTGTACCTGCAAGGTATTTCAACACATGTTTTGCGGCAACCCAATGCACTCTCCTAGGCTTCACCATGAACTGACTGAGAGTGTTCACTGCAAAACACAAATCTAGCCTAGAGTTGACTAGATACATCAATGAACCTATGAGCTGACGATATAAGGTAGGATCCACCAACTCTCCCTCAGAAGCATGAAGGTTCTTCCAGTTGCTGATCATGGGTGTAGACATCGACCTGCAATCCTCTATCCGAAATCTCCTTAGAATATCCACTGCATACTTTCCCTGCCCTAAGAAAATATGACCAGGCTCCTACCAAACCTCCAATCCCCAAAAATAATGCATCAACCCAATGTTAGTCATCTCATACTCTGAAGCAAGATCTCTCTTGCAAACTGCAATAGGTCTCTCCTCACCTGTGATAAACAAATCATTCACATACAACAAAAG
This sequence comes from Pseudotsuga menziesii, assembly GCA_001517045.1. Lineage (NCBI taxonomy): Eukaryota > Viridiplantae > Streptophyta > Pinopsida > Pinales > Pinaceae > Pseudotsuga > Pseudotsuga menziesii. The sequence goes on from LPNX010411517.1 coordinate 510,860, forward strand.
AATGAGCAGATGATCTCCAACCATGATGATGTGGAGATTCAGATCATCCTCACTCTTCTGAAAACCCATTGACAGTAAGTAAGAGTCTATCCTAGAATACCAAGCTTGAGGAGCTTGCTTCAGCCCATACAAGGCTTTCTTCAGCCTGCAAACATGAGACTCTCTCCCATGAATCTCAAAGCCCTGCGACTACTCCACATAAACCTCCTCCTGTATGATTCCATTGAGAAATGCAGTCTTCACATCCATCTGATGGATCTTCCAACCCATTTCCACAGCAATGGAAATCAATGATGTGATAGAAGTATAAGGAGCAACCGATGCAAAGGTCTCATCATAATCAACTCCCTCTACCTGTGAAAACCCTCGTGCCACAAACCAAGCCTTGTATTTCTCCACATTGCCATCTACAACATGCTTTACCTTGTAAAGCCATCGAGAAGTCACCACTGACTTCCCCTCAGGTCTCAGAACAATCTCCCAAACATCGTTCTTCATGATGGAATGGTACTCTTCCATCATGGCATCTCTCCAAACATGATGCTGAGAGGCCTCCTCAAAAGTAGATGGCTCCGAATCACGAAGACTAGCAACCAAGGCCATACCCAACCTATCTGGCATCACTATAGTCCTCACTGGTCCTTTAGGGTCTCACGAAGCCATTTAGGCTTCCTCTTCCCTAAAGGTTGCTCCCAAAATGGTTTGTCATCATCTGAAGAACTCCTAGAAGTAGAAGGCCCAGAAACATGTGTACCAGGAGCTGGTGAACCAACAACTGGTTAAATTTGTGATTCGGTAGCTATGTATGTTGAACCTGTGACCTGAGAACCAAAACCTGTCTTCAAAGAACTTGTTGGTTGAACCACTGAACCTGAAGATCCTGTGCTTGTAACCTGTGGTCCAGTAACCCCGCAAACCTGTGAACTCGTATTGAAGGTACATGTGAAGCTGCTTGAGGTGTGGGAATCTGTTGCTCCTTCTACACTGACTCTTTGGATTTCTTGAAGGCCCGCTCCTCCTCAAATCTCACTTCTCGCCTCACAACAACCTTCCTCAGGGTAGGAAGATAAATGCGGAAGGCTTTCGAAGTCTCATCATACCCCACAGAGATGCCTCTCTTTGCTGTAGGCTCAAGCTTTGTCCTCTTCTTAGACGAGACATGTGAAAAAGTCAGGCAACCAAATATACGAAAATGACTCACCTCAGGCTTCTTGCATGTGAACATCTCCTCAAGAGTATTGTCCCCCAAGGCACGATGGGGACTCCTGTTCTGAAGGTATACAACTGTACTACATTCCTCTGCCCAAAGAAAGAACAAAGTGACCGATCATGTAACATGGCTCTTGCTACTACAACAATAGATTGGTTCTTCCTTTCTGCCACTCCATTATGCTCTGGAGTGTATGGTATTGTCAATTGTCTTCGAATGCCCTCCTGTCTGCAATACTCATCGAACTCCTTGGAAGTATACTCACCCTAGTTGTCTGATCTGAGTGCCAGAATCCTACTCTCAGTTTGGTTCTCCACAAGAGCTTTGAACTCTTGGAACCTTTGCAAGACCTCCTTAGATTTCTTGCTCCTCATGAAGTAGATCTAGGTCTTCCTGGAATGATCTTCGATGAATGTCACATAATACTCAAAACCTCTCAGAGAAACAGACGACATAGGGCCACACAAATCAGAATGTATCAAATCAAGTACTCCTGTTGACCTGCTATCACTGCTCAGAAAAGCAGTCTTGGTGTACTTTCCCAAAGCACATCCTCTGCATACATCACTGTGCTCAGTGCTGAACTCAGACAATCCTGTAACCATGTCCTTCAGCATTCTCAAAGTTGGATGATGCAAATGAACCATCCTCCTATGACATAACTCACAAAGCTCACTACTGCTGCTATGTGTCAAAGCATGCCGAGGCTGAAACAAGACCCTGTACAACTTCCCACATTTGACTCCAATGGTGTAAGAAGCAGATGGTCCTACAGTCTTGGGGAAAACTCACACATGTCCATCTAGGAAAGAAACCCCAAGTCCTCTGTCCTCAATCATGGAAACTGATATCAAGTTCTTCTTCATCCCAGGTACAAACCACACATCCCTCAAGGTCATGGGACTCATGGAATCCCTCTAAAATGTGATGGTCCCACGCCCAACTGCTCTGACAACTGTGTCATCCCCCAACACTACCTCCGCATCTATACCTGCTTGTGAAAGCTCGGAGAATATCTCTCGAGCACCTGTCATATGGCTCGAAGCTCCACTGTTAATATACCATGTGCTAGTGGTGGACGCACTGAATGAATGGCCAGTCAACAAGGAATACTCCCTCTCAAACTCAGTTTCTGCATTGGTGATGATGTATGCTCTCTCTTTATCAACATCCCTAGCACAGAGAGAAAACTCTCTCTCAAATCTAACTGTAAACTCCTCAACCTTTGCTGAAGCTGCTGTCTGCTTCTTCTTCTTCTTCTTCTTTTGTGGGCACTGTCCAACATAGTGCCCAAGCTTCTGACAAGCAAAGCACTTTACAGTGCTTAACTCCTTTTTCTGTCCACCCTGCTGCTTAGTCCCACCCTTCTTGAACTTCTTCTTTCCCTTGGCAGTCGAAGCCACATTCTCCTCATCCTCCCTGCTAGTAGAAGAGCTTCCCTGCACAAGACCTCTCTGAGTCTCCTCTTGAACAAACTCATCCCAAAGTCTGTCCCAAGAGGGCAAGTTCTCCTTGGCTACTATGTCCTCCACAAAAACAGCCCAAGGCATTGCAACCCCATTCAAAGTTGTCCGCACTAGCTCTAAGCCAGAAACAACCTCCCCACTGCTGCAAGCTCATCTCTCATCTGAGAGATCCTAGTAAGGTAGGAAGCCACTACCTCAACCTTGGCCATCTTGATAGTCTTCAATTTCTCTCTCAACACCATTTTCCTATTCTCATTTGAGCTTTGAAACAAGCTGGTCAAAGCATCCCACATTTGGTATGCACGGGTTTTAATAGAAATGTAAGGGATAACATGATCTTTAACTACATATAGAATAACCCTTCTAGCCTTTATGCCCTTCTTGTTGAAGGTAGAAAGTGCTCGTGCATCGGTGGAAGCGGAACTACAATAGGATTCACTGTTGTATTGTGAACCACTTCATCCCATAATTCGTTTTCTTCCAATATAAGCAACAATCTAGCTTTCCATGAGACAAAATTCCTAGCCCCATCAAGCCTATCCTCCAACCTAAGTCCTGTTGCCATTTTAATGCGAAATTCAAATCTCAACAAGGTGCTGCCCACTGACAAAAGAATTCACTGACAGTTTGAAATTTTTCACTGTGTAAAATTCTGCTCTTTCTCAACCTTAGCTCTGATACCATGCAAAATTTTATCTCATTCCCCAACCCGGTTTCAAGTGTTGAAATTGTATCTCTGAAGGTCCTCCCATATTTTTGGTGTGGGTGTGATGAGAGGACTTGAAATTTTTTGTCCTTATGTATTTATGTAACAAAGTGATGTTTATGTAAATAAAGTGAATGTGTTTTTATAACTTTAGAAAAGTGGGTCTCACTTAAAAATGTATTTAATAATTAAAAGTGAGATAAGTTGTGGACCCTTGATTTTATAAAAAGATCTTCAACCCTAGATTAGGTAGTTACTGAAGATAGTTACAAAATCTAGTTACTGAAGATAGTTATAAAATCTAAGTATAAAAACAATGAGAAATGACAAATGAGTACATTCACCATCAAGAGAGGAAGAGAAGAAAATTGAAGACAAAGAAGAGGTCCCTAGCAAAGAAAGGGAACATTTCCCAAGAAGATGAGCAACACACATCCCAAGACAGCTTAGAAGAAATTCGTACAACAATCTGTTAGAGCCGTACAACAGCACATGTGGGCACAGTTTCCAAGGTTACTGCTGGTGCATTTATTGCAGACTGAAAGAACCGTACAACAAAGGTTTTTTTGGCATGTGTGGGCATAGAAATCGAGGAGAAAAAGTGTGCAGGCTGTACAACACGTGTGGGCAGCCGTACAACAGTCATACAATACTTTTTTGGCACTATTTTCGAGGTAGTTTTTGCTGCTGTTCTGTTTTGTGAAATTTTGCCAGTGAGGGTTTAAAAGGAAGCATAAATTTATTGTATCAAATTTCTGAGTTTTTACTCTTAAAGAAAATTTTTCTTCTAGGGTTTTCCCCAAGCAATGGGGTTTTGCCCGGCCTTTTGACCAAAATTCATTGTGTCCATTTGCTTAAAATGTTTCAGTAGTTGACAGAAAATTTGAAGTTCATTTTCAGCAGTGTGGTTTTACTTTCAGACTTTTTTAAAGTTAGAACCCTAGTGTCTGCAAAATGTTCAACATAATGTATGAATGAACAGTTTCAGTATTAAGTCAAATTTCTTCATGGTATCAAAGCTGTGGTATCAGATCACAGTTTAACAAAATCTACTGAAAAAGTTTAGTGAGTGTTCTCTGAAGTTTCAAAAAATTGTTAGATATTTTCTTTAGTTAAAATTTTTGGTTGAAGTTATTTTCCATGATGAACATTAGGTATGAGGATCGGTTGGATGGAGTATCCAACTACATTCCATAGAAGGTAAGAATTACTGCTGTTTTGAAAGAACTTAGGGTTTGGAGTTTTTATTAGCAGTGTCATGAACAAGCCAACAGACAAAGATGAGCTTGAAGAGTTTGAAGCTCATGAAGCCAGAGCCAAGAGAATTATCTTGGATGGAGTTAAAGACCATCTCATACCACACCTAGCAGAAAAGAAAATTGCTAAAGATATGTGGGACACTTTGACCAAATTGTTCGAAGCAAAGAATGAAAATAGGAAGATGGCCCTAAAAGATAAGCTACATAGCATTAAAATGAAAAATGATGAGGGTGTAGCCTCTTACTTAACTCGTGTTACACAAGTTAAGGACGAGTTGGCAGCAGTAGGAGAAACCATTCCTGATTCAGAATTGGTGAGGTAGCCCTGAAGGGCTTCACCAAGAAGTGGGAGGTTTTTGTGAAGTGTATTGTGGGCAAAGAAACTCTTCCAAGTTGGTCCAGATTGTGGGATGACTTCACCCAAGAAGAAATCCGAGATGGGGTACAGGTTGGCCAAACTAGTGAGGATGCTAAGCAGAATGTGGCACTTGTAGCAAAATCCAAGAATACGAAGAAGAAAGATCTAAGTCAGATCAAATGCTTTCATTGTGGCAAGTTGGGACACTATGCCACAAAATGTCATGAGAAAAATATTGTGAAGACGGAAAGAGATGTAGCAGCATTTGTAGTTGTAGAAGAGTTTGCTACAATGTTTGAGCAAGAGTTTTCTCTTGTCTCAATTGATTCCAGCATAGGGAGTTCCATATTTGAGCATGTCTGGGTTGTTGACAGCGCTGCAACTAGACATATGACTGGAGTCTATGACACTTTTCAGGTCATCACAATGCTAGGGACGAGACACTTCATTCAGACAGACATTGATAGTCCTCAGATTGCTATTCAAGGGGTTGGAACAGTCAGGTTCCAACTAGACCTTAGAGAAACTCTGGAAGTTCATGGAGTGTTATTTGTACCTGGGATGAGAGTGAGCAAACTCTCAGTTTCATCATTCGAGGATGAAGGTTTCGGGATGATGGTGAGGTCTGGTAATATCTTCCTGTATTAGAGAGATGAGCCAGTTGGTACCACCATCTTGTTGGGAGATCGTAGGGATAGATTATATGTCCTGTGAGGACATGTTGTATGACCAAGAGCAGGAGCAGGAGGATGGCTATTTGAGTCAGAGGATGATGTACTACATTTGATAGAGATGAGGAGAGTGACTCTCTCTTGAGCACTAGCAGAAGACTCAGCCAGTCAAGTGATGGTGAAGTTGAGCAGGATGATGGGACTCAGGTTGAGTCTCAGATGTCAGAGTTTTAGTTTGAGATTGGGCATTTGTTTTCGATGTTGATTCCAAAGCAGGAAGGAGCTATTGCAGGAGTCCGAGATGGAGATAATGTTGCAGACCTTCCTCGTTAGGAGGGAGTGTTGAAATTGTATCTCTGAAGGTCCTCCCATATTTTTGGTGTGGGTGTGATGAGAGGACTTGAAATTTTTTGTCCTTATGTATTTATGTAACAAAGTGACGTTTATGTAAATAAAGTGAATGTGTTTTTTTAACTTTAGAAAAGTAGGTCTCACTTAAAAATGTATTTAAGAATTAAAAGTGTTTAATTATTAAAAGTGAGATAAGTTGTAGACCCTTGATTTTGTAAAAAGATATTCAACCCTAGATTAGGTAGTTACTGAAGATAGTTACAAAATCTAAGTATAAAAACAATGAGAAAGGACAAATGAGTACATTCACCATCAAGAGAGGAAGAGAAGAAAATTGAAGACAAAGAAGAGGTCCCTAGCAAAGAAAGGGCACATTTCCCAAAAAGATGAGTAGCACGCATCCCAAGTTAGCCTAGAAGAAATCTGTACAACAATCTGTTAGAGCCGTACAGCAGCACGTGTAGGCATAGTTTCCAAGGTAACTGTGGGTGCATTTATTGCAGATTGACAAAACCGTACAGTAGAGGTTTTTTTGGCACGTGGGCACAAAAATCAAGGAAAAAAAGTGTGCAGTCCGTACAGCACGTGTGGGAAGCCGTACAGCAGTCGTACAATACTTTTTTGGCATGATTTTCGAGGTAGTTTTTGCTGTTGTTTTGTTTTGTGAAATTTTGCCAGTGAGGGTTTAAAAGGAAGTGGAAATTTATTGTATCAAATTTCTGAGTTTTTACTCTTAAAGAAAAATTTTCTTCTAGGGTTTTCCCCAAGCAGTGGGGTTTTGCCCGGTCTTTTGACCAAAATTCATTTTGTCCATTTGCTTAAAATGTTTTAGTAGTTGACATAAAATTTGAAGTTCATTTTCAGCAGTGTGGTTTAACTTTCATAATTTTTTAAAGTTAAAACCCTAGTGTCTGCAAAATGTTTGACAGAATGTATGAATGAACAATTTCAGTATTAAGTCAAATTTCTTCATCAATCCACCATTTTCATCATTGTTTAATGTCCAATCCAATTTACTTTCTGCTTCAAATTAGATAATTTTCTCAGAAACAATTTGACTGAAACACATGAAGAATTTTAGAACTTTAAATGAGCAGTAATAAAAACACAGTAACACATGAAAATTCAGTCTCAGAAATTTTTAGTCAAATGACCCAGGAAAAACCACAACCTTCGGGGAAAACCTGTTCTTGAGAGAGAGAATTTTATTTTCTGCAATAAAATTAAAGGACAACAAAAACAGAGATAAACTTATCTCAATCACAGTGCTCAACAAATTGACTGAATTCAGAAATTTTATAGTGAAAATTTCTGCCAACTAGTTGCGTCGAAAACCGTGCTAAACTGACTGTATGGACTGCCTCGATATTTGTGCCCACTGTTGTACCATACAAACTGTAGGGACCTCGATTTTTGTGCCCACTTGCTGTACTCTATGGACTGTACGAAACTGTACAGACTGTACAGTCTGCCTCAAATTCCGTGTCCATAAAATCTGTATGGACTGCCTTGAAATTCGTGCCACTACTGTATGGAACAGCAATTAATGCTGTTGTACGGACCTCAAAATTTATGCCCAGAATTTTCCTCGGGATGCGTGCTGTCCGGAAAAATATTCAGTGCTGCTGTACGGTCTTGGGAATCGTGCCCTCTGCTCTTCTCTCTCTGCCTGCAATTTTTCTCCTTCTTTGCTCTCCTACTCTCATGGAAAAATCAGAATGAATACTCTAATGCCTTCCCTTGCCTTTTTGGTGTCTAAATAAGGAAGCTGAATAGACATCTAATTCTAGGGCTCAAAATGAATTTGATGGATGGATGAGATTAAATGCACTTTTAATTCTCTCCAAAATTAATTTCATTCACCTCACTTAAATATATCAAAAAGTCACTTTATTCTCTAAAGTGAAAATTAAAACTCATCTCAAGTTGTTAATTGCAAGGGTCACTTTTAATTTTTCCCTTTTTATGACTTAGGCAAAAGTGACTAGGGGAACACTTTCCTAGGTACAAAAATCAACAATAGCAGTAAGATGTAATGTTAGAACAGTCAATCATTTAGTAATTGAAGAGACTTCCATATCTTGAAATTGGCGTACTATTGTCACAGTGATCAAACGAGCAAACCAACTTCCAAGTATGTAGATGGCCGAATTAGATCACTTCAAAAGACAGTCTTTTTAATCTTGTAATAATGTATCAGAACAGTAACAATGAAGGGCTGATCTGGTTGTGGTTACACGATCCTTGAAACTCAGATTTTGTATAAGGCACAATTAAGCAGAGGGACTATGCCAATGTATGATCACAACCATAATCTAAGAGGGCTGGATAAACTTTATGAAGCAAACTGATTTCTTTAGTACAGGTCTCTGTCAACAGGAAGAGGGTTATATTAAGGTCAATATGCTGTCAAACCCTGCAGATTAGAGGAGCTGAATAGGTTCTTTTGCAATTTTGAAAATAGCAATGTAAAGAGGATCAGAAACTTCAAATGGATAAACCCTCAAAAAAGAGCAAGGTTCAAAATCTTATTGTTTACTGTTACCCAAAGGCAAATTAAGAAGGCCGTTTTATTGAAAGGAAAATAGGGCTTAACAATTTGCTGTCTAATTTTAATGTTGACTGAATGATCCATTCTTAGTGAGCATGCAAAGGTAACTCCTTTGCACAAGAATGGACTTGATATGTATATATTGTCAAATACTAAACTCAGATGTTGAAAACCAGCAAGAACACGTATGCTAGATATTCAATGAGAAGATACCTGTGGAAAAACTTAAAAGAGATGCTTGGAAACCTTTAAACAAGAAGCTAGATAATATGCTGGTTTAGTAGGGAAAGAAAAGGCATGTTAGGGTTTCAAGAGTGGTTGAAGCCTTTCATGAAGCTTCTCTCTATAAAATCGATCTAAGCACCTGCAAAATTTTAGAGAGAAAATTCAGTAATAAGACATGGAAGATAAGTTTAGGAAAATTAAATAAAATACTATTGTAAAAATTAGACTAGTGCCTAGTTAAATTGTTGAGCCAAGAATGGAGTCTAGGAACATGTGAAAATTTGAGTAAAATTTGCAAGATCCACTGAAGGGAAGGCCACCCTGTCCAATCATATGGCCACTTCCAAGATAGCTTTGAAACCCCAAAGAGACTTGAGAACCTGGATCCTAAGGCATGGGAGATAAACACAATCTTCACACACTTATTAGCCAAGTTAGGTCAAATATATTATCATTATTTATCCAAACAAAAATAAAATAAGAAGGGCAGGAAGGAAGAAAACATTCAATTCAAACCCTAGGCTAGATTAAAATCACTTTGACAAAAAATAAATTTACCTTAGTAGTAGCTTACCCTTCTCCTCACAATAGCTTGAGCATATCCACCAAGCCCCAACAATGCAACAAAGGCAAAACAAACCTTAACTTAATGATCAATTTACTTTCCTTGAAAAGACACCATAATGTTTTTTTTTCAATTTTCAAAATAAAATGCTAATATGTATATGAAAAATACCATACTTTCATAATTTCATACCTCATACCATACTTTCATAATTTCATACCTCATGCCTCATACCAATACCATCATTGTGGAGTTGCTAAGATGAGCTTCCAAAAGCCTTCAAACTGTTGCGTGTGCTCATCTCTACACACAACAAAGTCTTCAATAATATGCAATGAACAAAGACTTTGTCCCTTCATGGAGTGGCCATGTGAGAATAAAAATCTGCAATAAGAGTCCCTCACAAAATATCATGAAGCATAGTCTTCAAATTTTTGAGATAGAGGAGCTTGTCCTTGGCAATGGAGCCAAAAGTGTTACCTCCCAAACCAACATGTGTGATTAAAGTCCAAGAAGCAAGCTAGCTGATGGGAACTCAAAAGGAAAAGGCCAATGTCACCATAGCAATCCCTTTCGCACTTTCAGTTGGCGATTCTCCAACTCAAGGGGGGCTTCCCTAAGATAGGATTACTAGGTCAAAGATAATGAGGAGAAAGGTGAGATGAAGAGGTTTCCCTAGCAAAATGGTTATAGCATAGAAAGTAAAGGTAAAGGTGTTGGGAGGATAGAGAGAAACCAATGAAGAGGCTAGTGACAATCCACGAAGAGAAAATGGAGTCAGAATTTCAATCTAAAGGGGCTGTGTTTCATATGTTACTAAGGGGGAAAGGTTGCATGATTGATCAAACCTACTTAGTGAAGTGCAAGAATATACTAGGTTTTACAAGGGAAGAGATTGAATAAAGTATCCACTTCCTTTCTAGCTTTGGGGGTGCACCATACACACAAAAGATCAATATTACACCCTTCAAATTAAGAATGAACGAAAAAATTAGTACATGTATGTGCACAAATACAAAGGAAAAGAGGATAGAGATAACCATAAATTCTTTCCTTTCCAATGTAGTATTAATACCTTTGCATGGCTTCCAACCCAAAACATAAAAATTTCAATGTGAAAGAGCTAGCAATACTTACAATCTTTGAAAGCTCCAAACAAGATTAAATCATACACATCAACATTGCATACGTCCTCTCGGCGAAAAAATCGCCAGGGTCTAGAAAACATTGTTTCAGAGTATCTCGAGAACACATTGGCAAACATCGACAAACTTAAAAAAATACAAAAAATATTCATTTTTTTAAACATCTAAAGCAATAAGAACATCAAATAAACACATTGCCACATGAATATGGAAAGAGAACTGTTATATAAGATATATAAGATGTCTCGTGGTACATTACACACCAAAAACGAATCGTGTCCTGAATCCTAAGTCACAAAATTATATAATAAACGTATCTCATGATCGTCATCATGACTCATGAGTCATCTACAATGAAATCAAGTAAACAAACTATCAATTCCAATGTCTGATGATGCTCTCCTCCTCCAATCTGTAATTTGCAAATGATAAAAAAACAAGTGAAAGCCGACTTTAAAACTCTTGTGTCGGCCTGGTCAATTTTTTCCATTTTAGCCAATTTTTTGCCAATTTTTGCCGATTTTTGTCGATTTTTTAGTCGATTTTTTTTTTCCGATTTTTTACTGAAAACTTGACTTGCAGTTCATCCCATGATTTTTCTCGATGTGGCCGATTTTTCGGCGATGTTTGCAACATTGCCTCAAATACATGTAAGAAAAGCTCTAAGAGTGATATATTGATTAGGTTCCAAGAAGAGGAAACTTAAGAAGTCCAACCCTGATTTACAATGAAGAGGCCTCCTCCTTGGCCTCTTTCATATGTAGCCTCATGAAGCAGGAGGGCCACATGCCAAGTCTTGAACACATCCATGATAGAGGGCACCACATCTAGGAGAAGATAACTAACATTTGGTGGAACTCAAGAAGACTAAAGGTCCACCTTCATAGATTAGGCCATATGGGGGAGGCAAATTATCCTCGAATCAAGGGATTATGTCCCCAAGAGGTGTGCCTTGTTAAAAATTAGGGTTTTAAAACAAAAATTTAACAAATGTTGAAATACACAAAGTACTACTGAAATAAAATCATAAACAGTAGGACAACAACAGTAATAAAAATAAACTAATTAACAAAAATTAAAATTAGATCTGATAACTTACTTGATGAGGAGAACCTTCCTTATACTTAGAGTTAATTTTTAGATCAGATCTTGCTTCTCAGAGGCAAGTCAATAAATGGAACAAATAATTGACCCTTACCTAAGGGTATGCACATACCTAAGAGAGAGAGAGATAAAGTACTAAAGAATAGGATTACACAGTTACGACAAAAGGTACAACAACTGAGTGAGGGTAGGACACATCCAAGATCATCTCCAAGACATCAACCAAGACAACCAACAAGTACCACAAGTCCAAATGACTCCTACTCCAGTCAACACTAGATGAGGAAACACAATGCAACCCATAATAGACCTCAGTTAGTAAGCAACGACCCTAGAGCAAACTCTAATAGTGGACAACAATTTCAAATAGTGGACGACAACCACCTAGCATCCCATGACAGTCATAAACAACCCTCGAAAAGAAGCAACAACCCTCAAGATGTCAGCATAGGCCCAAAACAGGCCTTAATCAGTAGCAACAACTTCCAAACAAGCCTCGACAACCTCTAAGCAAACCTCAACACCCTCAGGAGAGACTTCTTAGTGGTCGACAACCTCCAAACAAGCTATAGCAGTAGATGACAACCTCAAATAGGCTACAACAGAAGACACTAGCCTTAAATCAGACCCTAACAGCAGGTGGCACTCCAAACAGTCAACACTGAGCAAGGAGGGAGAGCGCAACCTTAAATCAGACCTTGAAACCATTGATGTCATCCAAACCAGTGCATCCAAACCCTTGAATAGTCATAAGGAGTTAGATCTCAGATTTCCTCTTCAACATGCATTCATAATGAAGGCTTAGACTTATATTTATAACCTTTTAATGACTCCTAGAAGGTTCTACCTTCTATTTCTTCATTGACTTTAGGGTTACTCTACAAGGTCAAGACGTCATCCCTTTTTAGGAAGATTTCCACATTAAATATATAATTTAATGTTAGGACGTCTTTAGGAGAGGATACCTAAGACATGGCTAAGGATAGGATGACACACTCAAGGGGGGTGCTAGAACATAGGACCAACAAGGGAGGGGTCAACATAAGACTAAGCGACACAAGGCTAATCACAAGTCAACAAGAGGTGTAACAACGAGGGGAGACAACCCTTTTTATCTCTCCCTCTCAATGTATGTGGTCCACAAGTGTCCCATACAATAAATGAAAGTTGACCATCACCATATAAGGAAGGTTCACTCTGGATGATGTGATCTTTTGATCCTCCTCACTGCTCCTAAGGTCAAATGCTAGTGACTCCATTAAGGGGTGGCCAATCCCTTGAGGAAACGACCTAGCTCAACAATCTCGAAGACCTAGGAGAGGAGGACATCATCATCTTGGTTAACTAACCAAGATCGACTTGGTTAATTGACTAGGTACCCTAAGGATCAACTAGGGGCCCTAGGTAACTGCTAGGGGATTATTTGAGTTGATCGTAGATCAAGTTCCCTAGATAACTTCTAGGGTTATACACTGCTTCGTCCCAAACCAAGATCCCTAGATAACTGCTAGGGGCCCTTGATACCTGCCACATACTTGCTAGGGACTTACACTGCCTGGTTAACTGACCAAGATCCCTAGTTAACTGACTAGGGTGCCATCCTCCCAGAGAATGGCTCTCACAGCTGCATTATCTTTAACACTCCCTCTCAACTAGAGAGGCGTTCTCCACAACACTAAGCTTGTCTCGAAAGTACGCAAACTTTGTCCTGGACAGAGGCTTAGTCAACACATCGGTTAGTCGTTTATATGATAGAACATACTGAAGTCTAATGGCATTTTTCTTCACCATATCCCTAACATAGTGATACTTTCTCTCGATATGTTTTGACCTGTTATAGAGCACAGGGTTTTCTAAGAGCTTCAAACAACTCTGGATGTCAGCAAGAAGCTTGATCTTATAGATCCAATTGGATGTTACAACTAACTTCCCTTGTTGTTTGAGAACCAATTTCCTCTTGTCATTTAACTGGAATTCTTTTATCATAGCACGTTTCCAAACCTGATGTTTGGTTGCTTCCTCATGAGTCAGAAGTGAAGGGTTCTAAATCAATGATGTGGCTCAACTGAGATACCAAATCGGAGCACCCTTGAAGCCTATCAATAGGCTCCTTAATGGGATCAATTGAAGGCTCCTTGGACTCCTCCCTTTGCTTGTTTGAAAGGGATGACTTATGGACTGGACTTTTTGAAGCTGGCGCTTCTTGCACTTCCATGTCTATATCACTAGGAGGCATTCTGGAGTGACAAGAAGCAACTTCCTAATGGAGGATCACATCTCTACTTTTCTTTTCTGCAATCCTATTATGCTGGGGATTGAAGAGCACAATTGGCTCCCTCTTGATCTTTAAATCTTGACAAGGGTTATCAACCTTATGCTAGTCAACCTCTTCTTCATTATCTGTGACCATCCTCTTGTGCCATAGTTCGCAAGATTTGATTGATTCATGAACTAGAGCTTGAATAGTATGCCTTGAAACCTTATAAAGGGTGCCTTCACAGATTCCAATCACAATGGTTGAACTCAAGTTTCCATCCTTAGGCCACATTAGGGCCTTTTCTCCTGAGAAGGCTACTGTGAACCCCTTGTCTTCTAGAACTCCCACTGAAACAAGATTCTTTTTTAATCCAGGAACATAAAATTTCTTCAATGTGTATAATCGTACTTGAATCAAGCTTGAAGGAGGCCGAAGTAGCTCCTTTTATGGCATAGGTACTATCTTCTCCCAATTCCACTTTCCCATTGAACTTCTTGTCCTTGTAATCTACAAGAGCCTTCCTGAATCCAGTCATATGCTTGGAGGCTCCACTGTCTATCCACTAGGAATTTGTTGAGTTGGGGATGGAACTTGAGAGTGCTAAAACCAAATAGCATTCTTTTCTTTGATCTTGATCTTTGGTCTCATCCCTTGTTTTCTTTCGTTGTGGCCCTTCCTCTTCTGTAGCAATTGAATCATTGTACTTTCCTTTTTGTGACTTCTTGTTAGGAGGTTTCCTACAATTTCTTGCAAAATGACCAAACTAGCTGCAGTTATAACACCTTACCTTTGATATGTCAAAACGCTTACCTTGAGGTTTCTTGCCTTTGTCTTTGAGCTGAGGAAATCTCCTTCCCTTCTTTGTCTTGAAAGCAAGGCATGATCCTTTTCAGTGGGAGGCCTAGATCTGCTTCGAATCCTTCCTTCTTCTTCTAAGTAATCATGCCACAACCTTTCAAAATTTGGATGTAAATCTCTTCCATTCAATACTGCCAGAAATGTCTCCCAAGATGCAGGAAGACCATCTAATGATGTTTGCACAAGGTCATCATCATATACTTCAACTCTAATGGCCATGAGTTGATCTCTTATCTGAGAGATCTTGGAGAAGAAAGTGGCAACTGACTCATTCTCTTCAATCTTCAATGAACAAAGTTGCTTTTTCAAATCCTTACTCTGTGTAGGAGCCTTTGTTTCGTAAATATTTGCTAGGGCATTAAAGCATTCTTTTGCTGAAATAGAGGAGCTATAACAAGCATCAAATTGTCAAAGATGACTCTCTTTGCATTGGCTTGCTTCTTCTTAAAGGCTACTCTTCCTTGATTTGTTTTGGGCTCTTCCACAATCTTAGTAACCAGATCATCTAGGTCACTTTCCTCTAGAATGTTCATGACGTTAACTTTCCCAACATTGAAGTTTGAGGCTCCTTCAAGTCTATCTTCTAACATAACTGAAGAAGAAGCCATCTTCAAACCCTCACTGCAAACTTGATGAGTTCTGAAATAAAATCATAAACAATAGGACAACAACAGTAATAAAACTAAACTAATTAACAAAAAATAAAATCAGATCTGATAACTTACTTGATGCAGAGATCCTTCCTTAAACTCAGAGTTAAATTTTAGATTAGATCTTGCCTCTCAGAGGCAAGTCAATAAATGGAACAAATAACTGACCCTTGCCTGAGGGTATGAACGTAAGTTGCACGAAACGGGGAAACGTGGAAACGCAACCCCCGCCAAATTTTGGAAATGGGGAAACACGATATATATATATATATATATATATATATATATGAGCAAGTACATAATTATTATAAAACATAAACCATAAATTATTAATTATATTTAGCTGCAAGCAACATTGCCAATGATAAATGATAAATGCTACAGATAAAATTAAATCATACATGTAACATTACAGTTTACTCACGGACCCAAGTTTATATCATTTCATTCATGCAAGTAGTAATATCCAAAAACAACCTTTGTAAAGGAAGCTATATAGTATATATCCAAAATTAGCCTTTACATATGAGGCTGCAAGTACAATGTATCAAACTATGAACAATGAACAAACTAACATATAAAAAAAAGTAAAACATGAGCGCAGACTAATTGTCATCCTCATCTTCATAGTCTTTCTTAAAAATAGAACACGAAACATGCTCAACAGCAAAATGTAAAGTGCAAGAAGTATTTCTAATTCCACTTCTAGGTTCCTCAATACTTAGTGCAGCGAGAGAGAGGTCCAAGTCAGTAAATTTTGGCTCGACATCCCAATCTACACAAAGCCCACTACTATATTTCGAGCCCTGAGTGCTCGAGTTGCTTTTGTGAGGAGAGAATGAAGTGGTGTTCTCCTTTATAATTTTCTTCCATCTAATTAGAAACATCTAGAATTAAATTTTATTTTAAAATTTAATATATTAACCGTTAATTATTGAAATTCGTGGTCCAAAAGAGACTTTATTTGCGAGTTTTTTAAGTGACATACTTTTATTTGATGGGAAACGCTTCATACATGAGAGCAAACGCGATGGAAACGTGTTTCCGTCTGTACAGAGGAGTTTCTCATACAAGAAACACGTTTTGTATAGTCGAAAACGAGTTTTTGCCAAGTACCATACGCATTTCCGAGTTTTCGAGGGTGAAACGGGTGCCAGACCCGAGTTTCCTGCAACTTAGGTATGAACATACTCGAGAGAGAGAGATAAAGTACTGAAGAATAAGATTAGATTGTTACAACAGAAGGTACAACAACTGAATGAGGGCACAACACATCTAAGATCATCTCCAAAACATCAACCAAGACAACTAACAAGTACCACAAGTCCAAATGATTCCTCCTCTAGTCAATGCTAGAAAAGGAAACACAACGTAGCCCATGAATAGACCTCAATCAGTAAGCAACATCTCTAGAATAGACTCTAATAGTGGACAACAACCTCAAACAATTGACGACAACCACCTAACAGCACACGATAGTCCCAAACAACCCTCAACAAGCAGCAACAATCCTTAGGAAGTCAACGCAAGCCCAAAAAAGGCCATAATCAGTAGCTGCAGCCTCCAAACAGGCATCAACAACCTCAAAGTAGACCTCAACACCCTCAGGGCAGACTTTTCAATGGGCGACAGCCTCCAAACAGGCTATAGCAGTAGACGACAAACTCAAATAGGCTATAGGAGCAGACGACAACCTTAAATCAAACCCTAACAGCAGGTGGCATCCCCAAATAGTCAACGATGAGCAAGGAGAGAGAGCGCAGTCCTAAATAAGACCTTGAAACTCTTGATGTCATCCAAACAAGTGCATCAATACCCTTGAACAGTCACAAATAATAAGATCTCAGATTTCCTCTTCAAGATGCATTCATAATGAAGGCTTAGACTTATATTTATAACCTTTTAATGACTCCTAAAAGGTTCTACTTTCTGTATCTTCATTGACTTTAGGTTTACTCTACAAGGTCAAGATGTCATCCCCTTTTAGGAAGGTTTCGACATTAAATATATAATTTAATTTTAGGACGTCTTTAGGAGAGGGTACCTAAGACATAACTAAGGATAGGATGACACACTCAAGGGGGGCGCTAACACATAGGACCAACATGGGAAGGGTCAACACAAGACTAAGCCAACACAAGGATAATCACAAGTCAACAAGAGGTGTAACAACAAGGAGGGGAAACAACCCTTTTTATCTCTCTCTCTCTCTCAATGTATGTGGTCCACAAATGTCCCATACCATATCTGAAAGTTTATTGTCACCATATAAGGAAGGTTCACACTGGATGATGTGGTCCTGTGATCCCCCTGACTGCTCCTAGGGTCAAATTCTAGTTACTCCAGCAAGGGTTGGCCAATCCCTTGAGGAAACAACCTAGCTCAACCATCTCGAAGACCTAGGAGTGTAGGACATCATCATCTTGGTTAACTAACCAAGATTCACCTGGTTAACTGACCAGGTACCCTAGGGATCAGCTAGGGGCCCTAAATAACTGCTAGTGGCTTATTTGACTTGATCCTAGATCAAGTTCCCTAGATAACTGCTATGGTTATACACTGCTTGGTCCCAGATCAAGAATCTCTCTGGTGTAACTGACTAAGAGGCCTTAGTGATCAGTTAGGGTTTTTTTCCATGGCTGACACTGTTTGTTCCTAGACCAAGATCCCTAGATAACTGCTAGGGGCCCTAGATACCTGCTAGGGACTTACACTGCCCAATTAACTGACCGAGAACCCTAGTTAATTGACTAGGCTACCATCCTCCCAGAGAATGGCTCTCGCAACTGCATTATCTTTAACATGCCTCACATAGAATGAGGATTTCTCCAACAAAATTCCCCAAATCAAGGATTCTTGGCCCTAGAATCAACAGATTATGTCCCCAATAGGTGCATCCAACATAAATTGGGGATTCCCTAGACAGAAATCCCATAAATCAAGGAATCTTGTCTCTAGAATCCATGAAATAGGAAAGCATGTCTTCAGGAGGTGCACCTAGCATGCTTTGCTTGGTTTAATTGGTCTAAATGGAGTGGACCTACAATTTTTTAAGGAGGGGGGAGTTCCACATAATAAATACATCCATCAAACTATACTATACACTAATACAACATGATAATCACCCTAAGGGACTCTAAGCCATTTGCAACTAATTATGTTTTGTTGAGATCTAGAATTTGAATGAAGTCATCTTAGTTGTCTCTTGGGTTACTCTCACACAATGTCCTCAATGTTGAGCGATAGGCCACATCATCATCCTTGAACTCCAAATTTCCTACACCAACATGGTTCCACAACTTAGTGAAGGTGTCCTATGTTAGAGGTCTCGATAAATGCACTATTGAAAGTGGGCACGTGTAGGCCATCCAAAGTAAAGCCAAGATCGTAAAGAGAAGATCCACTGTAACATGCTAACTGACAAAAGGTATGAAGAGTGGCTCAAGTTGTCCTTGAGGCTAACGTAGTGAAAAGTAGTATATCCACTAAAGACCAACATGGTAGGAAGAGATCCACTGGAATATGGAGAGAATCATTTGTAGAATTATCTTTAAAAAAATAGTGCAGTAGATTCTATGAACATGAATAGAGAGACTACAACAAAGAAGGTGATAAACTACTTAGCTCACCTGCGAGATCAAGTGGTCATAGTCTCTATTACCCCTCATATTGTATGAAGATCACATATGTGATTTTCATCACATCACTAGTGTAATTTTTCAAAAGGGTCGAGCTTGCAGTTCTTGATGGTTAGATATTTGGATGGTTAGGGGGTACAATTGTGTTCTCGACTCAAAGATGGTACTTCTACATGGTTGAGTGATGGCCATGGTTGTTGACTAGGAGTTTTGGTTTGATGTCTTCATGGTTATTATTGGTGAAGTATCATGTGCCTAACAAGTAAAACAATGCTCATAGGATGGTGCACTCCCTATAATTAATGATTAAAATGATACTTGACTAAAGTAATAAGCTAATTAATTAACCCTTAAGTATTTTATGGGACGGGAGTCCATCAACTTAGGGCCTCCCTAAGTTTTGAAGTGTTAATAATTGTACTTTTTAAGCAATGGATTAATTTAGGTGTTTAGGCTTGGGTTTTCTGAGGTTTTAGTATGATTAATTAATGTTAAGAAATATAACTAATCACAGTAATTAACCAAAGTACTTAAATTTTGCACTTAGGATTAGTTTAAATATCTCTTAAAGAAGGGGGTGCTAGGCACTATGGTCCCTTATTGACACTCAATGGAGCATTATTATTGGAACAACCTAGGGAATTTGAAGGCACTTGACACATAAGGGATCTTATCATGACATAACTTGTGAAGCGCTGGCCTTGATTGGAGGACCACTTGCACAATGCACATGGAAAATTGTTACATTTTTGGAGAGGCGACCTAACTTTTGGGTCATTTATCTTTTGATAGAGTGGCTAAAACTTTGTCAGCTCAACGACATTAGATGCAGAGTGGTCGTGGGATTTCCAAAAGTGGTAATAATAGAAAATTCGATAAATATTGAGGAAGTTGACAATTTCAACATTGTCGCCTTGAAACCCTTACGATATTTTGACCTCTCAATTTAGGAACACCCACCTTGGATGCTTGAGCATTTTGATGATTTCGAAATAATATTTTTAATAAATGCTCATGGGGAAAATGTTGTAGCTCTCGAGGATGTTTGCTTGGTCAATCAGTCAAAGAAGGGGTGCGTCCTCTTTCTGTGAGCCACTTGGAGGTGGTCGGTAACTAATTACATTCTTTACTCATTGTTGAAACTTTCTCATGAGTTAGTTACTTGCAACAAGTGGATCTAACGTCTTTTGGCTATTATTGAAAAGTTTGTTAAGAGAATTGTGGATGTAAGATAGACACTTATTATTTAATTGTAAAGGAAATTGAGCTACACTCTCTGTATAAAGAGTTGCCCTTCCTCATTGCTTTTCATGGTTGGATTTTTAGAGTTTCCTCTAAAAAAGGAGAGGCAGTCTTGACCTCATCCTACCAGTCTATCAACTGCATCCAGATCATGACAGGAGGTTCCGCACTCTAGGTAGCGTCACACTACCCATTATAGCTCCTCTTCCAGTTCTTCCTTCAGATAGAGTTCTATTTCGAGATTGCTTCATTTGGCTTCGGAGCCATAAGCTACCATCACTATTAGAGAAAATAAGCTATGTTCTTGAATAATTAAGGAATATCTCATTAAATGGAAGAATCTTCCAAAAGAGGATGCATCTTGGGGAACATAAAATTTTTGTCAGCAATATCCTTCATTACCCTTGCTTTGAGAACAAGGCATCTCAAAAAGGGGAGGGCAATGTTATATATATATATATATATATATATATATATATATATATATATATATATATAGTGTAAATAAATAAATAATAAGAAAGTTAATAAAATAGAATTAAAAAAATTAATTAAGTAAAGAAATAATAATTAAAAGATATGAATGAAAACTCCTAACTTTCTGTAAAGGGCTACCAAGGCAACTCCCGAGGGCCGACACATATTTATGTGGGCCTACTCTCTTGTATTCAATCATCTTCATTCATTCATTTTATACTAGATATTTTATTTTTAGAATCAATTGAGCTCGGGTATTTTTATGCTGCATGGAATATGACATCAAGTGGAGCACTTAACCTTGTTGGCACACATGTTGAGGCATTTCACATTATTGCTAGAGGATGGGGTCATCCCCTCCTCTATGGAGTTAGTTGAGCTGCACCATGACTAGGCATGTGAAGGGTCTTATTATATTATTTGCTGACTTTTTTCTTTGTTGCACATTTTCGGAAAGTTGTTACACATTGGATATTGTGCTAAGGAGGTTGTTGAGGAGGTGTCCTAGCTTTGGGGACCACTCTTTGGCATTTTTGAGTCATCTTTTAATTGTGCACGTTTAATGAGGGATGATGCAGCTTGGAGACCAAGTCTTATGAGCTGGTTGAGGGTTTCATTGCACACCTTTCTATGCTATTGATGGGATGCACCACTTGAAGATGTTTTACTTGGTAAAACCCTAGATGGTGAAGGTGTGCACTCTTGGAGGAGTTATTACACACATGTTCATGCTTCATGATAGGATGTCTCACATGTGCCACCTTGGAGAGGTTTTACTTGGTCAAAACCCTATTTAATGTGATGCCCACCTTGGAGGAGATCTAGGAGGTTTCAAACCCTAGATCTAGGAGGCCACACATGCTATTCTAGGGAGGTTTACTTGGTCCACCATAGTTAGGATCCACATGTGCCATTTGGAGGTGGCAGTTGCATATTTATTGGAAATTATTAGTGGAGCGACTTCTCTTGGAGAGGAGTGAGGATGAGTTGGAGCTTGTTGACATGGTCAACCACCTTGGAAAAGTTACATGGAAAAACCACTCTTTTTCTTTTATTATTATTTTACTTGTCTCATGGAGTTGGTTATGAGAGAGCATTATTATCTTGCTTTCCTTTGAGAAAAGCATGGATCTAGGAAAACAAATCATTATTTTATTGTAAGGAGATGCATCCTTCTCTATTTAAAGAGTAGCTTTGTCCTTGGAGCTTAGTTGATGAATATGAAGGCAACGTAAGGCAAGGATTTGTTTCATCATTATGAGGTATAAATTATGATGTATTTGGACTTAATTTGCTGAATACTAAGGCTGAAATATTTTGCATCAAATGTGTTATAAAGAGCTATAATCTTGGTAACCTTGTTCCTTGTTAGAAGAAATTTAATTGTGAATCATTCTCTCCTTAAATTGTTTGTCTATTGCTAGAAAATATATTTATGTAGCTTCTTTGAATTTCTTAATTTGGATTAGCTACCCTTTGCATTTTCCATTAGTAGACAACAAGATAGGACTACAGTAGGTTCTTCATTTGAGCTACATGCTTTCCTAATCACATAAGGAAAAGACGCTCCTATTGTTATCCTTTGATTCTACTTGCCCAATGTTTTTAACACTAGTCTTGGTACTCCCATCACCTTATTTATAAAATCTTTTTACAAATTCTATTTTGCTAAAGCCAACTCTTCATAATCATTTGGTGCCTCCTTGTAATAGCTTTAGTAATCCTAAGTTAGGGAAGGTCCCCATGTGCTAGAGGATTACATGCCTAAAGAGAAGGGAAGAGCTGCTGTGGTGGCAATGAGCAGCCGCCTTGGGTTCCCTTGGAGTTGCACTTTGTGTTTTAGGGCTTTACCACTTTGAGTGCAGGTTTGGGAGTTAACACTTTCTTTTGTTTCAACTTCCATTTGTTTTGTGATTTATCACATACTCATTTGTGGTGATCTCATCAATTATTGCAAAGACAAATTATAGTTTGAACCCTAGTTATTAACTGCAGTGATGGAACCGTGATAAAATTTCAGAAGATACATTTGAGGATCAATATTTTCTTATAGCTTATAGAGAACATATACACATAGATATATGCTAAGTTGTAGATAAGATAAGAGAAGAAGATAATTTTATTAATGTATGTTAGAGATTTAGCTTTGGAGGCACTCCGCATGTTTTTGTCTTGTATGCGGAAGTGACTATGCACTAGCTAGGCTACTTTACTTTGTAATGTTGTTTCATAAAGTTTAAAGTGACACTTATGTAAATGAGACTTTTTATAAAGTATTCCCTTGTTTTAATTTTATAAGGTGACTTTATGAGATAAAGTGCACTTGGTTCATAAAGTAAATTTGACTTTATTAAAATTAAATGTAGCCGCTTTTGGGGGGAAAGTTTCTCAACCCTTGATCTTGAAAATGCAAGATTTAATCTTGGCCTTTGGATTTAGGGAATGGGGAAGGTGAAAAGTCACTCTCAAGTTATAAGAGAGAGCCTAGAGTAGTGTGCAAGACAAGTTTGAAGGAAAGCATTTCCAAGAGTGAGCATTTGACTGAGTTATTTGCAGAGAAAGAGGAAGCTGCAATTTTTCTCATGTGGGCATGAATCCCAAGGAGAATTTTTTTTCCTCAAGAGGGCACGGATCCCAAGGAGCTTGGCAGTTTTCCAAGGCATTTAGTTTCTGTTGAGTTGTACTGTTCCGTATAGTCTGTACGGTATAGTAGTGGCATAGATTTTGAGAAAAAAATTTTGGGCATGATTTTCGAAAAGACAGATTTGATTTTTTTTTTGGAGTACAGAAATCCGTACGATACGTACAATTATGTACAGTCCGTACAGTCTGTTAGGCACATAAATCGAGTAATCTGGTACAGTCATTAATGCAGAAATAAATGTTGCTGTAAATTATTTTTCTGCCTAATAAATGCTGCAATAAAATTCTCTTGGACTGGTTTTCCTCGGGGTGGGGTTTTTCCAGGGTCACATTGACCAAAATTCTATTGTTTTATGGGTTTATCAGTATGCTGTTTGTTTATGTGTATTTTCGCTGCTACAGACTTAGATTCAATGTTTCAGCTTGTTGGGTTGTTGATTTAAATGTATGAGAAGTTTTTTATTAATGACATGTCTAAGTCTGAAATCTGGGCAAACTAAGTGTTTGACAAAATTCTGAAATTTTTGTCAATATTTCTACAATGTCCAACAAATGCTATGTTACCGGATCTGCCTAGAATGGGTGAAGGTTCCGTGGATCCACGGTTTTGAACCGGATTCGCCTAAATACGGGAAGGATCCGTCTATTTGCCATCACCATCACATTCAAAACCGTACTCAGCCTGTTGGAATTGTATCTCGTGTATTTAAAAACGGATCCCTAAAAAGGGACACGTATGCTTCATTTTGGTGGCCCAGATCCAACAGCTGGCAGGTTATTTCACGTTCCCCCAACTATAATACTGCCCCTACCCCACTCACAACACATCGAACTCATCGTAGCAGACAGAAATTGACGAAGAGGAGAAGATAACTCATCGAACTCTTCGCCGCAGACAGGAAGTGACGGAGAGGAGAAGATAACTCATATTTCGTTTTGGCATTTTCTTTGGCATCTTGTGTGCCCTACCCCATTCACAAATCAACGTCGACACAGCGACAGACTGTTATAGAATCCATTGCTCAAAACTTGAAAGATAATTTTTGGCATCGTGTGCAGTCAACCTCCGGTCACTGTGCAACTCCGGTCACTGTGCAGTGTGCAACAACCTTTGCCGACTGTTACGAGGTGAAGTTTTTAAACTTTGGCTTGCCGACTGTTACGAGGTGAAGTTTGTTGACTGTTGACTGTTTAAATTTTAGCTCCAGGCTTCAATGTTCATGGTTTACAAGTTTAGTGGCTCTGTTAGTGTTTATTAAAAAATAAAATCATAAAATCATAAATCATAGTTCATTGTTACAGTGAACTACGATTTATGATTTTATCATCTATCATTTTATTGTTTAATGATAAATCATAGAGCCACTGTTAGTGTTTAATATCATTAAACAATAAAATGATAGATGATAAAATCATAAATCATAGTTCATTGTAACAATGAACTATGATTTATCATTTTATTTTTTAATAAACACTAACAGTAATGAACTAGTAAACAATGTTCACTTGCCTGTTTGTGTGTTTATAACTTTATTCATTGTTTACTTGCATTGATTTATGGATTGGGAGTACACATTAATAATAAATTCCAAATATATGCGGAGCCATAGACATGGAACCACCACAACAAACTGAGGGGGCGGTGTAAATGCCTCTAAAGACCCAAAATCTCCTCTATGGCAATTTGTGGAAATTATTGGGAAAAATTCCGGGGGTGGCTCTTAGAAATGGAAATGTAGTGAATTTGGTTCGACCCGAAATGGCTCATACACTAAGGGCCATCTCACCGGGCATACAAACACGGGGGTGCAGGTATGCACTGGCTCACCTGATGCAAATGGTAAACCTGGACAAGGTTTTAGTCTTGCAAAAAGTAAGTACTATGCATCTTTGCAAGATGCCGCTGATAAGAAATTTCCTAAGGGAAAACTCCTTGTGTAAGGCTCTACAACAAGGCCTCCATTGCCATCTAGATCAGCGGCTACAACTAATAAGAGGCCTTCTTTGGGGCCTCTTGAAGCAACATTTAATAACCAAGGCAAAGATGTAGCCGATGAGCATGTAGCTCGTTGCATATATGCAAATGGGATAGCATTTAATTTGGTGCGCTCCCCCTATTGGCAACAAATGATTAAGGCAGTCAATGAAGCGCCACAAGGGTACAAGAGCCCTGGTTATGAAAAGGTCCGCACTACTTTGTTAACATCAGAAAGACAATCTGTGGATAGATAATTATAGTCAATTCGAGATACATGGGCAGAAACAGGGGTGTCCATCGTTTCTGATGGATGGAGAGACCAAAGAAACCACCCTTTAATTAATGTTATTGCAATATGCTCCCAAGGGGCAATGTTTTTGAAGGTTGTTGATTGCAGTGGAATAGAGAAAGATGCATCATTCATCTCCTCAATTCTTATTGATGCAATCGAAACTGTGGGGCCACAGAATGTTGTCCAAGTCATTACATACAATGCACAGGGTTGTAGAGTTGCAAGGTTGATTGTGGAGGGTCGATATGATCACATCTTTTGGACTCCATGTGCAGTACATTCATTGAACCTTATGCTTGCCAAGATTGGTGAGATTGAGTGGATTAATGAGGTATATGTAGCAACAAAAGAAATCTAGATGTTCATCACCAACCATTCAATGTCCCAAGCCATATATCAGGGTTTTGCAAAGTTGGAGCTACTGAAGGTACTCCTTTTTTGAATCATTATTATTTCTTTGTATTGTGAATTGTTAATTTTATTCATATATGATTTTTGATTTAACGTTTAAATTTTTAAAACCTGTTGGTTGCTGAAACCCGTTTTGCCTCCCACACCCTAGGCATAAAGAGGCTTGTGGAGGCCAGACAAGCATTACAGGCGATGGTCATCGACCCTCTTTGGGAATTATGGAGGACTTCCACTTTTGATAGAGGACAAATGATGCATGGTGGGACAAGGTCCAATACCTTCTGCGGTTTACTGAACCAATCTTGACCATGATCAGGGTTTTTGACACTAATATGCCTTGCTTGGGGGAAGTCTATGAGAACATAGATAGTATGCTGGAGAGGATAAGGGAAATTATCAAGTAAAATGATAATGACCCCTTTGAAACATTTTATCATAAAGTCAAGGACATAGTTACCGGAAGGTGGAACAAAATGGCCACACCGTTGCACCTTTTGGCATATGCACTGCACCCGAAATACTATCATTCCAAAAATTTGTCTTTACCTGGTAGGACAACCACAAACAGGGATTCTGAAGTGGTACAGGGATACAAGACAACTCTGAGGAAAATTTATAGGGATGTGGGAACTGCAATGGAAGTACGTGCAAAATTTGGAGCATTTGTGCAGTCCATTGGTGGCTTTTCAGATCCAACAACCATGAATGATCGGGGGCACATTGATCCTATTACTTGGTGGGGCTTCCATGGCGGAGAAAGCATTCATATCTCAACTCTGGCCACCAGGTTGTTATCGCAAGTTGCTAGTTCCTCATGGAGTACATATGGCTTCATCCATTCGGTGAAGCGAAACAGACTAGGAGCAGCGAAGGCTGAAGATCTTGTATATGTTTATTCCAACCTCTGCCTTCTATCACATTCAAATTCAGAGTATAAGAAAGGTCTGAGTAGGATGTGGGATGTGGAGCTTGAGACCTATGACTTAAACCTGACATTGAATGCCATGACTCACCTCAACCTGCTTGAGGATATTGTACCACTAGTTCAGCCTTCATCAGATGCAACTTCCACCATTCCAGGCCCCACATCATCTATTCATGATGTAGATGTACAAATAGAGTTTCCATATGCAGATTATGAGGATGTAGACCCATTTCAGGATTTGTAGTTAGATTCACTCTACATTATCATATTAGTAGAGTGATCATTGATGAGACACTCATTTTTGTATTTATTATCATGGTATATCATATTATCCTTTTGGCTTTTTATATGAGGTGCATGATGCATCATTTCAATCTTCAAGTTTATAAAATGTCTAATGATTTCAGTTTTAATGTCGTAATTCATAAATGGATTTGTTTTTTAAACTCTAAATATGTTTTTGAATTTTAAAAAATTTAAAAAAATATTATTATATTTTTGCACGTGATGTATCCTCGCCGTATCCGGATCTTGGGTTTTCAAAAACCTGGCGGATCTGTATCCGAATCCTGGTAACTTAGAACAAATGATCACAAAAGGGAGTCAAAGGGACTGCGCGGTACCATGGTAACCATACAAAGTGGGAGCCCAAAATTTTCTCCTATAAAATGCTGAAAGCAGAACTCAAACCTAACCCTAACACCACAAATAGAGAGCCGATCCCGGAGAGAGATATACAGAGAGAGGTGTGAAGAGAGCTGATCCAGAAGATGTATAAAGGGAGTGGATTTGAGAGCTGTGATAGAAAAGTGGTGAAACTGTAACTGTCATGGGGCACTGGAAGCACTGGAAGCATAGCGAGCATCTCTCATACCATCCGAGGCTGATTGAAGGAATCTTAGAAAAGTATGGTATCTGGAGGAAGAACTGGAAGAGGAGGTGCGTCACTGTCTAGAGGATGGAGCCTGCTGCTGTATTTTGGATGAGGTCGTCCGACTGCCAGGATGGGGTAGAGGCTGCCCCCATCGTTGGTGTTGGGTGGAGGTGAAGGTGGACTTTCGTGTCCTAACTGAGTGGTCAAGGTCATTGCCACCATCTGTCCATGTCCACTAATAACTAAAATAGGTCAATAGCACTGGAAAGTACAACCTGCCCAAAAGGGCAATATGGGGAGTGCAAAAGCCATCTCCAAGAGTACAAAATTAAACCTACAGTTAGAATAACAAAGAGGAAAATCCTACTTATTGTAGGGAGACAGCTAAAAGTATAATCTCAAAGTAGTAGAGGAATAAACTGTAAATAAAAATAAGTCCGTTTTAATTGTCCTCAGAGCCAGGAATGGCAATGTCCACGGTAGGAGCCTATCTGATAATGCCATCTGGAGAATGGTGTGGACTGATGAATCCTTGGGGAGTGATCTGTGGTGACCTCTGGATGTTCCCACTGGGGGCAGGGGAAGAAACTGGAGCTGAAATGGAAGCCAGGGCAGAAGATCTCTTAGAGAGCAAGATCATATTTAATAATGTCAAATTAGAGGCATACCCCACAGTTCTCTCAGGAGAGAAGATTAATCATATGAATTACTCGATTAGGATTGAGATATGATCAATGCCTCATTAAGACATATCATGTCTCAATCCTCTTTATTAATTTGATTTGACACCATTTAGTATTATCTAATGCTACCATCACAAGTCTGGCACTTTATTTCTTAGTATTAACATATAATATTAACACCTATTAAAATGCATTGATATGATCATTACATTATTTCTATCATGGTGATGAAATGATAGTATATTCTGAATCTGGCCACTATGAACACTAATAGACAATGTAATAAGATGTGAACAATATTAAATTCAATCTTGTTCTGTACCAATGTTGCAAATATCATGTCGGGAAATATATCGCCGAGGGTTTGGAAAGAAATTTATCTCAAGTATCAGAGAAAATATCAGCAAGCATAAACTTGGGCCTGAAAAACTCAGAAAAAATGGAAGAAATCGAAAGTATTTGCAACACTGTTTAGTACACAATAATTTGCATGAAATAGAAATTGCTTATGGAATTTTAACTTATTGCTGCATTTCCATGAGGACTTTTGAATAGTCCTTGTAGTTTTAATCTCTCTCTCTCTCTCTCTATATATATATTTTTATCAATATTTAAGAGTTTTCTAGAATAAACAGATTTGAAGGCACAAAATAGTTAGTCCAATGCCCTCACATTCACAGTCAACATGGATTCATGAGTGGCATATTATATCAATTTATTATTATGTCATTATAATGGTAGGCCTTTAGAATCATATTTGGTGAAAAGGTAGGTGGATGACTTATGATTGAACAGGATAGGCTACCGGGGTTGAGTAGTGAAAAGCATACAAGAGGCAGTGCAGAATTCGTTGTTCAGCCTCTTCACTATATTCTTGATGACACTAGTGTTTGCTATTGTGCACTAGCATTGTGTCATATAGTAGCCTCTTTCAATCAGTTATGTTGCAATTCTTTAGTTATTTAAACAGTACTCAGTAAACTTGAAAATTTGCATCTACCAGATTGAAACAGCAAAGATATATTCTATTTAGTTTGTCCCATCTCATTTTATATTTTAGAAAATGATCATGGCAGCTTTTTTGCCTGTGAAATAGATTCTTGGGAAAATATGCATGTCAAGGTTATAAAAATAACAATGTTTTGTGTGAGGAATGGAAAAGCTTAAATGCTAGTTGAATTACTGTCATGCATAGCTTCACACAAGCAGAATTAGGTCACCATTTTAATTATGCATCTCCCAATAGAAATAGACCTTTGCTCTATGACAGTGATTGGCATTTGTATATTCACTTTTCTATATTTTCTTTACGGATTTTGCAGGTATTTCTGATAATAAAGAGAAGCTTAAAGAGGTGCAGTGCTCTAACCAGGAAACAAACATTGTTCAATTTATTTAAGGTAAGTCATATGTCAATGAAATTTTGGTTAGTCATGCAGGCAACACTTTTATCTCTATTTAAAATGTAAATAATGACCTCGGTCCTCTATATATGTGTGTCTTTTTTCGTTTTGAAGTCATGGAAGGTTGTCTAATATGTTTATTAAATAGATTCAAAATGGGCTTGAAGTTATTTTACTAAAGTGATGAGAAATGGCTGTGTATTTAAATGGTAAATCCATGAAAAGTAGTTATTGATAGGTGACAGTTTCTGCTTTTCCCCTTTAAAGTTACATTTTCAGATGGCATAGGGTGTTACCAGTTTGTCAGTTAAAGCAGACAGTGGTTCTTGCCAATTCTTGTGGACTGGGTAGTCCTTCTCTGAGGTTTATTGGGATGAAAAGCCATTTCATGTTCTAGAAGACTATAAGTAAAAGGCCTTTATCATGTGAAAAAGTGTTCAGATTTGTCTGGTGTTCTATAAAGGACATGACGTTGTGGAAATTTTCCCCTTGTTGCTTTCATCTGTTTGTTCCTGTTGACCTTACCAGATTTGAGAGTTTCTTTGGTGAAGATGCAAAAATCAACATCATATGAAGACTCCATCACAGATCTTTTCTATCCTGAGTTTCTTCCCTTCATCCTCTGATGCTAGGAGTATCTTTTGATCCTACATCCCCCTCAGGATCGTACAGCCAGACACCTTGGGCGTCCGAGAGTACTCCGATATTGAGCCAATGCTCCGTTCACCCCCTCTCCGTCAGCTATCAGACTCAGGCATTCTTGACATCATCAGCTTCATGTTCAGCTCAGTTCTCTCCTTTTCTACATCACAGTGCCTTTGTTATGGTTTTATACATGTTTACGAGGCCGTCCCACTAATTGTATCTTTCTTTACTTTTAGTTTATCTTAGTTTTGGCTCCGGCATTTTCTAGGAGTTGTGTTTGCACTCCCATATTGTACTCATACTTATTGTACCCTTTTAGTCCCATTGACCTACTTTTGTTGGACATTAATAAAATTATCTTATCTTATCTTATGTTCAAATTTATAGCTTGAAATGCACAATTGGTCTACTGTTCTGATTTCCATGATTGCTCTTATAAAAAATATAAAGGATTTCATATTAGCACATTTTCTATTAGTACCTAGTGTTAGAGTTTGCACTTTAATTCAATTAAGTTAGATCTTTAAATTGAAAGATAGACAAGCCAAACAATACACAAGAACGCAAAGATTTTCCTTGGGGAAACCGTAAAGGAGAAAACCCTGCAAACTTCTTCAGAATAGTTTCGTCACTAAGTACAATGTCAAATCAAGATAGAATACCCAAAGATAAGATGTCTTCAACTTCTTCTTCTCCTACACTGGCGCACTTGTCTCTGTCTCTCGTGATCGAACTTGCTTGAGTGAGTGTGTCCAAATGAGGGAGGGCGCTTCCCTATTTATACTTTACAAGTGACTTGACCTAAAACCTAACAGGGCCGACTTCTCTCTTGGGAGACTCAAAATACATTTTACATTGTTTCTTCTGGAGACTATTGCCTTGACTTACAACGAAGGTTTTACCTCGGTGACCAAACACAATCAAGAAATCCCCAAACGGAGGAAAAACATCTTTGACGGAGGTACAATAAAATATAATAATAATATACAATATAATATCTTCCGAAGTTACATTTTCAACAACACTCCCTCTTAACTAGGAAGGTATTCTCTCGACCTGGTCATCACCACAAATGGACACAATCTCATGGATCATCATCACTGGATCATCATCTCTGGGTCATCATCACTGCTGCATCAATTCTGATCTTGTCGACCATTGACTAGTGACATCTTTTGAAGCTATCTGTCCTTGGAAGTTCTACAGAGCCAACCCTGTTTTAGGCTGGATATAGGCCTAGATCCCATCTAGGACTTCATCAACATATCGGAACAGTGCCAACCAGTGTAGTCAAACTCGGACTCGGCAAATACTCGGTTGGCTTGGGACTTGACAGACTCGGCGACTAGGATAAAACTCGGATAAAACTCAGCAAATAGAAAAAAAATCAAAATATAGTAAACTTTGTGCACAAATATTATACAAATGACTTTTCTAATCCATATAAATTATAACATCACATTCTATGCATAAATTCATTTGATCATCTCATAAATGATCTTAAACCTTATATAATTATAATTTATAACTTCATATATATATTTTAAATAATTTTATACTTTATAATATTTATAACTGTAAATTACATTAATAAATCTATAATTAATTTAATTGTAACTTATATTAATTTATAGTATATACTATACATTGAATAAATGATCCAATTTTAAATTTATTATCATGCTAACTTTATAATTTAAAACATTTTTAATCTATTATTTAAAATGTGTTAACTTCATAACATGCTTTATTGTTTAAAACGTGTTAACTTATGTGCAAGTTAGAATTCACGAGTCAATAGGCACGAGCAATTTGCATACTTGATTGGCTCATATAAATGAGATGTTAAATAGGAAAGGGAATTGTCTATCCCCCGATAACAACATGAACTGATTCCGAGACTTGAATTTGCAGAATGAAGGGATGCTTAGGTAGCTTGCTAACTTTGATTTATACGATGAATTGGTTAGGGCCGACCTATCTATCCACATCCAGCTAGCAACAACTCCATCAAATCCTACTTCCATTGAGGCATGAGGAACTTCTTGCTGCCCATCGAAGTGACTTGCGTAGGCATTGTGGGTTCATATGTGGGCGGGATAATTGTTTGCAATTACCGTCGAACACAGTCTTCCATGCTGTCAATAACCATTCATAATAATTGTTTGCCATCACAAATCTAGACCATCATCCAGTAGCAGCCACAGTAAAATCCAAAGTAATGCAGACTTAGGGTCAAAGTCAACCACCCAAAAAGAGATTGCGCTAGTAACACAGACTTGCGAGTTTTTGGCGATTTCGCACGAGTGACGAGTTAACCGCGAGCCCGTATGAGTCCTGAGTACGGAGGGCGAGTATGAGCCAAGTACTCGTTTCATGAACCCTTTAGATGCACCCTTTTTCATGCTGGAGTATGAAGGGCGAGTATGAACCCTTTTTCATGCTGGATGTTCCTTGCAGTGCCAGTCCTGTTTCATACTGGATGCCTTCCAGGGTCAGTTTTGTTTCATACTAAATGCAGGTCTCTGTAGTGCCAGTCTTGTTTCATATTGGATGCCTTCGCAGGTCCAGTCTTGTTTCATACTGAATGCGAAACTTTGCAGTGCTAGTCCTTTTTTATACTGGATGCCTTCATAGGGTTAGTCCTGTTTCATACTAAATGCAGAACTCTGTATTGCCAGTCCTGTTTCATACTGGATGTGTTCGCAGGGTTAGTCTTGTTTCATACTGAATGTGGATCTCTGCAGGGTCAGTCTTGTTTCATGCTGAATGCAGGCCTAGAACCATCTAGGACTTCATAGAGCCAGTCTTGTTTCACACTGGATGTCTTCGTAGGGTTAGTCTTGTTTCATACTGAATGCAGGCCTAGATCCCATCTAAGGATTTGTTCTCGCGATGGACACAGATCTGTACAAATCGAAGCTTGTCCTTGATGTACTCAAACTTCACTCTCGCTAGAGGCTTGGTGAAAACATCGACTGTCTGCTCATCCGTCGCCACATACTGGAGCTTCACTGTTCCTCTTTGCACCATATCTTGGATATAGTGATAATTGATCTAAATGTGCTTTGACTTTTCATGGAACAACAGGTTCTTGAAGAACTTCACACAACTTTGGTTCTCACAGAAGATTCAAGTCGCCTCTAACTCGAGATCAAACAAATATGACAGTAGCTTTCGAAGCCATACTGCCTCACAACTAGCTGAACAAGCTGCAATGTACTCTAGTTCAGTTGTACTTAGTCCCACACTTGACTGCTTCCTGCTAAACCAAGAGATCACCCTGGATCCTAAACTGAAGCAACATCCTGAAGTGCTCTTTTTGTTTGTGGCACTGCCTGCCCAATTTGAATCAACATAACCATGTAGGTTAATCTTTTCATCTTTTACATATCTGAGCCCATACCCAATTGTGCCCTTCAGGTACCTCAATATATGCTTTGGAGCAACCAGGTGAACACGTCTCGGATCTGTGAGAAACTGGATCAATGTGTTCACAACAAAGCATATGTCTGACCTCGTGTTCATCTATTACATCAACGAACGAATCATTTGCCTATAC
This sequence comes from Pseudotsuga menziesii, assembly GCA_001517045.1. NCBI lineage: Eukaryota > Viridiplantae > Streptophyta > Pinopsida > Pinales > Pinaceae > Pseudotsuga > Pseudotsuga menziesii. The sequence continues at coordinate 545,009 of LPNX010411517.1, forward strand.
ATCGTGGCATCAACTGCCTCAGAAGAAGCATCACTCAACAACTTCAAGTTTGATGCCATGGGTGTGGCGATAGCCTTGCAGTCCATCATTCCGAACCTCTTCAGAATCTCTACTGCATACTTCCTTGTCCAAGAAGTATCCCATCTGAATTCTACCACTCGTCCAGTCCTAAGAAGTAGTGCATCATCCCGAGGTCCTTCATTTCGAACTTTGCGGCAAGCTTTCTCTTTGTATCTGCAATGAGCTCGTCCTCTCTTGTTAGGAACATGTCATCTACATACAGTAGGAGTATAATTGGTCTTGCATCCTCAACCTTGAAGCACGGTTGGAATTTGCTTTACTCTTGGTAAAGCCTAAGCTCATCAGAAAGCTATCCATTTGGCCATACCACGTCTTGGGTTCCTGCTTCAAAACGTACAAGGCCTTCTTTAACTAGCACACATGAGTCTATCTGTCATGTGTCTCGAATCCTAGTGGCTGCTCCACATACACTTCCTCTTCAACTACACCATTCAGGAAAGCTGTCTTGACGTTCATTTGGTGTATCTTCCATTTCATTACTACAACCAAGGCTAATACTGATTTGATGGAAGTGTATCTTGCAACTAGTGCAAATGTCTCCTCATAATTGATTCCTTCTTTTTGGGAGAAGCCACATGCCACAAACCTTGCCTTGCATATTTTGATGCTATTGTCTACAACATGCTTGATTTTGTATATCCATTTGGAAGACACTATAGACTTCTCGTTTGGTCTTGGAACTATCTCCCAGACATCATTCTTCATGATCGACTGATATTCCTCAATCATGGCTTTCTTCCACTCCTTTTCAGCAGCTTCCTCATAGTTCGAAGGTTTATTATTAATGATGTCGCATAGTAGAGCTACATAGCTGGAGTATGGTTTTGGTCTTTTGCTTTTTGTAAGTGTCCCATCTGGAACGCCATACCTCTCTGCATCTTGACTAGCTTCACGTGCCCATGTTGGTATTCTTTTGTAGGAATTCTTCTCATGAGGTGAATCTACAGGTTCCTGCGGTTCTGTCAAGTAATGATCTTCATGGTTTTCTTGAGTCATTTCTTCGATACCTGTATCTCTGGTTCTATGAACCTCGGGCTCTTCCACATCTTCGATGTGGAATTGTTTTGATTTGTTGTAAGATGAGACTTCATCGAAAGTAATGTCTCGGCTGGTCTCAATCTTCTTGAATCCTGGGAAGTATATTTGGTATGCTTTTGATTCGTCACTATATCCCACAAATATGCCTTTCTTTCTTGAGGGGTCTAGCTTTGTTCTCTTCTTCTTGGAAACATGTATGTACACAGGGCGGCCAAATATTCGAAGATGGATGACTTCTGGTTTCTTTCCTGAGAAAACTTCTTCTGGAGTTTTGTTGTTCAGAACATGGAAGGAGTGCATGTCATCCTGATCATAACCCATGAACTCCTTCCATGTTATTATATTTTCTGCAAATTCTAAATGGAGGATAAATGGATTCTATATTGAATGCCAATATAGTGATCTCCAACTATTAATCATGAATGTGGTTTGAAATTCATGGAAAGAATACCAATATGTAATAAATAAATTAGTAACGTGCATCTAGAAACTAAATTTTTAATAGACAGAAAAGATTAAGTGCGCTGGTGTTTTATGTACGGTGAGCATTCCTAATTATGAGAGTGGAAAGTAAGCAAATCCTCCATACCAATCTATGTCTTGATAGTTTTTGGCAACTGGATTCTTCTGGACATGTGGTTTAATGAGTGATGAATTTCTTTCATGGGAGAGAGTTGTATTTATGGTGAATTTCAATTTAGCAGTAAGAATTGGTTACACTATTGTTTTAGCCATTGAATTCCGGTCTTTAACATCTTCTTTACTTACACGTAACCAGTTTGTAAAATGTTGGGTTTATTTCATAGAGAATCAGAACTTGCATTTGTTTCCTTTTACTCTTTTAATCAACTTAAGAATAACCCTAGCCATATGTTGCTGATCAATGCTAGATTTATGCGGTACCTGTATGGTGTTTTCAAATTTTAATACTTTTTCTTTCTCATGTATAAACAGTAGATGTTGAAAATGATGGCTGCTGAACAAAATTATCCTTACCTTATTTTTTATCTGGTAACCTCTTTTTGTTTGTCAGGTCTTTCAGAGAATACTTAGAGCATATGCTGGGAAGCTTTCTTCTAGGTTACCTAGAGGAGGGACTGGCATTGTTGCAACAGCCACTGGCACTGATCAAATAAAGGTACTAGCTGATATTTGAAATACATGATAATCTGTACTGGTTTCTGGCAAGGGCTATGGTGTTTCTCTTTAGAAAAGCGAAGTTTTTCTCTTACATTGGATGCTGTTATTGGACAGACTTCTGACAGGGATGAGAGAGTGATATGCTATATAGTTAATACAGCTGAATACTGTCATGAAACGGTGAGCCAAAAAAAAGATCGATCTTTTATTTGATTTTGAAAACATGTTTAAAATGTTTATTATATAATTTGATTTCATGTATGCCTATTGACATTCTATTTTTCGAAGTACACCATTTAGTTTCTTGTAGAGCTAGCAATTTGTAAATGACTAGTCTTCAATTTCAGCAGTTAAGGAGTATGGTCAATTCTCATCCATAATGTAAATAATTGATGCTAAACAAAAATGGTGTTTTACAGAAAAGGTATAAAGAACTTTCTACAGACTACAGGTTTTTCTGCTTAATTAAAACTTTCACTTCTTATTTGTTACAGTTGGTTTTTTAGTGAACATATGTTGAATAGATAGATAAATAGATTTTATTAAACATCCATGAGACCAGAATGGTATATAGGATAAAAGTTACAGCAGTAGGAGGCCATGCCTTGGCAAAGATAAAACAAGAAAAGTAAATTCAGGAAGTAGATGACCACTAAGGTTACAATAGGAGGAAGCTTGAGTGACCTCCCCGAGGAGGAACTGTTATCATGAATCTTGTAGTTGCCTCGTGAGGTGATCCTATTCAGGACAGCAGAGGAAAGGCAACCAAAGTCGTGACCTACGATATCCAAGACTTCCGAAAGAACTCGGATGTCACACTAGTCAAGGATACTGACACTTTAGACCCAGTGAAAACAAAGAGCCCAAGGGGCGTCTCTATGACCAAGAAACCCTAAAACAAGGAAAATGAACTGATAGCCGAGGGAAACTTGGTAGAATCTCTTAGTGGGATGGTTAATTAGAGTTTAGAACGATTACCAAGAGATTTTGAGTATCCAGGTGAAAAGCCCCAATTTTACCTTAGTGTTTTAAGCAGAAAAATGGGATCTAAGGCAAAGTGGTCAAATTTAATGAAATTGGATACTCAAAGTGATTGCTGGATGTAAGATTAAGCGAATAAAACTGAAACCAACAATACCCAGTTTGCCGTTTGTGAGATACCCACTTCTCCCAAGGGCGGCATTTTTCCCTAAGTAGTAGGCCAGTGCTTTGGATGGGCAAATGGAGTCCGAATGTGATGAAAATTTAAACTTAGGGGTTTTATGTTTATTCCAAAGTGGGTTTTAAGTTTTAGAGCTTGCTGCAAGCTAGAACCTATAGATCTACGAAATGAGAGTTTTAATATAACAGAATGATGAGCAATGCAGATACATAAAATAAAGGGAGAAGAACTTACCTGCGAGAAATACTTGGATCTTGCAGATGAATTGAGAAATGATGAAGAATGCCACTTTCCCGTCGAAATGAACTTTTTCGAAAAAGATCTTGTTGTTATTGTGCCACAACCAGTCACCCTAGCGCCTCCTTCAACTTGCCAGTTCAGAGAAAAATCAAATGATCAGACAAACAAATGAGATCTGTAGAATACATACACGAAAGGGAATAAAAATCATAAAGAACAAGATACTCCTTGATTCGAACACCCAGGAGCCGAGACGAAGGTGAGTTGCCCCACAAAAAATGCCCTCTCTCTCCTAAGCGCCTCCTTTTCCTGCAGATGGGATGGGTAAAGAAAAAATGCAAGATGTATCCCGAATAAAGCTCAGTATAGAAGAGTAGCAATACCAATCATCAAATCATCAAACCATCCACATGATAAACAAAAGAATAATCCCAGAAAAAAAATCTCTTTATTAAATTCGGTTGCCAAAGCTCGTGAATACAATGGGGGGGGGTCACCTCTCTTAAATAGCTAGAGAGTGTGCCCACATTTTAACCAACTATCATCTGACAATCAAGATTAAAACATCTTCGACAGTGTAGATCAAAAATATCAAGATCAATACCTGGATCAAGTGACCGAATCAACATGGGGGCACACTTTGCTCAAGGACGCCTATCCCAAGTCAAACTCACAATATAACATAAAGTATGACATAGTAATACATGAGAGGGGGTCACTTAGGGGCTTAATTCACCCTAGGCCCCTTTACAACTTCAAATCATATGATATAATCATGAAATACATCATTAGCCATGAGAGGGGGAGCCCCTTGGGGGGATTTCCTCGCTAGCTGAGCCAAAACAAAATAATTCGGACATTTGCTGATTGAAATGTTGATTTTTCTGAGCAACATCAAGAGCCCTTCTCTTCGGAGAATGGGATCACTTGGTCCGAGACCACGGTGAACACTCAACCCAGTGTTGAGTGACCATTCTATTGACTGGTAGATATCTGGTCTGGGACCATGATATAGACCCAGATCGGCCCTGGGTAGACTCAACCTAGGGTTGAGTAGACATCTGGTCCGGGACCACGATGTAGTCCAGTCTGGGACTGGTAGAGTCAGCCTAGTTCTGAGTAGCCATTCTCTGGGAGAATGAAGACACTAGACTGGGTTTGGGCATGTGTGTTGCACTTTGACCCTTGATCTATGGGCTTGCTGTGCTTCTCTAAGGATTAGCTACCCTTGGTTAAGATACCCTAGTACCAGATCTAGGTGTCACACAATGTGTGAGATAAAAGCATTAATAACTCTCTTGGTTCATGATGATGTATTTTTGAAATAAAAAAGGACCATAGGTAATGATCACAGGGGCATTTGGAAAAAGGCCAAAGTCAAAAGTCAAAATAAATAAAGACTTGTTAACCATAGGAAAATGACCAAAAGTGGAAGTTAAAATAAATAAGGACTTCTTATAAAAGTCAAAGGAAAAATAAAAGTACCTTTTTTGGTAAAAGTGAGTGAAATTAGGAAAAGAATAAAAATATTATTATTTTTATTTTTCCTAATCTTGTCCACTTATAGGTGAACAAAGGCTATAGAAGAAGATCAAGTCTTCTCATTTACAACACACAAGTTTTCCCTCGCAGGTGATGCTACTATTTTACGGAAGTCTTCTTGAAGATTGTTTTTGCCTCAGCTAGGGCATTCATCTCCAACAAACCCTCAACTAGGGTTTTTATCAGAAAATCAATCTTCAACACTTTGTGGACAACCACCTTCAGCATTTCGTTTTTGGGGCAGTTTTCCTCTTTTTCCGGGAAGCCATCTTTTCCCTTTCTCTCTCCTCACGGGCTGCCCATCTTTCTCTCTCCGGGCAGAAAGAAAAGACAAGCCGAGCATATCGGGTAGCAGAACAGTCAATCGGCAGCCTAAAACAGTCAACGGGCAGCTGTACAATCAAATCCGTACAGCTGTATGATAGCAAGGTACAATCGGTCAGGTATTTTTAGATCTGACGTGGACAGTCTGATTTTTGCAGACAGGAGAGAGAAAATTTATGTTTTTTGAAAAAGGCCTAATTTGGGAATTTTTTTTTAATTTTGGAAATTGTGGGTAAAATTATCAGTCTGATTTTTAGTGATAAATTTTATAGTACTATGGGTAAATTCCAGATCTAGAATTGAGGAACTTTTTGAAGAATTTTCTGAGTCATCTCATTCATGAGATGAGCTATTAATGCTTTTGGGGTTTTTGTCCTTTGAAGGTTTCCCCAGTGAAAAATATTGTGTCCATGTGTGCTGATGTGATGAATGTGTTTTTACTGCACTGCTGATTTGTTTAAGTTCATTTGCAAATTTTTAAAGTTTATGCTAATGCTAAAAATTCAACATGGTATCAAAGCTTAGCATGTGAAAACACAGTAAAGGGACACTGCTGTTGTTTTTCACTAGATCTTGGAATAAGATTTGCAGATCTAACTTTTTGGACAAGTGACAGAGATGGCCACTAATGGTCTCAAATCAGAAGAGAAGCTTTTCGGTGCAACAAATTTCAACTCCTGGAAAGCCAGGTTGACAACCATTCCCAATGAGAATGACTTGGATGACCTTGTTTTTAATGCCACATAAGAGCCTACAACAAACGCTGCTAGACTAGCCTACAAGAAAAAGCAAGGTAAGGCTAGAAGAATTATTTATGATTCCGTCAGAGAAGAATTGATGCCCAACATCTCATCTCTAAGGACTGCTAAAGAATGCTATGATACATTGGTAAACCTCTATGAAAAGAAGGCTCCCAGTCAAAAGAGAGTCTTGAAGAAGAGGCTATGAACTTTGAAGCTGAACAAAGTTAAAAGTGTTGGTTCCTTCTTCACCAAGATCAAACAGGTAAGAGATCAACTCCTTGCTATTGGTGTTACTGTTGATGATGACGATCTTGTACAAACGGTGGTTGATGGTTTACCAAGCTCTTGGGAAACCTTCATGGCCTCCATCTGTGGACGAGAAAATCAGCCAACCTTTGAAAGGCTTTGACATGATTGTATTCAAGAAGAAGCAATGAACACTGACAAGGTAATCAAGTAGAATAACCTTGCACTTGCAACAAAGACCAAAAGGTTCAAGAAACCTTCTTCTCAACAAAAGAAAAGGAAGAAACATCAGGGTAAGTTTTTTGATATGTCTAAGATTGAATGTTATACTTGTCACAAGTTTGGGCATTATGCTAGAAACTACAGGCCAGAACAAGAAGAAACCCAAGAGAAGGTTTCATGCATCTGCTGCAGAAGCAGAGGAAGAAGAAGAAAATCAGGGCTAATAATTTGATGAGCCTAGAAGAGAGTACTATTTGATTTCTGCTCTAACTGGGTCTTTCTTAGCTTGCTCTACTTCTTTGTTGGTTGATAGTGGTGCCTGTAGGCACATGACAGGTAACTGTGGTACCCTCACCAGTTATAGAAAGAAGAAGTTCACCACTCAGCTAGAACTTGGAGATGATTCCACTTACAAGATTGAAGGAGTTGGCTCAACTTCACTTCAACTTGACTCAGGTACGGTTCTTCATGTTGATGATATTCTTTATGTTCCTGGTTTAAAGAAGAATCTTTTATCTATTGCTGGTTTAGAAGACAAGGGTCACAGAGTCCTCTTTATAGACAAGAATGTCTTTTTATGGGCAAAAGATACAGATCTAGACTCAGAAGTACAGATTGGGGTTCGAGAGGGAGATCTCTACAAGGCTTCAAAGGTTTCCACTCATGCTTTGGTACATCACTCAGTTGATCCTTGTGAACTTTGGCATAGAAGGTTTGGACACCTTCACTACACAGCTCTCCCAGGATTGCAGAATATGGTTACAGGTATGCCAAAAGTTTCTCCAAAACATGAAGGAATTTGCAAAGGATGTGCTCTAGGTAAGAACACTAAGAAATCCTTTCCCAGAAGCAATAGTAGATCTAAAGACATTTTCGATTGAATTCATTCTGACAATTGTGGGCCAATGTCTTCACCCTCCTTTAGTGGGTGTTTATATTATGTCTTGTTTATTGATGACTACTCTCGAAAGTCTTGGATTTACTTCCTCAAGGCCAAGAGTGAAACCTTTGAGAAGTTCAAAGAGTTCAAGACTTTGATTGAAAATCAGATCGGCAGGCACATCCGTATCTTGAGATCAGATAACGGAGGTGAGTATGAATCTAATGAGTTTGATGATTTTTTTCGAGAAACAGGAATCAAGAAAGTGCTAATAGTACCTTACAACCCTCAGCAAAATGGGGTTGCAGAAAGGAAGAATAGAACGATCTGTGAGGCTGCTAAAGCCATGATCACTGATCTAGATCTTCCTTTGTCTTTGTGGGCTGAAGCTACAAGAACTGTTGTGTACATCCAGAACAGAAGCCCTCATGCTATCTTGGGTGAGAAGACTCCAGAAGAAGTCTTCACCAAGAAGAAACCTACAGTTGATCACAAGAGGATATTTGGCACTCTTGTGTATGTTCATGTGCCAAAAGAAAAGAGGGCCAAGCTAGAGCCTTCCAGTAAGAAAGGCTTATTTGTTGGGTACAACGATTGCTCGAAGGCTTATCGAGTATATATACCTAGACAGAGGTACATTGAGGTCAGCAGAGATGTGATCTTCCATGAGGAAGCGATGTTTCGTAAAACACTAGAGCTTTCACCGGAAGATGCAGTTGCTCCACTTGAGTTTCCAGATTCAGAAATTCAGAGGGAGAAAGAGTTTGATGATCAAACTCCAGATGTTCCTGAGAACATTGAAAGTGCACTAGAAGAACTACTTGAAGTTCCTCCTTCCAAAAGGAGACCTGCTTGTTACGAGAAACGGTACAAGAAGCCAAGAAGCATAAAGCTCCTCCAGGGACTTTCAGAGAAAGCATAAGACCACAAAAGTACTCCGGTCTTATGAGTCAGCTTATCAGTTCAAAACCTTCATCGTATGAAGAAGCAACAAGTAAACAGGTATGGGTTGATGCCATGATTGAAGAGTATAAGTCATTCATGAAGAATGATGTTTGGGAAGTCGTTCCCAGACCTACAGGAAAGTCAGTAGTGACTTCCAGATGGCTTTAGAAGATCAAGCATGCTGTAGATGGCAGTGTGGAGAAGTATAAAGCCAGATTCGTAGCTCGTGGCTTCACTTAGAAAGAAGGCATTGACTATGACGAGACATTTGCACCTGTTGCCAGGTACACTACCATCAGAACCATCATTTCACTTGCTGCAGTATTCGGATGGAAGTTACATCAGATGGATGTAAAGACAGCCTTTCTCAATGGTAAGATTGAGGAAGAGGTTTATATTGGACAACCTAAAGGATTTGTTACGCATGGGAAGAAGACCCATGTATGTAAACTGAAGAAAGCCTTGTATGGACTGAAACAGGCTCCGAGAGTCTGGTATGCCAGGATGGATGGATTTCTCCATAGCTTTGGGTTTTCCAAAAGTACAACTGATTCTAACAAGTGCTTTCAAGTTGTTTATAATCATGTCTTGATACTTGTTCTATATGAAGATGACTTTTTTCTTACAGGTGATTAATAGTTGATAGACCAGTGTAAGAGGGAGATTACCTCTGAATTCGAGATGAAAGATCTCAGATTGATGAAGTCTGGCAAAAGCCAGGTGAGATCTTCCTGACACAAAGAAAGTATGCAGTCGATATCTTGCAGAGATTTGGGATGCAGGACTGCAAGTCCATGAGCGTACCAATGACTACCAACTTGGCAAAGTTGTGGGACTCGGCCTCTAGTTCCCAGAGTGTGGACTCTACTCTATACAAACAGCTCATTGGTTCCCTGATGTATCTTGTGCATACGAGACCAGACATCTGCTACACAGTGAATGCATTGAGTTAGTTCATGACAGATCCGAAGCACATATACTTGGTAGCTGCCAAACATGTACACAGATATGTGCGAGGTACTATCACATATGGGCTCAGGTATACTTCCAGTAGTGGAGTATTATTATCTGAATACTCAAATTTAGATTGGGTTGGCAGTGTAGTTGATTGGAAAAGTACCTCTGTTATTGCTTTAGTATGGGATCAACAATGATCTCTTGGTCCAATAGGAAGCAGGGTTCCATAGCTCAGAGTACAACCGAGGCAGAGTATATTGCTGCAAGCGATGCCTGCGAGGAAGCAGTTTGGCGTAGAAAGTTGTTATCTGATCTGTTCGAGGGAAAGCTTGACTCAACAATCATCCATTGCGATAATCAGAGTTGCATAAAGCTTTAAGAGAATCCAGTGTTTCATGATATATCGAAACACATTGAAATGAGGTATCATTTCATCAGAGACCTAGTGCAGAGAGGTTCTATGAAGTTGCAGTACATTCGTAGAGATGAAAAGATAGCAGATATCTTGACCAAGCCTCTGACAACATCAAAGTTCGTGTGCTTTCATGACAAGCTTGGTATGGCAAAGAATGCCTCTTTTGCTGAGAGGAAGTGTTATTTTTTCTTAGCAGCATCGAGAGCCCTTCTCTTCGGAGAATGGGACCACTTGGTTCGGGATCACAGTGAAGACTCAACCCAGTGTTGAGTGACCATTTTGTTGAATGGTAGATATCTGGTCTGGGACCATGATATAGACCCAAATCTGCCCTAGGTAGACTCAACCTAGTGTTGAGTAGCCATCTAGTCAGGGACCACGATGTAGTCTAGTCTGGGACTGGTAGACTTAGCCTAGTTCTGAGTAGCCATTCTCTGGGACAATGAAGACACTATAGGCCCCAGACTGGGTCTGGGCATGTGTGTTGCACTTTGACCCTTGATCTATGGGCTTGGTGTGCTTCTCCAAGGATTAGCTACCCTTGGTTAAGTTACCCTAGTACCAGATCTAGGTGTCACACAGAATGTGAGATAAAAGCATTAATAACTCTCTTGGTTTATGATGATGTATTTTTGAAATAAAAAAGGACCATAGGGGCACTTGGAAAAATGCCAAAGTCAAAAGTCAAAATAAATAAAGACTTGTTGACCACAGGAAAATGACCACAAGTGGAAGTTAAAATAAATAAGGACTTCTTATAAAAGTCAAACGAAAAATAAAAGTACCTTTTTTGGTGAAAGTGAAAGTGAAACTATGAAAAGAATAAAAATATTATTATTTTTATTTTTCCTAATTTTGTCCGCTTATAGGTGAACAAAGGCTATAAAAGAAGATCAAGTCTTCTCATTTACAACACACAAGTTTTCTCTCATAGGTGATGCTGCTATTTTATGGAAGTCTTCTTGAAGATTGTTTTTGCCTCAGCTAGGGCATTCATTTCCAGCAAACCCTTAGCTAGGGTTTTTATCAGAAAATCAATCTTCAGCACTTTGTGGACAGCCACCTTTAGCATTTCATTTTTGGGGCAGTTTTCCTCTTTTTCTGGGCAACCATCTTTTCCCTTTCTCTCTCCTCACGAGTTGTCCATCTTTCTCTCTTCGGGCAGAAAGAAAAGACAAGCCGGGTAGATCGGGCAGCAGAACAGTCAACGGGCAACCGTACAATCAGATCAATACAGATCTGTATGGCCGTACAGCTTTACGGCAGCAAGGTACAACTGGTCAGGTATTTTTAGATCTGACGTGGACAGTCTGATTTTTGCAGACAGGAGAGAGAAAATTTCTGTTTTTTGAAAAAGCTCTAATTTGGGAAATTTTTGTAATTCTGGAAATTGTGGGTAAAATTATCAGTTTGATTTTTAGTGATAAATTTTACAGTGTCGTGGGTAAATTCCAGATCTGGAATTGAGGAACTTTTTGAAGAATTTTCTGAGTCATCTCATTCACGAGATGAGCTATTAATGCTTTTGGGGTTTTTGTCCTTTGAAGGTTTCCCGAGTGAAAAATATTGTGTCCATGTAATTCAGTGTCCGAGGGTAATTCTCCACACTGTCCAAGACACATACTTCATAGCCAGGGACACAAAACAACATGGAGTCTATCATACATAGGGGTCACAGTGGGGAAAATGATCTTCAATCTCACAAGTCTCAATCAATCTACGTCATGGTATAAAATTGAAGGTGGATGGACTGGATGGACGGGGACAAATGACATGGAACCATTCTAACACCTAGGCTTACAATTAGTACAAGCATGGCATGAGCAACAATCTTCACATCAAATTCCTCAATTAATCATAACACAACAGATATAGGCATAGGCCACCATAATCATCCTAACATGATAAGCATAGGTATCTGACATACATCATAGAGCAAAATCAAACCATGAAAGTGTATACCTGATCTCACCATATATACCTGTCTCCAACTGATAAGCCTCTCTATAACTCTGTGTATTGTTAATTTTGTACCCTTGGAAAGTGTTCCCCTAGGTGACTTTAACCTTAGTCACTTAAAAGGGGAAATAAAGTGACCCTTGCATTAAATGACTTAAGTGGAGCATTTAATTTGACTTTAGAGAGTAAAGTCACTTTTTGATAAATTTAAGTGGGTGAGCGAAATTAATATTTATGAAAAATAAATGTGAGCATTTAATCTCATCCACCGATCTACTCTAATTTCCACCGTTAGATTAGATGAACACTAGGGTTCTCTCAAAAAGGCAAGGGAAGGTCATTTTCTCCACTTTGGCAGACTGAAGTGAAGGAGAGAGTTGAGAGAGAAAGTTTTCATTTTTCTGAGAAAGAGAAAAAAATTTGCAGCACGCAAATCGAGGGAAATGACAGCAGTAGAGAGGGCACAAAAATCGAGGATAGGACAACAACATTTATTGCTGGTCCAAACAGTCAGTGTGGTATGGTTTTCGAAGCGGCAGGCACAATTTTCAAGGCAGATTTCCTAGCACGATTTTCGAGAATATTTTTTTGGGCACGAATTTCAAGGTCCGTACAATCAGTCTGTACTGTGGCACAAAAATCAAGACAGAAAACATAAAAAAATCTGAGTTTGATTTTTCCTGTTTGGCACAGAAAACGAGGCAGAAATTTTCTCTTCTCGGTTAAGATAAGTTGGTTTGAAAATTTCTGAGTTTTGCTGTAAATTTTCTTATAATAAAAATCTCTCTTTGATTGGTTTTCCCCTTGCTGTAAATTTCCTTATAATAAAAATTTATGAGTACTGTGTGTCGAATGGCGTGCATATTTTTTTATATTCTGTCCAGGAAAAAGTGAAGTTACAACAATGTTATTAAGTCGGAAATTTATGTTTATTTCCAGCATTTAAATTTCTGGGTTTGCAAATAAACAGAGACAAATTTTTTAACTTATAACCGGAGGATGAAACTTGTGAAAAATCTACATGGTATCAGAGCAAAGTGGGGCAGAAAACTAAATATTTGCAGACTGAAAGTCATTTCCAGAATTCAGAAAAACTTTTGTGACATTAGTACATTTTTGCTGAAACTTGTTCTTTGAGAAAAATGACTTCCGTTGGGTTGAGAAATGAGGATAGGTTGAATGGGGCAGCGAACTTTGTCTCATGGAAGGCCCAAATATTACTTGTGTTGAGAGAGAATGAGTTATGGGAGGAGGTAGTCAGAAACATGACAGTAAATCCCATTGCTATTCCCGCTGCTACCGATGCGGTAGCATATTTAGCCTTTAATAAGAAGGATATTAAAGCCATGAGGATTATCTTGGATGCTGTTAAAGACCATGTTATACCTCACATTTCAGTGAAGGATCATGCACATGAGAGGTGGAGTGCTTTGACCGGATTGTTTGAGAGTTCCAATGAGAATAGTAAGATGGTTCTGAGAGAGAAACTGAAGAGTATCAAGATGGTCAAAGGAGAGATTTGTATGGCTTATCTAACTAGGATCTCTTAGGTGAGAGATGAGCTTGCAGCTGTTGGGGTGGTTGTTACTGGTTCTGAGCTAGTGCGGACAACCTTGAATGGGGTGACTGCACCTTGGGTTGTGTTTGTACAGGGTTTGGTGGCTAGAGAGAACTTACCATCATGGGACAGGGTTTGTGATGATTTTGTTTAGGAGGAGACTCGGAGGGGTCTTCTGTAGTGCAGTGCTAGTACTAGTAGGCAGGATGAGGAGGATGTGGCATTGACAACAAAGGGGAAGAAGAAGAACAAGAAGGGTCCCAAGAAGGGTGGGGCCAAGCAGCAGGATGGGCAGAAGAAGGATCTGAGCACTGTAAAGTGCTTTGCATGTCACAAGATGGGACACTATGCTGGGCAGTGTTCGAACAAGAAGAAGAAGCAGCAGCAGACATCAGCTTCAGCAGAGGTCGATGACTTTGCCGTGAGATTTCAGAGTGAGTTTTCACTGTGTACTGGGCATATTGAGAGAGAGAGAGCATCCATTCTCACCAGTGCAGGTGTTGATAGACTGTTGGGTGTTTTATTGTCGTAATGAATTCACCAAATATTTAGTTATCGACCGGGATTTGTAAACTTGGAGTTGACACAAAATATATGCTAAGGTAAAGGGTACCTAGGATATCGTAGAAATATTTTAATAAAGAAAAGATCAAAAGATCTTTCAAAGTGAAAAACCGAGTCAAACTTCAGAAATACAACTAATAAGTTAATTAGACTTGACCAAAACCAATAGATCAGAGTAGTATCAATCTATACTACTCTACTCTATGAACAATAACTGAAAAGATATAAACAATACTATTCTAAGACTTGATCGAAAGTAAACTACTTTTTATAGTGAAACCTATTGATCAATTATTCAGCTTCTAATCTAGGAACTAGAAAGTCTATGAACAAGTTCAGAACCCTAACTATATGAAGACAAGAAATTCTAATATACCTAAGAAATTCAATAGTTAAACTAAACATGCATTTAACAAATACTCAAAACTAAGCTAAATTATCTAATTCCATTCTCCTCGAGGATTCTGAGGATATGCATCAAATGTGACAGGAACTGGAGAAAGTGTATCGAAATGACTTTCAAAAGTAACAAGGAAATTGAATGGGGCAAATCTAATTTAACCTCTACAAAGAGATGTAAACTAAAAAGTGTCCAATTACAAGTGATTCTGAACATTGTTATCTACTCTTTATTCATGAGCCAATGATACTTTAAGTATTTGAAATAGAATGCAAATTAACAACTAATCTATTAACAAGGACCCAAGAACATGTACTTCTAATGACTATTCTGAAATCGGAAACATGCAAACAATTATGTTATCTTCGGAAATATACTGATCAACACATGTTTTAAGGAAATCTAAGCATATGGAAAATGACTTGGAAAATGTAATCTAGAAGCAAGTAGAAAACTTAATAAAAATATTTTATTTCTGAATCAAATCCTATCCTATGAACGTTTTCATCAACTACAGAATAAGGAGAACAAATCCTATGCTTGAACTATAAATGATCATCAAACCATAAAGAACTAATGTACTTTTTAGAAAATGAAATCAACAAGTTTAATCTAAAATCAATCCAAATAAGAATGAAGTAAATTAAACTAGGAATGAAGTTGACAAGTTCTAAAGCAGTAATCAATTAAGAAATCGGAGATAAAAGAAACACAATTCGAAAAGCAACTAAGGCAAACAGAAATGAAAGATAAGAATCATTATGGAGCTTAATGGATACTTTATGTGGTTCGAAATAAGGTCCTAATTATATATATGACTACTGGTTAACTACAGAAAATGATACAATTTGAAAACTTGAAAAACTGAGTTGTAAACAAGTATAAAAACAAAGTAGGAAATATTAAAGTCTGAACGACAGTGCGAATGACAGTATAACAAGACAGTCCGTATGGCGGAAAACAATGTAAATTATGAAATAAGCAACCTAAATTATCCTGACACTAGCTGGTTTATGCATACGAGGCTACAGTGCAGAAAAGACAGTAACTAAGCTATTTAGCAATTGAAATAACAAAAGAGAAACTATGCTAATCTACATCTAAGGAGAGAAATTATTTCCTATTGTAGAATAAAACAAACTAAAAGATGAGTGAAGTTAATCTACAACTACAGAAGAATTAACAGAGTTGAACTTAACTATGAGCTATGCCTGAAACATTAAACTAATTAGGCTCTAGCTAATTGCAAATGTAAAACTTCAAAACAAACTGAAAGAAAGGCTGAAAAGAACTATGCACGACCGGTCACTCTTAATTATGAAAATATAAACTATTTTAACAACAAAACATAAATTATATTAACAACAGAAAATATACGTTACAGGAGACAAAACACCATCAACTACAGGAAAATCAAATTACATACAAAGGCTGAAAACAAAAACTACTTATCTGCAGAAGGAAATAACAGAATATACACATGGAAGACCTCTGGTTGTTGAGGGGCCCTTCCCAGCAATCAGGGGCTGCGTCTAAGTCAATCAATCACCCACAAAAGACGAAAACATACATCCACCGCTGACATAGAATTTTATTAAACTTGGAACAAAGTTTTATAGAATTTCAATGCCAATGACTAGCTAGCTAACTCTCGTCCAGAGACGTCTTTTTATAGTTTTACTATAGAGGAGCAGGTCGACCCTTTCAGTGGTCGACCGCTCTAATAATAGGGAGTCTTAACTGTCGAGGAACCGACTGCATAACAGTTCACGACAACGCACATGCCATCTGCCTGATTTCGTAGGAGCCTGAATCTTCTCGAATGAGGGCTCTCGCACCATAAGGGACGCGTGGCCAACAGAACCATGAAACCATTTTTGCTTCTAACGCCTTGCAATATTCCAACCAACGAATCCACAGGTATGAACGGAGGGTTGTATGATAGTTTGAATGCAGTTGGGCGTCTTCGGCGTGAACGCACGTCTGAGTGGAGGTCCGTTTGAAAACCATGACCTGTAAAACAAAGTCTATATGCCAAGCACATCTAAAAATATAACATGATTGTTATTAAAACCATAAAATAATGAAAATTAACAAAGACTCATTTGATATTCAAATACATTCATACCTGGGTTTAATTGATGGTTTGAATGGCAAAAAGTATGCCAAAAAATGACAAAAGTAATGTCATCA
The DNA here is from genome assembly GCA_001517045.1 of Pseudotsuga menziesii. Classification (NCBI taxonomy): domain Eukaryota; kingdom Viridiplantae; phylum Streptophyta; class Pinopsida; order Pinales; family Pinaceae; genus Pseudotsuga; species Pseudotsuga menziesii. The sequence continues at coordinate 561,618 of LPNX010411517.1, forward strand.
GAGCAATTTAACAACAAGAAATGATGACAAAATCGGGCATCAACATAGATAGAGGGAGTTTTCTGTGGTGAAAGACCATGCTTATAGTGCATCTACTTCCAGCACTTGGTATATTGATAGCAGAGCCTCGAGCCACATGACAGGTGCTTGTGAGATGTTCTTCGAGCTTTCACAGACAGAGATAGATGTGGAGGTGGTGTTGGGAGATGACTCACTAGTCAGAGCTATTGGGCGTGGGACCATTACCTTTCAGAGGGAGTCCATGAGTCCCATGGTGTTGAGAGATGTATTGTATGTACTTGGGCTGAAGAAGAACCTAGTGTTAGTTTCCATGATCGAGGATCAGGGTCTTGGGGTGTCCTTTCTAGATGGACATGTGCATATGTTTCCCAAGACTGCAGGACCATCTGCTTCAATTGCCATTGGAGCTAGATGCGGGAAACTATACAGGATCTTGTTTCAGCCTCAGCATGTCTTGGCACATAGCAGCGACAGTGAGCTGTGCGAGCTTTGGCATATGATGATGGCTCACTTGCATCATCCAGCCTAGGGGTTGTTGAGACAGATGGTTACAGGTTTACCGGAGTTCAGCACAAGGCAGAGTGATGTGTGCAAGGGGTGTGCTTTGGGAAAGTACACCAAGATTGCTTTTCCGAGTAGTGATAGCAAGTCAGCAGCGGTCCTTTACTTGATACATTTAGATTTGTGCGGACCGATGTCTTCTGTTTCCTTGAGAGGATACGAGTATTATGTGACACTCATTGGTGACCATTCCAGGAAGACCTGGATCTACTTTCTAAAGAGCAAGAAGTCCGAGGAAGTCTTGCAGAGGTTCCAAGAGTTCAAAGCTCTTGTGGAGAACCAAAGAGGGAGGAAGATCCGAGTTCTTAGATCAGATAACGGGGGTGAGTATACCTCTAAGGAGTTTGATGGATTTTGCAGATAGGAGGATATCAAGAGACAGTTGACAGTTCCGTATACTCAAGAGCAGAATGGAGTAGCAGAGAAGAAGAACAGGTCCATTGTTGGAGTAGCCAGAGCTATGTTACATGACCAGTTTCTTCCTTTCTTTCTCTGGGCTGAGGCTTGCTGCAAAGCTATATATCTTCAGAACAGGAGTCCCCATTGTGCCATGGGGAACATGACACCTGAGGAGTGTTTTTCAGGCAAGAAGCCTGAAGTTAGCCTTTTTCAGATATTTGGTAGTTTGACTTACTATCATGTCCCTTCAGAGAAGAGGACAAAGTTAGAGCCCACTACAGAGAAGGGAATCTTTGTGGGCTATGATGAGACTTCGAAGGCCTTCCGTATTTACCTTCCCTCTCAGAGGAAAGTGGTTGTGAGAAGGGATGTGAAGTTTGAGGAGGAGTGAGCCTTTAGGAAGTCGAGAGAGTTAGAGCAGGGAGAGCAGCAGGTTCCTGCACCTCAGGTTGTTGCACAGGTTTCATCAGCGCAACAATCAGGATCACAGGTTTCCGGGGTTACAGGACCACACAATGCAGGCACAGGTTCACCAGGTTCAGTGGTTCACCCAATGGGGTCTTTAGGGACAGATGATGGGTCTACTATTACAGGTAGACCGTATAGGGGATTTGGATCAGGATCATGATTACAGGGTACACCTGGTGTTGGTACACCAGCTTCAGGTTCACAGGTTACTGGGGGTACTAGCTATAGTAGTTCTTTAGATGAGGACAGACCAATGTGGGAGCAGTCTTTAGGGAAGAAGAAGCCTAAGTGCCTTCAAGAGACTTTGAAGGAAGCTATGAAGGTTGGGACACCTAGGGATTCAGTGAGGGCCATCAAGATGCTTGGCAGATTGGGCATGTTGTTGGTGGCTAGTACATTTGATTCTGAGCCTTCTACTTTTGAGATGGCCTCCCAGCATTCGGCTCGGCGAGATGCCATGATGGATGAGTACCATTCCATCATGAAGAATGATGTATGGGAGATAGTTTCGAGAACCAAGGGGAAGTCAGTGGTGACTTCTCGGTTGCTTTACAAGCTAAAGCATGCAGTGGATGGGAGTGTGGAGAAGTACAAGGCCAAGTTTGTAGCGTGGGGGTTTTCACGGGTTGAGGGCATTGATTATGATGAGACTTTTGCGCTGGTTGCTCGGTATACTTCTATCAGGGCATTGATCTCCATTGCAGCAGAAATGGGTTGGAAGATCCATCAAATGGATGTGAAGACCGCATTTCTCAATGGGATCATACAAGAGGAGATTTATGTTGAGTAGCCTCAGGGCTTTGAGATCCATGAGAGAGAGTCTCATGTTTGCAGGTTGAAGAAAGCCCTATATGGGCTGAAATAAGCTCCTAGAGCTTAGTACTCCAGAATCGATTCTTACTTGCTGAGTATGGGGTTTCAGAAGAGTGAAGCAGATCTGAATCTCTACTTCATCATGGTTGGAGATGATCCGCTTATTCTTGTGCTATATGTTGATGACTTGTTTATCAGGGGGGAGAGAGACCCATTGCAGCTTGCAAGAAGGATCTTGCAGCAGAGTACAAGATGACAGATATTGGGTTGATGCATTATTTTTTGGGAATGGAGGTTTGGCAGGAGCCTGGACATATTTTCTTGGGACAGGGAAAGTATGCGGTTGATATTTTGAGGGGATTTAGGATGGAGGATTGCAGGCTTGTGCCTACACCTATGATCACCAACTGGAAGAAGCTTCATGCTTCTGAGGGAGAGTTGGTGGATCCTACTATATACCGACAACTCATTGGGTCATTGATGTATCTGGTCAACACTTGGCCAGATTTGTGTTTTGCAGTGAACACTGTTAGTTAGTTCATGGTTGAGCCTAGGAGTGTGCATTGGGTAGCTGCAAAACATGTGTTGCGTTATCTAGCAGGGACAGGAGATTTTGGTCTGGACTACAGGAGGTCAGATGGGATCAGATTGGTTGGTTTATCAGACTCAGATTGGGCAGGCAGTGTGGCAGACCGAAAAAGCACTTCCGGATGTTGTTTCAGTTTGGGCTTGACATTAGTGTTGTGCTTCAGTCGGAAGCAGAAATCTGTTGCGTTGAGTTCTACAGAGGCTGAGTATATGGCAGCCAGTCAGGCCAGCTGCGAGGCTTTGTGGCTTCAAAAGTTGCTGGTGAATTTATTTGGTCAAGAGCTGAGGCCTACAGTGATCTACTGTGACCATCAGAGTTGCATCCAACTCTCTGAGAATCTAGTATTTCATGAATGGTCAAAGCACATTGAGATCAGGTATCATTTCATTCGAGATTATGTTCAGAGAGGTGCAGTATCCTTATAGTACATTTCCACTGATGAGCAGGTTGTTGACATTCTGACGAAATCTTTGGGGAGGGGCAAGTTTGTCTTCTTCAGGGACAAGTTGGGAGTGGTGCAGAACACCTTCCTCGGTAAGAGGGAGTGTTAATTTTGTACCTAGGAAAGTGTTCCCCTAGGTGAATTTAGCCTTAGTCACTTAAAAGGGGAAATAAAGTGACCCTTGCATTAAATGACTTAAGTTGAGCATTTAGTTTGACTTTAGAGAGTAAAGTCACTTTTTGATAAATTTAAGTGGGTGAATGAAATTAATATTTATGGGAAATAAATGTGAGCATTTAATCTCATCCACCGATCTAATCTAATCTCCACCGTTAGATTAGATGAACTCTAGGGTTCTCTCAAAAAGGCAAGGGAAGGTCATTTTCCTCACTTTTGCAGATTGAACTGAAGGAGAGAGCTGAGAGAAAAAGTTTCCATTTTTTTGAGAAAGAGAAAAAAAATTTGCAGCACGCAAATCGAGGGAAAGGATAGTAGTAGAGAGGGCACGAAAATCGAGGAGAGGACAACAACATTTATTGCTGGTCCAAACAGTTTGTATGGTACAGTTTTCGAAGCAGCATGCATGCTTTTTGAGGCAGATTTTTGGGCACGGATTTTGAGGTCCGTACGCTACAGTTCCTCTGTACAGCAGCACGGAAATCGAGGCAGAAAGTAGAAAAAATCCGAGTTTGATTTTTCCTGTTTGGCACAGAAAACGAGGTAGAAATTTTTTCCTCCGAGTTGAGATAAGTTGGTCTGAAAATTTCTAAGTTTTGCTGTAAATTTCGTTATAATAAAAATCTCTCTCTCTCATTGGTTTTCCCCTTGTGGGTTTTTCTAGGGCCATTGGCCAAAAATTTCTGAGTACTGTGTGTTGACAGTTGAATGGCGTGCACATTTTTTTATTTTCTGTCCATGAAAAGTGAAGTTACAGCAGTGTTATTAAGTCTGAAATTTATGTTTATTTCCAGCATTTAAATTTCTGGGTTTGCAAATAAACTGAGGCATTTTTTTTAACTTATAACCGGAGGCTGAAACTTGTGAAAAATCTACATGTACCAACTCTGATCTGCTACAATGAACTAGATTATCACCAAAAACATCTCAATGGATTCCTGAATCTCAGTCTTGGCAAGGAAAATGTGATGAACAAGGCTTTGCAATAACTGAAGTTGTAAAAGTCCATGCTAATACCCCATGTAAAAACTAGCCCGGAATAGAACATAGAGACAAGTCTGCATGCCGCATCATGGAGGCCCAACTGCAAATTTATATGTGATAACAGGACCATGTTGGGGCCGTGCTACATGCAACAACTAACCCCTAAGGTTCATCATCCATGGTACCCTCTTTGCAACATCCTCTAGATGATTTCCCTGAAACAAAGTGGTCCACTCTCCTTCTTCCAACATTGACCCCCATTTGGTACTGTTATAGGCTGTACATCTTGATCTGAGGAGCAGTGTGGTTTGGTTTCTACCTCTGTGGATCTATAATCTTGGTAAGTCCTGCTGTTCAATTCCTCCTTGGGCTCCTTCCATCTCCCTGTCTAACATGTGAGTTTGTCTTGAGTTGAGCCAAGGCATGCTTTTATTTCCAGGGCATGTTAAGCTTAAGGTATTCTTGTACTTTGATCTCCCCATCAGGGTTAAATTTCTCCATATCATTTTACTGTTGTCTGTGTGCCCTCTTTTTCCATTCCCCCCTTGTCTAACAGTCCCGAATGTGCGGGTTAAATCTTTCTTTCTCTTGGGAAGTGCTCTTCCTTAATGTCCCAATAGTCTAACCATCTTTTGCACTGGAGCTCCAACTATTCTTCCTTTTCTGTAGCATTCCTTTGCTGATTAGGTGTGGGTGTCAGCTGCTGCCCAACTCAACGATTCTCTGTCTGCAGAGTATCATCCTTCTCAACACTTCCATCTCAGTGGATATAGCCCTGTTTCTGCCTGCAGGATTTCAGTTTTATAGATGTAGAAATGAGCTTTCCACATGTTTTTGAACTCTTTCAATTTGGCTCAATTTGTTTTTTGAAATGATCAGGTTCCACACCTTGCATCCATAGAGTATTTCTTGGGTAACAAGGGATTTGAAGAGGGTGCTGCTCATTCCCCAATCCCGAAACTCGGTTGCCCCACACAATTTTTGTAGACGTATGGTTGCTTTTCAGCCTCCCACTGTATTCTTTTCCTTGCACATTTGCTCCAATTGACCCTATCATTAAATCCCATCCCTTGGTGTTTGTTACTTTGGATTATCTCTAAGTTTTCATTGTCGAATTTTATCGTGATGAAGTGTTGTTCTTCTCTTGAATGCGTTTCCACACATTCCCGTTTGTGAAACTATTACGCGTTTCGTGCAACTTAGGTATCCACAATACAAAAATATAATTATATACTATATTCCTTTTCAAACAAGTAGAGCTGCAAAAATAAGATAATTGTAGCTAATCATAACAAGATATGTGACTGTTGTTAGTTTTGTACCTAGGGAAGTGTTCCCCTAGTGACTTTTGCCTTTGTCACTTAGAGAGGGGACATAAAGTGACCCTTTCATTAAATGACTTAAGTAAAAGCATTTAATTTGACTTTAGAGCATTAAAGTCACTTTTTGATAAATTTAAGTGGGTGAGTGAAATTAATATTTTAGAAATAAAATATGAGCATTTAATTTCAACCATTGATCTAATCTATTCTCCACCGTTAGATTAGACTCACCCTAGGGTTTCTCAAAAAGGCATGTGAAATGCATTTTGCCTCATTCTAGAGATGAGAGTGAGCTGAGAGAGAGAAGAGAGAAAGTTTCCATTTTTCTTGAACAAGAGGAAAAATTGCAGCATGTTTTTTTAGGAGTTTTTGTAGCAGGCAGAGGGCATGAATTTCGAGACAGGGACAGGGCATGCATTTCGAGGAGCAACATTAATTGCAGTCAGTCCGTACAGGTCGTACGATACTAAGCCGTACAGGTAGAAATCAGGCACACATTCCCAGGGAGAAATTCGGCACACATTCCCAGGGAGAAATTCGGCACAAAAATTGAGGCAGTGGCTGCCACGATTTTCGAGGCATTTAATATAGGCCGTACAACAGTAGCCGTACAAAGGATGAAAACAAAAACTACTTATCTACAGAGGGAAATAACATAAATATAGACATGGCAGACCTCTGGTTGTTGAGGGGCCCTTCTCAGCAATCAGGGGCTGTGTCTAAGTCAATCAATCACCCACAAAAGACGAAAACATACATCCATAGCTGAAATAGAATTTTATTAAACTTGGAACAGAGTTTTACAAAATTTCAATGCCGATGACTAGCTAGCTAACTCTCGTCTAGAGACGTCGTCTTATAGTTTTACTATAGAGGAGCAGGTCGACCCTTTCAGTGGTCGACCACTCTAATAATAGGCAGTCTTAACTGCTGAGGAACCGACTGCATAACAGTTCATGACAACGCACATGCCATCTGCCTAATTTCGTAGGAGCTCGAATCTTCTAGAATGAGGGCTCTTGCACCATAAGGGACGCATGGCCAATAGAACCATGAAACCGTTTTTTGCTTCTAACGCCCCAGAATATTCCAACCAATGAATCCACAGGTATGAACGGAGGGCTGTATGATAGTTTGAATGCAGTTGGGCGTCTTCGGCGTGAACGCACGTCTGAGTGGAGGTCCGTTTGAAAACCATGGCTTGTAAAACAAAGTCTATATGCCAAGCACGTCTAAAAATGTCACATGATTGTTATTAAAACCATAAAATAATGAAAATTAACCAAGACTTGTCTGATATTCAAATACATTCATACCTGGGTTTAATTGATGGTTTGAATGGCAAGAAGTATGCCAAAAAATGACAAAAGTAATGTTGACAGAGCGATTTAACAACAAAAAATGATGACAAAATCGGGCATCAACATAGATAGAGGGAGTTTTCCGTGGTGAAAGACCATGCCTACAGTGCATCTACTTCCAGCACTTGGTATATTGATAGCAGAGCCTCGAGCCACATGACAGGTGCTCATGAGATGTTCTTCGAGCTTTCACAGACAGAGACAAATGTGGAGGTGGTGTTGGAAGATGACTTAGCAGTCAGAGCTGTTGGGCATGGGACCATTACCTTTCAAAGGGAGTCCATGAGTCCCATGGTGTTGAGAGATGTATTGTATGTACTTGGGCTGAAGAAGAACCTAGTGTCAGTTTGCATGATCGAGGATCAGGGTCTTGGTGTGTCCTTTCTAGACATGTGCATATGTTTCCCAAGACTGCAGGACCATCTGCTTCAATTGCCATTGGAGCTAGACGCGGGAAACTGTACAAGCTCTTGTTTCAGCCTCAACATGCCTTGGCACATAGCAGCAACACTGAGCTGTGTGAGCTTTGGCATATGAGGATGGCTCACTTGCATCATCCAGCTTTGGGGTTGTTGAGATAGATGGTTACAGGTTTACCAGAGTTAAGCACAGGGCAGAGTGATGTGTGCAGGGGGTGTGCTTTTGGAAAGTACACCAAGACTGCTTTTCTGAGTAGTGATAGTAGGTCAGCAGGGGTCCTTGACTTGATACATTCAGATTTGTGCAGATCGATGTCTTCTGTTTCCTTGAGAGGATACGAGTATTATGTGACATTCATTGATGACCATTCCAGGAAGACCTGGATCTACTTTCTGAAGAGCAAGAAGTTCGAGGAAGTCTTGCAGAGGTTCCAAGAGTTCAAAGCTCTTTGGAGAACCAAAGAGGGAGGAAGATCCGAGTTCTTAGATCGGATAACGGGGGTGAGTATACCTCCAAGGAGTTTGATGGATTTTGCAGACAGGAGGATATCAGGAGACAGTTGACAGTTCTGTCTACTCAAGAGCAGAATGGAGTAGCAGAGAGGAAGAACAGGTCCATTGTTGGAGCAGCCAGAGCTATGTTACATGACTAGTCTCTTCCTTTCTTTCTCTGGGCTGAGGCTTGCTGCATAGCTATATATCTTCAGAACAGGAGTCCCCATTGTGCCGTGGGGAACATGACACCTGAGGAGTGTTTTTCAGGCAAGAAGCCTGAAGTTAGCCATTTTCGGATATTTGGTAGTTTGACTTACTCTCATGTCCCTTAAGAGAAGAGGACAAAGTTAGAGCCCACTACAGAGAAGGGAATCTTTGTGGGCTATGATAAGACTTCGAAGGCCTTCCGTATTTACCTTCCTTCTCAGAGGAAAGTGGTGGTGAGAAGGGATGTGAAGTTTGAGGAGGAGCGAGCCTTCAGGAAATCGAGAGAGTCAGAGCAGGGAGAGCAGCAGGTTCTTGCACCTCAGGTTGTTGCACAGGTTCCATCAGCGCAATAGTCCGGATCACAGGTTTTCGAGGTTATAGGACCACACAATGCAGGCACAGGTTCACCAGGTTCAGTGGTTCATCCAGTATGGTCTTCAGGGACATGTGATGGGTTTAGTATTACAGGTACATCGTACAGGGTATCTGGATTAGGATTAGGATTGCAGGGTACACCTGGTGTTGGTCCACCAGCTTTAGGTTCACAGGTTACTGGGGGTACTAGCTCTAGTAGTTCTTCAGATGAGAACAACCAGTGTGGGAGCAGTCTTCAGGGAAGAAGAAGCTTAAGTAGCATCAAGAGACTTTGAAGGAAGCTATGAAGGTTCGGACACCCAGGGATTCAGTGAGGGCCATCAAGATGCCTGACATATTGGGCATGTTGTTGGTGGCTAGTACATGTGATTCTGAGCCTTCTACTTTTAAGGAGGCCTCTCAGCATTCGGTTTGGCGAGATGCCATGATGGATGAGTACCATTCCATCATGAAGAATGATGTATGGGAGATAGTTTCGAGACCCGAGGGGAAGGCAGTGGTGATTTCTCGGTTGCTTTACAAGCTAAAGCATGCAGTGGATTGGAGTGTGGAGAAGTATAAGGCCAAGTTTGTAGCGCGGGTGTTTTCACAGGTTGAGGGCATTGATTATGATGAGACGTTGGCGCCGATTGCTCGGTATACTTTTATCAAGGCATTGATCTCCATTGCAGCAGAAATGGGTGGGAAGATCCATCAAATGGATGTGAAGACCGCATTTCTCAATGGGATCATACAGGAGGAGATTTGTGTTGAGAAGCCTCAGGGCGTTGAGATTCATGAGAGAGAGTCTCATGTTTACACGATGAAGAAAGCTGTATATGGGCTGAAATAAGCTCCTAGAGCTTGGTACTCCAGGATCGATTCTTGCTTGCTGAGTATGGGGTTTCAGAAGAGTGAAGTAGATCCGAATCTCTACTTCATCATGGTTGGAGATGATCTGCTTATTCTTGTGCTATATGTTGATGACTTGTTTATCATAGGGGGAGAGAGACCCATTGTAGCTTGCAAGAAGGATCTTGCAGCAGAGCACGAGTGTTGATGTATTTGTAACTTCGGAATGTATTCACCTGTATATTCACTTGTATATTTCATGTATTGTACATTGATGTTTATTCCGGGAAGTATCTGTAATGTAATTGAGTCATGTCATGCCTCGATGTTCCAATCGGGAGGTTCTATAATGTAAACAAATCATGTCAAGTCATTGTGGGTAACCCTCCTATTGTTCAAGGGTTAAAGTCCCCACAGTTGTGGGGCCCTAGGGTTATTAGACTCTTCTAGAGAAGTCGGCCCTAGTGAGTTATTGTCAAGTCGGGAATTAGTATAAATAGAGAGTGAGCCTCTCTATTTATCTCACACTCACTCACCTCAGTTTTAGCGCATAACTGAGAGAGAAGAAGTTGATGGGACAAGAGAGAGAGAGAGTACTGCTATCGGGAGATCATCTTACTGTTTTTGGGGCTTTGCTTTTGGTGCTGATTCTATCTCTGAGGAAGTTGCGGGGTTTTCTCCTTTTTGGTTTCCCCGAGGAAAATCTTTGTGTTCATTGTCTCATGCGTTTGATTGTTGTGCTTGTTATTCTCTCAAATACGATCCTAAGTTAATGCTAGCTTAAATGATAAAAATCTAACATGGTATCAGAGCTAACCTGAGAAGAAGACACTATGTAGCTGCGGAAACTAGGGCTTCCTATTTTTTGGATCTCTCTTCACAGATTTTCAGCAAAAGAATGTTGGGCTGACTCCCCTCTCCAGGGCACATCTTTCTGTCGAAGCAGAATCTGATTCTGAGCATTTTCAGTTTTTTACTCGACACTACTGCCGGAAATTAGGGCTTTCCACAGAAGTGGAATTTTTGAGTGAGCCCAGGCCTGGATTGATCTCCTCCTCAAAATCGAAGTTTAGAGATCAAGATCAAAGGTTTTGGTTGGACAGAACTCCAAGAAAGTCAAACCCTAATCTGCTCCTGAACCAGCTTTGCAGAAATTTAGCTCCAGCTCCAGATCCGACATCCTAACCTGGTAAGATCTAAATCTTTTGTATTTCCATTTGAGGTTCTCAGTTAAGATGTCTCATCATATCAAGCTTGATGAAAAGCTTGAGGGAGCTGATAACTTCCGAGCCTGGAAGTATAGGATCTCCGTGGTCTTGGAAGAAAATGAGTTGGACTCCTACATCAATGAGGAGGTTTCAGTTCTAGAGGGAGATGAGGCTAAGGCCTTACACAAGAAGAAATTGGTCATCGCTAAGAGGATTATTGCTGATTCAAGCAAGGATCACCTCATACCACAGGTGTCCTCCCTAAAGACACGTAAAGCTATGCTTGATGCCCTGACCAAACTATTTGAAGGAAAGAACATAAACCGAAAGATGACCTTGAGAAACCAATTGAAGAATGTGAAGATCCAGAATGCGGAGACCATATAGTCATACTTCACAAGGGTTTCCTAGATCAAAGAACAACTTGAAGCAGTGGATGAAGAAGTGGAGAATGCAGAGATTGTAATGACCACCTTGAATGGTCTCCCTAGGACATGGGACTCTTTCATTCAAGGGATCTGTGCCAGAAAGAAGCTAGTTAAGTTCAGCAGACTATGGGAAGAATGCTCTCAAGAAGAAGCTCGGATAGCAGCACGAGAAGAAAAGATGGGAAGTGAAGATTAAGGTCTCACTGTACAATCCAAGAAAACCAGAACTAGCCACCACAGAGGTAAGCACTCTCACTAGAAGAGTAACTTTAGAAGGCCTAGAGATATGTCTAAGTACATTTGCTATACATGTGATGAGAGAGGACACTTTGCTAGAGATTGTCTTAGAAACAAAAGTAGCTCTCACAAGAAGAAGGGAAACAAGAGAAGACATCATGCTCATGCTGCAGAGGATGATGAACCTTCCACAAAGCGAACCAGACAAGACAGTGATGATTCTTCAAGTGATGAAGAATATGTTCTGATTTCCGCTCTCACGGGAACTATCACACATGGTAGCAATGATTGGCTTATAGACAGTGGTGCTTCCAAACATATAACAGGATTCAATGAATCCTTTGTGAAACTATCTGAACATGAATCACCTCACAAGGTGAAACTTGGAGATGACTACCAGTGTCCAATAAAAGGTAGTGGTGAATCCTCATATAAGCTAGACTCTAGAAAGTCTATCAAGATGAAAGATGTATTGTTGTACCTGGACTAAAGAAGAACCTCCTCTCCATATCTGCGTTGGATGCAAAAGGAATGAGGGTTGCATTTGTAGATGGCCAAGTTCTCATGTGGCCAAAGGGAAAGTCTATTGATGATGCAGTAGTCATTGGGGAACAAGAAGGAGGACTATACAAATTGAAGGGCCAACCAAAACAAGCTTTGGTTCATGACTCGGTAGAACCAAATGAGCTTTGGCATAGAAGGCTTGCACATGTGCATTACAGAGCACTACCACTTGCAAGCAAAGCTGTTGAAGGTCTCCCAAAAATGCAGACAAAACATGAAGGTGTATGTAAATGATGTGTGAAAGGGAAGAACACAAAGAAGACATTTCCAAGTAGCGAGAGCAAGGCAAAATGAATCTTGGAAATCATCCACTCCGATGTATGCGGTCCAATGTCATCCAGTTCATTAAGCGGGTATGTATACTATGTTTCTTTTATTGATGATTTTTCTAGAAAGACATGGATATACTTGATGAAGAAAAAAGATGAAGTATTCAGCAAGTTCAAGGAATTCAAAGCCTTGATTGAGAACCACACTGAAAAGAAGATCAAGACCTTTCGATCAGATAATGGCGGAGTATTCACATCAAATGAATTCAAAAGAGCTATGCAAAGACTCAGGGATTAAGAGGGAGTTATCCACTCCATATAATCCACAACAGAATGGGATTGCAGAAAGAAAGAATAGAACGATCATGGAAGCAGGAAGGGCCATGCTTCATGATCAAGATCTTCCCATGCATCTATGGGAAGAAGCTGCTAGAACAACGGTATATGTACAGAACCGTACTCCACACAGAGTACTCGAGAACAAGACACCTGAAGAAGTCTTCTCTGGCAAGAAATCAGAAGTCAACCATCCCAAAATATTCGGCTGTCCTGTATACATACACATTCTGAAAGAAAAGAGGACAAAGTTAGATTCTTCAGGAAAGAAGGGTATATTTGTGGGATACTTTGAAAGCTCGAAGGCTTACAGAATATACTTCCCAGGATTCAAGAAGATCAACATTAGCAGAGATGTAACATTTGACGAAGATTCAGCCTACATCAAATCCAGGAAGAGACTGGCTGAAGAACCTGAAGAAACAGAAGCACCCAGAATTCATGATACAACCATGAACGAAGAAATTCAAGAAGGGGATCGAGAATTAGAAGAATTTCAAGAACTTGTGGATCCACCTCAGGAGAAGAATCCTCACAAGAGGAAACCTGCTTGGGTACGTGAAATTATCCAAGGTGCAGAAAGATATGGAGCTTCAGAATAAACACACAGAGGAAGAAAGAGAACTAGGTCCTACTCCAGTTATGTAGCCCTGCTATGTGACATTATTGATAAAGAACCTTCCAACTATGAAGAAGCAGTAGAAACAAAAGAATGGAAGGATGCTATGATTGAGGAGTATCAATTGATCATGAAGAATGATGTTTGGGATATTGTCCCAAGACCAGAAGGGAAGTCGATTGTAACTTCCAAATGGATCGACAAGATCAAGCATGCTGTAGATGGCAGCATAGAGAAATATAAAGCAAGATTCGTGGCTCGTGGCTTCTCCTAGAAAGAAGGAATAGACTATGAAGAAACTTTTGCACCTGTAGCCAGATACACTTCCATCAGATCAATACTTGCTCTGGCTGGAGTGATGAAATGGAAGATACACCAGATGGATGTCAAAACTGCTTTCTTGAATGGTGTAGTAGAAGAGGAAGTGTATGTGGAGCAACCACTTGGTTTTGAGACAAATGGCAGGGAGTCTCATGTGTGTAGATTGAAGAAAGCCATGTACGGTTTGAAAAAGGCACCCAGGACATGGTACGACAGAATTGATGGCTTTCTATCCAGTTTGGGCTTTACCAAAAGTAAAGCAGATTCCAACCTTTACTACAAGGTTGAAAAAGGTAACCTAGTGATACTCCTACTGTATGTGGATGATCTGTTTGTAACAAGTATGGATGGGTTGATTGTTGATACAAAGAGGAAGCTTGCTGCCGAGTTTGAAATGAAAGACTTGGGTATGATGCACTATTTTCTAGGCATGGAGTTGTGGCAGAATGCGGATGGAATCTTCGTCGGACAAGGGAAGTATGCAGTAGAGATCCTGAAGAGGTTTGGAATAATGGACTGCAAGGCCATAACCACACCTATGGCATCGAACCTGAAGCTGTTGAGTGATGCTTCATTAGAAGTGGTTGATGCTACAATGTATCGTCAGATGATTGGGTCCTTGATGTACCTGACAAACACGAGACCCGATATTTGCTTTGCTATGAACACCTTGAGTCAGTTCCTGACAGATCCGAGACATGTTCACTTGATTGCTGCAAAGCATATTCTGAGGTACTTGAAGGGTACAGTTGATTATGGACTCAAGTACGAGGCGAATTAGAAGACTAACCTGGAGGGTTATGTTGATTCAGATTGGGCAGGCGGTGCCATCGATAGGAAAATCACTTCAAGATGCTGCTTCAGTATGGGATCATGTGTGATCTCTTGGTTTAGCAGGAAGCAGTCCTGTGTGGCACTGAGTACAACTGAAGCAGAGTATGTCGCAGCTTGTTCAGCTAGTTGCGAGGCAGTGTGGATGAGAAAGCTACTGTTTGATTTATTTGATCTCCGGTTGGATGCTACTTGTATATATTGCGACAACTAGAGTTGTGTGAAGTTGTCGGAGAACCTGGTGTTCCATGACAAGTCGAAGCATATCGAGATCAAGTATCACTATATCAGGGATATGGTGCAGAGAGGAGTAGTGAAGCTCCAGTATGTTGCGACGGACGAACAGATAGCTAATGTGTTGACGAATCCATTGGCCAGAGTGAAGTTTGAGTACTTCAGGGAGAAGCTTGGTGTTCTCCAGATCGAGGTTCCCTCCAAGGGGAAATGATGAGTCCGAGGGCCATTTTGACATGGTGAGAGGATGAGGTTCCTTCCATGGTCAGATGTAAGGGCTGAGCCATTCTGTCATGGTGAGAGGATTGGTTCCTTCCATGTCAGATGTGAGTGCTGGCCATTTTGATGTGACTGTAGGATTGGTTCCTACATGATCAGATATAAGTGCTGAATGCCATTCTTGGAATGGAGGCGCCTGGTTAGTTACCAGGAATACTAAGCTTGGTGCTGAGATGCCATTCTCTGGGAGGATGGAGGCACCTGGTTAGTTACCTGGAATCCTCAGTCTGGGACTGAGAGCCATTCTGGCGCGATGTGTTTACACATGGTCAGATGTAAGTGCAGTGCCCTTCCGATGCGGTGCGTTCGCACATGGTCGGATGTAAGTGCAGAGCCCTTCCAATGCGGTGTGTTCGCACATGGTCGGATATAAGTGATGAGCCATTCTGGCGCGATGTGTTTACACATGGTCAAATGTGAGTGCTGGGCCTTTCTGACAAGATGAGGTCAGATGTGAGTGCTGGGCGTGCCTTTCTAACAAGATGAGCTCAGATGTAAGAGTTGGGTGGGCCATTTTGACTTAGGGTCAGATATAAGCGCTGAAGAAGACCTACATGGAGGCTAGGCCTACAACTAGCATGAAAAATGGCTGGCTCTGTAGAACTTCCTGTGACGAGAAGAATCAAGAGATAACACCATTTTGAGATAGCACCGATGATGATGATCCAGACTTGATGATGATCTAGATCAAGTGATGATCCAGACTTGATGATGATCCAGATTTGATGATGATACAGTGATGATGATCCATTAGTGATGATGATCTAGCAGTGATGATCCAGATCGAGCGATGATCCAGATCCCGTGATGAAGAAGACTTGAAGATGAAGAATACTTGAAGAGGAAGATGACTTGAAGATCAAGAAGACTTGAAGATGAAGACAACTTGAAGATGAAGATGACGAGATGATCCAGTCAATACAGAGAAGAAGACCAGTGCTGAAAATTGTGTCGAAAGAATACCTTCTTAGTTAAGAGGGAATGTTGATGTATTTGTAACTTCGGAATGTATTCACTTGTATATTCACTTGTATATTTCATGTATTGTACCCTGATGTTTATTCCGGGAAGTATCTGTAATGTAATTGAGTCATGTCATGCCCCGATGTTCCAATCGGGAGGTTCTATAATGTAAACAAGTCATCTCAAGTCATTGTGGGTAACTCTCCTATTGTTCAAGGGTTAAAGTCCCCACAGTTGTGGGCCCTAGGGTTATTAGACTCTCCTAGAGAAGTCGGCCCTAGTGAGTTATTGTCAAGTCGGGAATTAGTATAAATAGAGAGTGAGCCTCTCTATTTATCACACACTCACTCACACTCAGTTGTAGCGCATAATTGAGAGAGAAGAAGTTGTCGGGACACGAGAGAGAGACGACTGCTGTCGGGAGATCATCTTACTGTTTTTGGGGCTTTGCTTTTGGTGCTGATTCTATCTTTGAGGAAGTTGCGGGGTTTTCTCCTTTATGGTTTCCCCGAGGAAAATCTTTGTGTTCATTGTCTCATGTGTTTGATTGCTGTGCTTGTTATTCTCTCAGATAAGATCCTAAGTTAATGCTAGCTTAAATGATAAAAATCTAACAATGAGATGACAGATATTGGGTTGATGCATTATTTTCTTGGAATGGAGGTTTGGCAGGAGCCTGGACATATTTTCCTGGGACAGGGAAAGTATGCGGTTGATATTTTGAGGAGATTTAGGATGGAGGATTGCAGGCCTATGCCGACACCTATGATCACCAACTGGAAGAAGCTTCATGCTTCTGAGGGGGAGTTGGTGGATCCTACTCTAGATCGTCAGCTCATTGGGTCATTGATGTATCTGGTCAACACTTGGCCAGATTTGTGTTTTACAGTGAACACTGTTAGTCAGTTCATGGTTGAGCCTAGGAGTGTGCATTGGGTAGCTGCAAAACATGTGTTGCGTTATCTAGCAGGGACGAGATTTTGGTCTGGACTACAGGAGGTCAGATGGGATCAGATTGGTTGGTTTTACAGACTCAGATTGGGCAGGCAGTGTGGTAGACCGAAAAAGCACTTTCAGATGTTGTTTCAGTTCGGGCTCGGCAACAGGGTCGTGGTTCAGTCGGAAGCAGAAATCTGTTGCGTTGAGTTCTACAGAGGCTAAGTATATGGTAGCCAGTCATGCCAGTTGCAAGGCTTTGTGGCTTCGCAAGTTGCTGGTGAATTTATTTGGTCAGGCGCTGAGGCCTACAGTGATCTACTGTGACCATCAACCTACCCCTAAGGTTCATAGACAGATACGGATGTGGTGGTGGTGTTGGAAGATGACTCATTAGTCAGTGTAGTTGGGCGTGGGACCATAACCTTTTAGAGGGAGTCCATGAGTCCCATGGTATTGCGGGATGTATTGTATGTACTTGGGCTGAAGAAGATCCTAGTGTCAGTTTCCATGATCAAGGATCAGGGTGTTGGGGTGTCTTTCCTAGATGGACATGTACATATGTTTCCCAAGACTGTAGAACCATCTGCTTCAGTTGCCATTGGACCTAGATGTGGGAAACTGTATAGGCTCTTGTTTCAGCCTCAACATGCTTTGGCACAGAGCAACGACAGTGAGTTCTGTGAGTTTTGGCATAGGAGGATGGCTCACTTGCATCATCCAGCCTTGGGGTTGTTGAGACAGATGGTTACATGTTTACCAGAGTTCAGCACAGGGCAGAGTAATGTGTGTAGGGGGTGTGCTTTGGGAAAGTACACCAAGACTGCTTTTCCGAGCAGTGATAGCAGAGCAGCTAGGATACTTGACTTGATACATTCAGACTTAAGCAGACCGATGTCTTTTGTATCCTTGAGAGGGTACGAGTACTATGTGACTTTCATTGATGACCATTCTAGGAAGACCTGGATCTACTTTCTGAAAAGCAAGAAGTCCGAGGAAGTCTTGCAGAGGTTCCAGTAGTTCAAAGCTCTTGTGGAGAACCAAACAGGGAGGAAGATCTAAGTTCTTAGATCGGATAACGGGGGTGAGTATACCCCCAAGGAGTTTGATGGATTTTGCAGACAAGAGGGTATCGGGAGACAGTTGACAGTTCTGTATACTCCAGAGCAGAATGGAGTAGCAGAGAGGAAGAACAGGTCCATTGTTGGAGGAGCCTGAGCTATGCTACATGACCAGTCACTTCCTTTCTTTCTCTGGGATGAGGCTTGCAGCATTGTTGTATATCTTCAGAACAGGAGTCCCCATCGTGCAGTGGGGAATATGACACCTGAGGATTGCTTTTCTGGTAAGAAGCCTGAAGTTAGCCATTTTCGGATATTTGGTAGTCTGACTTACTCTCATGTCCCTTTTGAGAAGAGGACAAAGTTGGAGCCCACTGCAGAGAAGGGCATCTTTGTGGGCTATGATGAGACTGCAAAGGCCTTCTGGATTTACCTTCTCTCTCAGAGGAAAGTGGTGGTGAGAAGGGATGTGGGTTAGAGGAGGAGCAGGCCTTCATGAAGTTGAGAGAGTCAGAGTAGGGAGAGCAGCAGGTCCTTGCACCTCAGGCTGTTCCACGGTTTCCATCTGCGCGGTAGATATGATCACAGGTTTCCGGGGTTACATGACCACAGAGTGTTGGCACAGGTTCACCAGGTTCAGTGGTTAGGCTAGCAGGGTCTTCGGGGACAAGTGATGGGTCTACTATTACAGGTACACCTTAGAGAGGATCAGGATTACAGGGTACACCTGGTGTTGGTACACTAGCTTCAGGTTCATGATATATTGGGGTTTCCACCTCTGGTAGATTTTCAGATGATGATCGACTAGTGTGGGAGCAACCTCCAAGGACGAAGGCAGCTAAGTGGCTTCGAGATACCTTGAAGGAAGCTCAGGAGTTTGGGGCACGTTATGAGGATGTGAGGGCCATCAAGATGCCTGACAGATTGGGCATGTTTTTGGTGGCTAGTACACGAGATTTTGTGCCTTCTACGTTTGAGGAGGCCTCCCAGCATTCAGTTTGGAGAGATGGCATGATGGATGAGTACCATTCCATCATGAAGAATGATGTATGGGAGATAGTTCCGAGACCTGAGGGGAAGTCAGTGGTGACGTCTTGATGGCTTTACAAGCTAAAGCATGCAGTGGATGGGAGTGTGGAGAAGTACAAAGCCAGGTTTGTAGCGCTGGGGTTTTCATAGGTTGAGGGCATTGATTATGATGATACTTTTGCGTCGGTTGCTCGGTATACTTCTATCAGGGGTTTGATCTCAATTGCAGCGAAAATGGGTTGGAAGATCCATCAAATGGATGTGAAGACCGCATTTCTCAATGGGATCATACAAGAGGAGATTTACATTGAGCAGCCTCAAGGCTTGAGATACATGAGAGAGAGACACATGTATGTCGGCTGAAGAAGGCCCTATATGGGCTAAAGCAAGCTTCTAGAGCTTGGTACTCTAGGATCGATTCTTCCTTGCTGAGCATGTGGTTTCAGAAGAGTGAAGAAGATCCGAATCTCTACTTCATCATGTTTGGAGATGATCTGCTTGTTCTTCTACTATATGTTGATGACTTGTTTATTACAGGGAGAGAGAGACCCATTGCATCTTGCAAGAAGGATCTTGCAGCAGAGTACGAGATGACTAATATTAGACTGATGCATTATTTCTTGGGATTGGAGGTTTGGAAGGAGCTTGGACATATTTTCCTGGGGCAGGGAAAGTATGCGGTTGATATTTTGAGGAGATTCAAGATGGAGGTATGCAGGCCTATGTTGACACCTATGATCACCAACCGGAAGAAGCTTCATGCTTCTGAGGGAGAGTTGGTGAATCCTATTTTATACCGTTAGCTTATTGGGTCATTGATGTATCTGGTCAACACTCGACTAGATTTGTTTTTTGCAGTGAACACTCTTAGCTAGTTCATGGTTGAGCCTAGGAGTGTGCATTGGTTCGCTGCAAAACATGTGTTGTGCTATTTATCAAGGACAGTGGATTTCTGTTTGGACTACAGGAGGTCAGAGGGGATCGGATTGGTTGGTTATACAGATTCAGATTGGGCAGGCAGTGTGGCAGACCGAAAGAGCACTTCTGGATGTTGTTTCAGTTTGGGCTCGGCAGCAGTGTCGTGGCTCAGTCAGAAGCATAAATCTGTTGCATTAAGTTCTGTTGAGGCTGAGTATATGGAAGCCAGTTTGGCCAACTGCGAGGCCTTGTGGCTTTGCAAGTTGCTGGTGAATCTATTTGGTCAGGAGCTTAGGCCTACGGTGATTTACTGTGACAATCAGAGTTGCATCCAGCTCTCTGAGAATCCGGTTTTTCATGACAGGTCAAAGCACATTGAGATCAGATATGATTTCATCCGAGACTATGTTCAGAGAGGGGTAGTGACGCTTCAGTATATTTCCACTGCCGAGTAGGTAGCAGAAATTCTGACGAAGTTTTTGGCGAGGGGCAAGTTTGTCTTCTTTAGGGACAAGTTGGGAGTGGTGCAGAACACCTTCCTCGGTAAGAGGGAGTGTTAGTTTTGTACCTAGGGAAGTGTTTCCCTAGTGAATTTTGCCTTAGTCACTTAGAGAGGGGACATAAAGTGACCCTTGCATTAAATGACTTAAGTAAAAGCATTTAATTTGACTTTAGAGCATTAAAGTCACTTTTTGATAAATTTAAGTGGGTGAGTGAAATTAATATTTTAGAAATAAAATATGAGCATTTAATTTCAACCATTGATCTAATCTAATCTCCATCGTTAGATTAGACTCACCCTAGGGTTTTCTCAAAAAGGCATGTGAAAGGCAATTTGCCTCATTCTAGAGATGAGAGTGAGCGAAGAGAGAGAAGAGACAAAGTTTCCATTTTTCCTGAGCAAGAGGAAAAATTGCAGCATGTTTTTCGAGGAGTTTTTTGGAGCAGACAGAGGGCAGGAATTTCGAGACAGGGACAAGGCACGAATTAATTGCAGGCAGTCGGTACAGGTAGTATGGTATGGATCCGTATAGGGCCGTACATGTAGAAATCGGGCACACATTCCCAGGCAGAAATCTGGCACAAAAATCGAGGCAGTGGCTGGCATGATTTTCAAGGCATTTAATACAGGCCATACAGCAGGACAGTCCGTACTGTGGCAAGGTTTTTGAGGCAGCCAGCAGGAGATAAAATCAGAGCTTGATTTTTTGCTGTTGGGCACGTAAATCGAGACAGAAAATTATCCTCTGAGTTGAGATAAGTTGGTTTGATATTTTCAATGTATTGCTGTAATGATAAACTTCTCCTGAAAAATAAAAATACTCTCTCTCTGACTGGTTTTCCCCTTGTGGGTTTTTCCAGGGCCATTGGCTGAAAATTATTGTGTTTTGTGTGTTGAATGGCGTGCTGATATTTATTTTCTGTCTGTGAAAAAGAGTAGTTACAGCAGTGTTTTAAAGTCTGAAAATTTACTGTTTATTTCCAGTATGTTATATTTCTGAGAATGTCATAAATAGTTATAAATTTTACTTATAAACCGGTGGCTGAAAACTAGAGAAAAATCTACAAATGTTCATCTCTCATTTGATTTTAAGTTATGAATTGTTTGTTAAAATGAAAATAAACATAATCTAAATCTAGATTGCAAAGCTCATTTGGTGGAATGGTGGCTAAGCTTGAGCCAGATCTAGGTCCACTACTATGGTCAACAAGCTACTTGGTGTTGTTTAGCATGTCTTCAACAATGTCTTGCAACACCTTGAGTGGAAGCTCATCATCTCTATTGACCTGTGCACTGCCATAATTTCGCATCCTGGTGGGTCTTGTTTGGTACGTTGGTTGCTGCAGAGATAGTAGGCATATATTTAACTGTACGAACTGTAAACTAGTGTTTATTGGAGATTTCACTGTAGATCCACTATCTTATGATCTCAGCCACAGGGATGTAGAGATTAAATCAAGGCCCTGAGATATGAACCTTTTGAGCAATTGGAGAAGGTAGGCAACAATGCTTACAAATTCAGTCTTCCTCCTTATTTGCACATTTTTTCAGTAGTAAATGATGAGAACCTAAAACTCTAGGAACCATATATGCTCAAAGAGGATGAGAAGGCCAAGTCTTACATTACATTGAAGATTTGGCACTAGATGTAAATGCAAATTTACTAGAGGACATCATTTTGTAGACGAAGATCAAAATGACTAGTAGTCAACAAAAACTTTGGCAAATGGGATTGAATAAACTTCTACTAGCAATGATGCAAACCGGTTTGGGCTGGTTTTGTTATGAAATTCTTAGAATTGATCAGTTCAAGACAAAACTGATGAAAATCCAGTGATTTGACCAATGCATCCCTATTTCACCAAAAAACCAAAAAAGAAAACAATAAACAGAAACCCTAGGATTACCTTAAAGCCTAAATTTCATCTTATCTAATGATGCCTGGGAGCTCTATCATGGATGGACTTATCCTAGACGAGTTGCAATTGACTGATTTGACTGACGCATTCCCATCCTCCCCCAAAAAAACAAAAGAGAAAACAAAAAAAAGCACCCTAGAACTACCCTAAAACATAATTTTCATCGGTTTAATGATGGTCCTGCCTCTATTGTGGATAGCCTTAACCTGGATCACTTGCAACTGCTTCCATTGCCACAGGGTACAGACATTGGTGTTGGATGTTCAGGGGCATTGACTCAAGTTTCCCTAGCATACCCATGTAGAGAATATAGAGGATCTAGATTTAGATGCTTCCGTAGTTTGATTTGATTTTATACCATAGTATGATTATTTTTGGACTTTAGATTCCATGTAAAGGCTCAATGTTTATGTATTTTGGTTCAGGCATGTCTTGCATTTGGTGCCATTTTGCTATATTCACCCTATATACATGAGGAAAATTTTGCATATTTGATGTCCGCTTTGGATTGATGTTGATGTACATGAATACATATTTTTAATCAGAATTTAAATATTTTCTACATTTTTTGGTAGGCTGGTTTTCTTTTTCGTTTTTTCTCCTGGTTACAGTTCTAATAACATTGATCTTCATGATATAAAATATGAAAGGTATAGTCCTTCAATTCTTGCTGGTTTTTCCACATCAGGTTTCCCAGGGATATTGTGTCCCATTGTGTGTCTTGACTCTTTGCTAGTGCAGTTAAAGAAACCAAATGGCATGTTTTTGTTTCTGTGAAAGATCTAAAAACACACAAATAGAATCGTGCAGTCCAGCATATGTTCACTGCAGTAGCTGTAAGTTCTAGATCAGTATTGGTCTGATACAACCGGCATTTGGCTTTTCCCACCTGTGAGGTTAAAGGCTCAAAATGTTATGTGTGCTGTCTGTTTGAAGTTTGAACTACTCTCTATAATGTTTGTGTCCAAAGATTATTACTTGTCAAAAGGCCTCAATAGAAGAACTGAATTCATCTAAGTAGAATGCATGAGTCTGTTAAGGGCATCATTCTTGACTAAGTCATTAAGTCACTAAAAAATGTGCAGTATGAATCTCACTGCCTATTTCTTTTTTTATATTACAGGCAGGGCAGTTGGCTGAAAACATTTCAAAGATTATTGATGCTCAATTTGCGGATATGGTGGATATGTCAGAAGAGCAGGTATATTGCATTCTTCTAACATGCTAAATATGAAAAGCATTTTTACTTTGAATTGACCATATCCCTTGGATGTTTTTGAAGGATGAGTTTTCAGCAGTGATTACTAGAGCCTTGATGACATTAGTACATGGATTGGAGACAAAGCTTGAAACTGAGTTGGCAGCAATGACCCGTGTTCCATGGGCAGCTCTTGAGAGTGTGGGTGATCAATCAGAGTATGATAAGCTTACTGCAAACCCATTTGAATGTAGGGAAGTTTATTGAATATTTATTAATTATAAATGAGATATGGGAGGCTATGCAGCCATAGCTGTCAAGGGTATTGGTTGCTTGTCTCTTGAATATCTAATGGAAATGACAAGTGTATGATAAGCTTACTGCAAACCCTTTGTATGTGGGGAAGTTGATTGAATATGTATTAATTACAAATGAGATATGGGAGGCTATGCAGCCATAGCTGTCAAGGGTATTGGTTGCTTGTCTCTTGAATATCTAATGGAAATGACAAATTTGTTTTTTTCTGACATGTTTTAAAACTCCTGTGGAAGTACAGGTATGTGAATGGCATCAGTGCGATTTTGTCGAGCAGTGTTCCTGTTCTTGGAGGTCTTTTATCTCCTATCTATTTCCAATATTTTCTAGATAAGGTATGGCTAAATTGTTGTAGTGAAGACTAGAAAGGTGTTTACTTTTGATTTTTTTGATTTTCATGATTAATATTGATGATATGATGTTATTCTTTGCTTCTTTTCTTAGAAACCAACTATGATTTACCTTTTTTTTAAATAAAAAACTTTCTTTCACTATTAATATATTCAGAATATGTATATAAAGCACTTTTATACAAAAGAAAGCAGGCTGTGCATGCAGCCACCACAAGCATTATCAGGACTCAAACTTGGGTTGGTTATCTACCAAAATGCTCACATGTCTAAACTGCTGCCATAAGGGGCCTATAGATGATAAAAAAGAACAAAATAGTGTCCATGAGACAACAGAGATACTGCCCCTAGGCCCAAGCAGAAACAAATTGTCATTAAGCTGCTTTCTGGAGAAGCCCAACATTTGCCCCCCAAGTGTCATTGAGGATCGCCATGATTATTGGGGGTTCACCCCTAACCTCTACTAGTCGGCTCTGGCTTAAAGAACTATCAGATGCCACCCATCATTAGATGCATTTGTGACTTTTGGGTTCCAATATTCTTCTCTTCTATTATGAAATGCATGCCGAACCATCACATCCAAAAAACCTGAAGTGAGCAACAATCACTTATGGATTCTTCAAGACTCTCCAGGTGTTCCATTCTTAACAATCCTGTTGGGAATGTGATTCAAAGTACAATATGCGCAAATAACCACCTTAACCTAAAAGTTTTAATCCATCCCCTTAGCATGAAACATGGCGCTGGGCATCTCAGCAAGAGCAATTTTTCTGTCCAGAAATGCCTTTCTGTTGAGGAGTAAAGTTATAATGTGCTGGCAAGAAATGGAATACTTGGTACAAAAATCCTTTGAGGCATCATTAACATACTCTCTACCATTATCAGTCCAAAGAATTTTAATAGATTGATCACATTGATTTTCAGCAAGAGTCTTAAACTTGGTAAATTTATATAGGACCAGACTTTCCTGGTGCAGGAAGTAGACCTAAATATGCCTAGACAAATTATTAATTAAGGTGTAAATGTATTTTGCTCCTGAAAGGGAGGGCTTATCCAAAATACCACTCAAATCACTATGAACAAGTTATGATTGAGCCATCCTACACCATGATTTACCCTTCTCAAACTTCTCTCTATTATGCTTGTCAAGGACACAACCTTCATAAACGCCATTCTTGGGGGTCATGAACCATATGGCCTATTCATCCTACTCATAAGCTGCCAACTTTTGTAATTCAAGTGACCCAATCTTTCATGCCATAAACTATTCACATCATTAATTTGAGCAATAACAGCATGGCAATCTTGGTGGGAATTAGATGTAGAAAACTTGGAAAACTTGTGTGTAAAGTTCTTCATCATCATCAACGTATCTGGAAACCACAACGTGAAATTTATCCTTACTATCTTTAAGAACAAATTTGTTTGGCCAACATTCAACTTTCCTCCCAGTTTGAGTAAAAATTGGAAATGGAAAGCAGATTTGGACTAAAGACTTGGTACACGATAAACATAATTAATGGAAGAAAATGTTTTTAAATATAGCATTTCTGGTACCATAAAAAATAGTGTAGTATTATTACCAACATAAACTTTCTTACCAGAAATTTTTCCTGATATAAAGAGAAAAAGAGTGAAGCATTCCCTAGCCATATAATGAGTACAAATGGGATTGACAATCCAATCATTGGAAGAATTATAAGCCTTGAAGGTTGTAGGGGTTGCTGCAAGTAATGCCTTACCATCATCCTGAGATTTTTATTTGGTTGTTGATTGGATGATGGTTGCCATTTCCTGAGAAAGGTCCTGCAGCTTCTTAAAGCATTTATACTTGGGGATGCCCCAATTTTCCAAAATACCCACAGTGTTTCTTCCTTGACTTCTCCCCTTTTTGCTTTGGTTTTTCTCATGGCTGAGTGTATGCTTTGGGACATTTATCACACCTCTTAAAAATGCTGTCACTGTTGCTTACCATTGATTAGATGAGACTTTTTCTAGAAGCCAATCTTTTGCAGATTTGCTAACTTTGTTGTTCCTCAATCAACAGACTAAAAAAGATATCTTAGTCTAAATCATCATTATCAAACATACACTTCACAGAGCAATAAGTGGAAACAATAGCCTCATATGAAGATGGAAGATTCTGGAGAATGATCTGTATCATTTGGCAAACCTCCTTGAAGTTGGTGCCACAATGCTCCTGTGATGGTCACAACTCCTTGACATGTGCCGAGCAATCTTTAATGCAGGTCTAAGTGCATCGGCTGATTCTCCTTTGGTTTGGAGAAAATCTTCTCAAGAGTGTCCATGCAGATTTAGGAGAATGCTCCTTTAAATATGGAATTGCAGCTCCTCCGAAACATGGATGCCTGTGAGGCATCAAGCTTCATGTGCCTTATTGAACCATTTCATCTTCTTATCATCATCAGTAGGTTTGTTTTCACCGCCTGTGGTAATGGGCCACAAGTGATGACTGCGAAGCACATTTTACATCTTTCACTTCCAAAGCTTGTAATTATGGCCTATAAGCTTGAATTCATGGTTAGGACGCCATGATGAAAACAAACTTAACAAGGATCTGCAAAGAATGACAAGAAAACACCAAAGGTTTGTTAGTCACTTTTTGACCAACTCTGCTTTTTACCTGGCATCATCTACTAATATAATACTGTGTATCTCTATCTCCTTCCCTACAAATTGTTTAGTCCAGATATGTAGGACTGTTTTCAATTGTTCTGGTGTTAACCTGGTGTTGGTGTTGCCAGAATCTTCCATTCATGGGTATACTCATCTACATTGCCCCTCTGACATACCTCGGTTAGTTTCACAAATATTTATTTTTCTTCAATATTTTGAAATCTTTTAAAGAAATCTCAAATCATTTTTAAATGTGTCTGAATTACATGATACATTAATTGCTTGGAATTTCCACCACTTTAACCAATCACACGCAAATCCATTGAAGTGCATGGTATTGATATTAATTTTTTTCAATGTTGTCTTGTACGTTGTGTAGTTCAAAGTATTGATCACTAGATCGATCGATCAGACAGGATCTGCCAGGTATGTCATCTTCGAGAGGTTGAGACTGAGGAGCACTTCATCTTTCAGTGCCCTATCTACTATGAGATTCACGGGCCGTTCTATTGTCATTTTAGGGACCTTCTTTTCACGGAGCTTTAGATTCTGACTAGCTTCTTCAGAGATCCTGATCATAGATGTCTGGCCTTATACTTGTAGAAGGCCCTCTAGCTTCACTTCCTCATCCTCCAACAACATTCATAGTCGAGACCAGCCTCCTCTCAGTGGATCACTTCCTTCTTTCTGGTGCTCCCTTCCTTTAGGGGTACCCAGAGGTTGATAGAGGACGACACTACTTCTGACTGCAGATTAGTTAGGACATGGAGGACTACCTCCTCTTGATCCCGACGCCAATGACGTGGCCAGTCTCGTCCCCATCCCAGCAGTCGGATGACTTCATCCAGATCACAGTAGCAAGTCCCCCACTCCATGCAGCGACGCTGCGACGCACTACCCATTATAGCTTCTCTTCCAGTTCTTCCTCTAGACAGAGTACTATTTGAGATTCCTTCATTTGGCTTCTGATGTTACGAGAGATGCTTCTAGTGCTTCCAATGCTTCTAGTGCACTATGACATACTCATCATTTTTGTATCACATATTTTAGATCCACTCCCCTTGTACATTTTTCTTTTGTATCAACTCTCTTTGTACATCTCTCTTCTAGATTGGTTGTCCATCTTTGGAGTTAGCTATTTTTGGATTTTAGGTTAGATCCTTACCTCTTTCTTTTTATAGAAGCCGCCTTAGTGCTCCCACTTTGTATTGACATCATGGTACCACACAGTCCCATTGACCTACTTTTGTGGTTATTTGTTGGACATTAATAAAATGACTTTATCTACTTTCTTCATCCATCCTATGCTTTCCCTTGTATCCCTGCCATTAAATCTTGACATTTCAATTTTAACTGTATGGGAGCAGATTGGTGGGGAAAATACTAATTGATGGTTATGCCTGTGAGGTATTTTTTGGTGATTGCCATGTGTGACCCAATGGATTAGGTTTTCTTGGTGAGTTTTGGTTTGCCACTACTTGTGTCATAAGAGTTTGTATGTAGTTGTCTATGTTTTCCACTATATTCTTGAGTTCCTCTATGTTTTTTCAATGTTGACCATTATTTTATTCTTTTCATCTTGATTCTTGAAATCTTCTAATAATTTATCTATTCAAGGGTTTAAATCTACATTATTGCTTGATGTTGACATTATGAATTTTACTTCTCTCATCAAATTTGTTATTCTTGCAATTTATTGTATTTCTACAATGTTGTAAAGAAACCATAATTGCTATGTGTGGAGACAATTTTGCTAGTTGGGAATTTCATTATATGGATTAGTTTTGATACATATTCATACCACTAAGTGTGGGTGTGATTTGATGGGTGTGTATGGCAACTTGGTGGCGGAAGGAAAAAAAGATGGCAGTTGTATGGAGCCGATGGCTATGTATGGCAGAAGTATGGTGCTATACAGCAGTATGATTTGCCTATTGTGTATGATACAAGCTGTGAAGTTGTACCTTGTTCACTATACAATAGACTGGCAATTGTACGAAATGGTGGTTGATGTGGTGGCTAGAGCGTACAACGATTTGATGGTCAATGTACGATTGAGTAGAATTGACCCACATCTAATTTCGAGGCTCTAATTGTTGATTTTTGTACCTAGGCAGATGTTCCCTAGGTGACTTTAATTTTTGCCTAAAGTCACTTTAAGAGGGAAAAAGGTGACCCTCACATTAAAAGTCACTTAATGAGACTTTATAACAATAAAGTCACTTTTTGATAAATTTAAGTGGGTGAGTGATTTTATTTATGAGAAATAAATAAAAGTGATTTTCACTCTCAATCAATCTCATCCATTGGATTGATTCTTTCTCCACCATTGGATTAAGAAACTCACTTAGGGTAAACAAAAAGCATGAGGGAGGCAAAAGGGCATTCACTTGTTCATTTTTCAGGAGAAGAGAGAGAGCTGAGAAGGCTGAGTCGAGTTTGCTTGAGGAGGGCACGATTTTCCAGACTGGTTGCTGAAGTGATTTCAGTGAGCAAGGAGGTCGAGACTGCTTTTATTATTTTGCTGGCACGGATCCCAAGAAGAGTACGGTCTGAGTTTTCTTTCTGCTGTACGGATGCATCATTTATTGGCACGAATATTGAGGGAGTACGGCCTGTACTTTCTGCTGTACGGTGCATTAAATGCTGCACAGATTTCGAGGGGTGTACGGACTGTTTGTTCCTGCTGTACGGTGCATTTATTTCTGGCACAGATTTCGAGGAAGGTACAGCTGAGTTTATTGCTGTACGGACTGCCATTAAATTGCACAGAAATCGAGAAGAGTGTACGGCCTGTCTGCTGCTGTACGGACTGCATTTATTGGCACGATTTCCAAGGATATGTACGGCCTGGTACTGCTGTTCAGTTGCATTTAGTTTGGCACAAAAATCGAGAAAAGTGTACGGCTGGGTTTGCTGAGCACATTTCCAGACTTTGAGAAAAAGTTTGCCGGTGGAGATAAGATGTATTTTTCCACTATTTTTCTGTCCTGTACTTTGCTGAAGAATAATAAAAATCTCTCCTCTCTCTGACTAGTTTTCCCCGTGGGGGTTTTTCCAGGGCTGATTAGCCAAAAATCTCTGAGTTAAATTTATGGTGTGCATGCATTTGTTTTCAGCCTGTTAGTAATTTTTACTGTGTGTTTAAAATTGTTCGGCAAAATTTTAAGTAGCTTCAAGCCTATGCAAAACCGGCTGAAGTGAAAAACACAAATTGTTCATTTAAACCAGCAAGCAATAAAACCCAGAATTTTTAACATGGTATCAGAGCAAAGGGGGCAGAAACAGTGATTTTGCAGACACACAGAAATTTGCAGCATTCAGAAATTTTTTGTTATTTTACTTCTGTCAGTGAACAACACTTTGCTGAGTTGTTGTTGAGATGGCTACGG
>LPNX010411517.1:593519-621001 GCA_001517045.1 Pseudotsuga menziesii
TTATTTTGCTGGCACAGATCCCAAGAAGAGTACGGTCTGAGTTTTCTTTCTGCTGTACGGCTGCATCATTTATTGGCACGAATACCGAGGGAGTACGGCCTGTACTTTCTGCTGTACGGTGCATTAAATGCTGCACAGATTTCGAGGGGTGTACGGACTGTTTGTTCGTGCTGTACGGTGCATTTATTTCTGGCACAGATTTCGAGGAAGGCACAGCTGAGTTTATTGCTGTACGGACTGCCATTAAATTGCACAGAAATCGAGAAGAGTGTACGGCCTGTCTGCTGCTGTACGGACTGCATTTATTGGCACGATTTCCAAGGATATGTACGGCCTGGTACTGCTGTTCAGTTGCATTTAGTTTGGCACAGAAATCGAGAAAAGTGTACGGCTGGGTTTGCTGAGCACATTTCCAGACTTTGAGAAAAAGTTTGCCGGTGGAGATAAGTTGTATTTTTCCACTATTTTTCTGTCCTGTACTTTGCTGAAGAATAATAAAAATCTCTCCTCTCTCTGACTGGTTTTCCCCGTGGGGGTTTTTCCAGGGCTGATTAGCCAAAAATCTCTGAGTTAAATTTATGGTGTGCATGCATTTGTTTTCAGCCTGTTAGTAATTTTTACTGTGTGTTTAAAATTGTTCGGCAAAATTTTAAGTAGCTTCAAGCCTATGCAAAACCGGCTGAAGTGAAAAACACAAATTGTTCATTTAAACCAGCAAGCAGTAAAACCCAGAATTTTTAACACTAATACCAGTGTAAGAAGCACATTGGGTGCTTTTATGGATAAACAAATATATATATATATATATATATATATATAAGATTGAACAATGATTAAATGATTGTATAAAATTCCCGGTGATAATGTATATACGCATTGACTAATCATGAGTGTGTGAAGGATTATGACCCTTTCATGATTTAATTATTATCCAACATACATGTTTATGTATGTTACAACAAGTGGTGGGATTTCCCCAAGCCCCCTAAAAGGATCAATATAACACTTGTGTAAAGACATGAGAGATGTAGTAGTGGTGATGAGTAGGCTCTATGGACAGCACAACATTGAGTTTCTATAGTTGCATTGTGTACTGTTACCAGGTGAAATGGCAGTCCAAGCCACCGGTAAGCATGTGAGGATGAAGTGACCACTGTCACCTTAGTCAACTTCTTCCAACTGCTTTGGAAGCCTAAGTCTCCTAGGGGAGAGCCCTATTTTGACTCGGAAAAAGACACTAAAAGATACCTCTTTCGAGGATATTAGGTACCAGTGCCTAATGGAGTCTAGAAACTTGAAAGTGAGTAAAAGGAGTAGTATGATTTGTATAGTTGTGATAGAGATAGATCTACCCAAAGTTAGCTTTATTCCTCACAAGTGCAGTTATTTACCAAGTACAAGCTCATGTTATTTTTCAAGAAGCATAAATACAAGCAGTAATTAATAAACTAGCCAATAAGTACAGCATGTATGCATCAGTTATTTACTTAAGTAATTACAGCAGCATTGAACAAAATAATGAACAGCAGCCCAAACAAGGTCACAGTTGTGTATTTATATTTGTGGAAACATCAATACATACATTTGGTTGAAAGCAACCAACACGAGGGCTAATATTGTGAAGGAATCGTACACACCAGCAGTAAGTATTCAGTGTAGCAGCATTAGTATTGTTTGCATTATAATAAGCATTCCCTGAGCATGTAACAAGGCATTAACTAAAGACTTTCGTCCACTTTTAATCATGTAAATGACTGTTGATACGCAGACTGTGTGTACTTTTTAAGTGTAGCAATGACAGCAGTATTTCATTATTATGTCGCTAGGAATAATCACCATTTGTCATGTAAGTTTCCGAATTGTAAAACATACAACAGTATGCACTAGTATGAGTATGCAGCAGTATATATCAGTCATAGATTAATACTTATTATGGCCTTCAAACATTGTTTGTATGTGCAATTAGTGGAACCATTCTATATTGTGATAACTAACAAAAGGTCTGAAGTGGTCATGCATTTAGTGGTATGGTGATATTAAGCCCAAGATACGCTCATACGACACCCTTAGCAAAAGTGTTTGTGTGCATACTGTGTGGCTGATAGAGAGGATGCAAGCAGTCCCCTTCCAAAGATAGCCTAGAATTCAATTTAGTTAGCAGTCTATGCGAACTAACTCTTGATTTTGTTAATGTGCAGGTTGAGGAAGATCGTAGGACCTTCCCACGGAGGCTTGAAGTACTTGGGGCAGGTTGCCACTGGAAGGGCAGCCTGTGTAAACGTCAAGAGGACTGAACTATGGACTGTTCAAGCCCTAAAGGGATGCCCAGAAGTGAAGAGATAATGGCAAAAGGGAGGGTACTGAAGTGGCAGACCCGTGGATAGAAGGCAGCCCAAAGGCACCTTTAAAGACAGGTCCGGAGGTTAGGACAAGGTCCATAGGGTGACCAAGGGGTGGAAGGCCTCAGCGAAGCTGTGGAGGGAGCTGGAAAGGCAGCGAAGGAGGAAAGGGAAGCCAATGGAAGCTAGCGAGGGTTAGGAGAGTGGTTGGTAAGGGAAATGAGGGTAGGTTTAGGACTGTTTGGGAGCAGGTGTGAGTATAGTTTAGGGTTTTGGAGCAGCAGCGAGGGTTAAGGGAGGTCTTTGGATGGAGCTGCGAGGGTGGTTAAGGGGCCAGTGAGGGTTAAAAAGGGTATAGGATAGTGGAGCGAAGGTTTCATAGAGGAAGGAAGAAGGGTAGGTTTAGGGTAAAATTAGGACTGTTTTAGGACCTTTTAGGGCAAATTTTGTATTTTTAGGGTTCCCTATAATTCCGCCTTAGGGTTTTTAGGGATTTAGAGGCCATGGCGAATTTGTAGGGAAAGAGGCCGAAATTTTAGGGAGGCCAAAAAATGCAATTTTTTATTTTTTATATTTAGGGTTTTCGGCATAAAAATGCAGACCTAAAATAACCCTAATCTACCACGTAAAATGCAATCTATCTAACCCTATTGACTAGGTCTTTGAAGTAGAAAAGAGTATGAAAACCAAGGAAATCTACCCTAGCACAAGCCCTGCCCAACCTAGGGCTTCTAAGGAAGACGACTAACCTAGTGAAGAAGGGTTCCTAGGTCAAGCAACTATCCTAGAAAAACTAAGGAGAAACCCTAGGGCACCCTCACAAGGAGACATGCCTCAGTTTGCTAAGGCGACAAGAATGAAAGGTAATGGCCTATCCTAGGAAAAAGTGCAGCACTAGGGCTACCACTAAGACTTGAACATGCACATCCAACAACATTCAAACAAAAAGATGAGAAGCCTTACCTTTTTGTGCTCGTGTTCATCCAACAAATCAAAACATCGCCAAGCAAAGAACTTCACCAAAGAATTACCAAGAAAAGCTTGCATTAACCCAAAAAAACTTCCTCAAGAGGAGCTCATCCATCCAAAGAGCCCTAGCAAGGGTAAAACAAGTGCATAGCGTATTATCCCATAAGTTTTGTGTTAAACTGAAAGTGAAGAGATCTATTTGTATGATCTCACACTCCCTTTTTACAAAATATCTAGGCCTACATGCCTTAAAATAAGTCAATTTGAAATTATAAAATGTCAACTGAAAATTAAAAGAAAATAATAATAAAATATAGCCTAAGGTATTAGTACCCCTAGGTGCCAAAACATGCTCAAATAAGCGAATCACTTGGAACGGAAGGCAGGAGTGAGCTGGAGGGAGGGTGTTATACCCCATCTAACCCCTAGAATGCTGTAAAAACCCTCAACCTCCTTCTTAAAGCATGAAAATAGCCTAGCATGGAGGATGTCTTCTTCTGAGGAGATAGGCTAGGGAGAGCAGGAGCCCACTAACTGAAGGTCCAGGAGGGTGTCCTAAGTGGTTGTGAAGCGAGACGAATGTCTCATGGTTGAAGCAAAGTCCACTGGAGCACATAAACAAGATATGGAGCCATGTGACCCAGTGGTCAACCCTTAGGTGCCTAGGACACCAACCCTGAGGTTAAAAACCCCAACAAAGGGCAGTCAACAGTGCCATTAAGCCATAGTACCCCTAAGGAGGGACGAAAGGGCCCAACCATGACCACCATTGTTCTATAACACCCCTCCTAGTCGAAAAATTTGTCTCTCTCTCTCTGGGGTACACTTAAGGTGCGCTGGGTATAGGTGCAATGTAACAGTGTACCCGTGATACACCATGTGCCAAAATTTGACACGACTTTCAACTAGGATGACATTATGGCCAATCTATTGACCAAAGCTCGCCAAAAATCCAAGGATCCTGAACTTGGTGAGCAATCAAGGTTTTAACTTTTACATGTCTTTATATTTGATGGAATGCATTTGTACTTTTTTCAGCTACCCAAGATTTGTGCCTACATGGGCATTAAATGCGTGTAGTGTATGTTCACTACGAGAGTCTTTGTGAAGCTAAGCATGTAGTCGACTATGGCAACATATGTGATGACTTTTTGGCACCACTGTACTATATGGAATTTCCCCATTTTCCTTGATGACCACCAAGGGATTGGATAAACTAGGATATTTATACATAGAAAAGAACAACAACTACATCCGTGTTTATGGGCTTACTAAGAGGCTACACATATTGCACAGACATGTTCCAAATAGGCTGGTCTTGAAGAAGATGGCATACCAAACAACCATGCATGGGGCAACATTAGTTTTGAGGGAAAATGGTAAGAAAGCATGGCCTCCCTTCCCCATAAGCATCAACCATCTTTCATTGCTAAATTTAAAAAATACTAAGGTAGTGGCCAAAACGGTTCTCCCATATAGCTTGTGGAAAATGCCACTCAAGGTGCATGATTCAGTAGGCAAGGTGCAAGCGCATTTCAAAGCTTAGAAGCTCACATTTGTGTAAAGCCACGAACATAGGGAAGAGGAAGAAGCATTCGACGGAGGGGGGGGCTAAACTATAAAGAAGTTAAGCAAATAAAGAAGTGAATGCAACCACATGGAAAAATGGTAGTTGAATCAATCGACAATATTGAAGAACTTGGCCTCTTAAAGCAATCAAGACCAAAGGTTCTGAATTTTGTTATATAAAAAAAATATAACATAACATAAATTAATTATTAATTATTAATATAAATTAATATTAATAATTATTAATTATTAAATAAGAAATAATTAATCAAATAATTATGAAAAGTCAAAAGACACGACTTATAGTGAAAAGGCGCAAAATGGCTTGTAAAATCATCATCATATATTTTATCATTTTACACTATATTTCAGTAATGGAATATTTACGTTATTTACATTGGGTTTTCCTGTAAGAAACAGGCTTTTACTGTTTCATTGGTATCAGAGCCAACCCTTCCTCAGGCTTGTGCTCATTTGGCTTTTAGCCAAAGTTTTGAATTTTGTCTGGTAATTTTCAGAGATTCTCTGAGTTCAAAGGTCTTTGATCTTAAAAAAAACAAAAAAAACAAAGAGAAGTTAAAAAAAGGGGGAGAAAAAGAAGAAAGGGGAAAAGAAAAAAACAAGAAGGAAAAAAACAAAAAACAAAAATCAACCCATTGTATTATGAAACAACACTTGGTTTTTTTATTAAAAAAAGACCATTACATTAATATTTTTTTTTATTATAAAAGTTAATCCTCAAGATTTGAACTTGGGTGGGGAGGGTAACATTCCTTCTTCCCAACCACCCAATCTACACACAATCCACAAAGAAATTTAATAATAATTTATTACTATTATTATTATTAATACATTGTATTAATAATAATAATAATTATTTAATAATTGTAAAAGTTACAATTATTAATTACAAAGAGCAGAAAATTACACCTTTGATTTGACCATTTATTATCGAAGTAAGAAATACAAAAGTCAAAAGCAAGGGTTGATTTGTAAAGAAGATTTTTTTTTCCAAGGAACAAATTGGAAGAATAGAAAACTATGTTGAAAAGTCATAATAGTAAGCAATGACGATTACAAAAGCAGAATTGCAATCACAATTACAAGCAGTATTCGTTCAGTTAGAACATTACAAAGTGACCAATAATTATCGACAATGCGAGAGGGATAAGCAAGAATTGGTTAAAATACTTCAAGAGCAAAGGAATCATACCTTAGAATTCCAAAATCAAATGTTGGAAAAAATAATGAAGGTCTCAGAAAAATGTTATCAGATAAGGATGAGAAAATATCACATTTGGAAAGTCATAATCAAACCTAGAAGACCAGATCAAAAAGTCAAAAAATGACGAAAAGTCACCCTATAGAAACAATAACTACTATGAAGAATACATAAAGCGCTTAAACAAGCTCATTAAGGACAAAGATACTGAATTAGTGCAAGCCCAAAAGAAGCTAGAAGATCAAGATTCAAAGATATGTCAACATCAACAACAACAAGAAAAACTCTAGCATAAGTATGACAACATTAAGAAAACACACAAGCTAGAAATTAAGAAAATCAATTGCAATTTAGCAAGCAATATTGAAGAACTATTTCAACTAAGAATTCATAACAAGACATTACTTAGGAAAATCAAGAAGCTGAAACATAGTTAGAAGACAGAGCTTTCTAATGAAGACCTCGAAGGAAGAATATTAGAAAAGGAAGAAGAAAACCAACGCCTAAGAAATCTTAATCAAGAACTAGAGGAACAAATTGAGAAGTATAAAGAGGACAAAAAGTCACAAGAACAGGTTCGAGAAAATTCAGAGTAATAACAATCTATTGGAGAACAAAGTAGCTAAAATTTAGAATGAAGCATCCAGACTTTCTGGAAAACAAATTCAAGTTGAGGAAGAAGAAATAAACACAAATTCAATCTTTGTCACATTCAAAAGGAAGTCAATCTAGCAGAAAAACAAACAACAAAAACTCCTTATTGACACCCCAATTATAAACGTCATTTTGACCAACGACAGGGTCAAAATGAACATACATAGAAGACTTATGTTGTCAGACAAACAAGAACATCAAATCAACATACTAAGCAGCATACGAGAAGTGCCATCCGGCAAAGTGGTCAACAAACAACTCCAATAAAGATAGATCTCAGATGGACGACTTCACAAACAATGCGGCAATTTTTCTTGGGAATCCATAACTCATATCATTTCGTTTCATCAAGTGTCGTAGCCACGAACACAAAGATCGAGAAGATGCCATTATAGACGTAAGCCTTGTCTTCTCTAAGCTTTGAGGACAAAGCTTCTCTAACGGGAAGGCAATGTTATATATAAAATATATAACATAACATAATTTAATTATTAATATTAATATAAATTAATATTAATAATTATTAAATAAGAAATAATTAATCAAATAATTATGAAAAGTCAAAAGACATGACTTATATTGAAAAGGCGCAAAATGGCTTATAAAGCCAAGGCAATGTAATTGTAAAATCATCATCATATCTTTTATCATTTTACATTATATTTGAGTAATGGAATATTTACATTATTTACATTGGGTTTTCCTGTAAGAAACAAACTTTTACTGTTTCAAATTTATAAGGAAATATAAATCAGTTACAAAGGTTATAGAGAAACAACAAAAAGTTAGAGAGGCTACAAGGCATAAACATTTGATCATTGAAATTACTAGGAAGCAACGAGAGGATATCTTGCAAGTTGATTTTGGGCAAGTTATTGAGGTCCAAGAGAGAAAGCAACTAATTTGGGGATGGAGGAAGAATTTATCCTAGTACTTTCATAAGTAGATGCTTATCTACAAGTAGATATTCTTCATCTCTTTGTTAAGCTTTAGCTGACAATAGGAATGGAGGCCACTTTTGCACCTCCATGAGAAGACCAAAGCACGAACCTCTTGTGGCACAATACTGGACAAGTAGTTGGGATAGTGAGGATTGTGCTTGTAGCTACCATTGAACAATAACACGATGGCACTCTCATTACCCACGGATCGTGCATCGAGGGTCAATAGGAAAAGGACACTAAGATAGAGGTGGAAGGTCGAATAGTTTGATTAGCCCCTTGGTTTGTTGAGATGATGAAGCAATTTCCCTTGAAAAGAGAAGGTCCAATGGGCCAAATGGAGACCTTGTTGTTCAACATCAAAGGCTAAGCCCTTAGAAAACTATGGCATAAGATGAAGCGGGATGAGGGGACAAAGATGGTGATCCAATTTTTTGAAGATGATATCAAGGGCTTGTAGTATACAAATGTTAAACACAAAGCTATAACAGACGCACGTTGAAAACACTGCCAAAGATAGCGAAATCAATAGCCTCAATAAGTAGGCTTTTAAGTTAAGTTGCCAGGAAACTTGGGTATGGGTACGGGGACTCCACTTTTTGAAAAAGGGTACTTGAGTACGTCGGGGGTGCTGTATATATATATATATATGTCATAGTCACATCATAAGACAGATTTCTTAATAAATTGTGAATCATGATTCATAATTATAAATTTGATAATTATTTGAATGAACATTCGATTATTTGAACAATGATCATTCAGATTGAAAATTTGAAAGATAAAATTTGATAAATTATAGACTTAGTAGATATCAATTAGAATACTGGAAGTTACATAAAATTTGATAAATCATTGTACCAGGCAGCTGTAATAGAGAATCAAAATCAGGCATGAAAGTAAACTTGAAAACTTATTTTAAACACCTATTCGTCCTGCTGATACAGGCAATACAAATTTGAAAATTGCCAAATATATTCCCGCGTCGACGTGAGTGTATTTCTCAATATAAAATACATGTGTATTTTTTATGTGCACATTTGGTAGTCAAATTCTGTTCCATGAGTGCTGAACACAAAACCATAAAAACATTCATTGTAAATCAATGTAAAATCAGTCTACTAGATTTGGACAATATTCAGTGGAATTTGAAAAGTGTTGCAAATTGTTTGACATAAGTCCTGAACCAGACTCCATACGTAGTTAGCAAAAAATTAGTTCAGATTTGGTGGGGGGTCATTACATTTTCCCCAATGAATTGCATTTTATTGAGACGGTCGTACCCTCGGAGTACCCAAATGACGTACCAATTTGCCTATAAGTACCCATTTTTTTATAACAGAGTCTTGGGTACGCGGACCTAGTATGGGGTACGACAGGGTACAGTAGGAGATGTACCCTACGAGTACCCAAGTACCCGGTACAGGTACGGGTTCCTTGGCAACACAGCTTTTAAGGAATCAGTCCATTATTCATTGAAGTTTTTTGACAAGTTGGCTAAATTGAATGCATTAGAAAAATCAAACAAAGAGTATGTTGACCTTTGTATTCGACATCAAACGCTAGACCCTCATAAAACTGAGGCATAAGAGGAAGTAGGATGAGGGGACAAAGATGGTGATCCAAATGTTTGAAGATGTTATCAAGGGCTTGTAAACAATTGTCAAACACAAAGCTATAGGAGATGCACGTTGAAATTGATGCCAAAGATAGTGAAATCAGTACACCAAGGTTACTTGGGAGTGGTAGCAGAACCGAGAAGCGAGAGTGAGAGCGGAAAGTGAAAATTTCAAACGATTCTGGTTTGGGAGCGTTTCGAGAGCGTTTATATATATATATATATTTTAATATCTTTTGATGCATATATGCCAACAAATGCTTGTAGAATGTTGAATTAGTTATGGAAAGCATAAAAACATGAAATAAACCATAATGCCATATAACATCATTCATCAATCATCAATCATATAGTAGTGAATTCGTCAACCATAGGTCCAGTATCCATAACATCAGTTATCAACCTTATAGCTTCAAATTTTCAATATATAACATTTTGTCATCACTAAAATTGTACTTGTAACGATTATGAAACTATACTATAACAAAAAACATCAACCATGAAATGAAAGTTGAACTTGATACAAATCACAAAGCATCATATTCATTACCAAAGAGTTATAATAATATGCTTTTATGTAGTAACCAGTTAATTACTCAAGTTTCAAGTTTCAACAATTCAAAGTTGCAAATAGGGAACTTCAAAGGTACGTTCAACTTCAAACTTCAAACTTGAATTGCCATGTAATGTTCACAAAATATAACATAATAAATATAAAAGAGTCAATGACTCAATAGTGCAGAAACTTGAAAGTACTGTAAATAAGAAAAGGCAAGAAAAGTATAGATTTTATGGATGTTTCCTCTTGCCATAGGGAATTTCTAATTTGTTTTCTCGTGGTCTATGAACAAAGGGAGTGGGATTATTATCCCTAGTAGCCACCAATGTTGAGTGGCTTGAGCCATGTCCAAGACTTTGTCCTGCATGATCCCTCCTCGCTTATCCAGATAGGGGTCGTGAAGTTGAACATCTAGGCAAAGATGGTGCATTTGGAAACAAGGTAGAAGATGACGATGGCATTGCTGCTGCTGCTGCATGGTCATCCTCATCGCCCAAAAGCTCATCCTCCAAGCACTCTAAAGCTAAGGCTCCATCCTCCAAGTCTATGTCACAAGGTTCGTCGAACTTCAAGGTTGAAGTTTGGAATTCGATGAACCTTACAAAAAATTGAAATTCGTTTAAATTCGTTGAACTTTATGGTGACTGAAGCAAATGGCGCTAAAGCAAATGGCGACTTCGTGATTCTATTCTTGTTGGAGACAGGCCGGTGGGCACTCCATTCTCACTGGCGATGGATGCTTCTAGGGCCAAAGCAGGCGTTGCAGGCAACACACTTCTTGTTATTTGATAAATTGGCAAACAAATTCCTCGACGGATGGATGGCGGTAGGGCCAGGAACACCATGTTGGGCCACTCCATTCTTGTTGATTGCGGCCTTTCTGCGATTTCCTAAAATAGTCGAAAATTCTCGAGGCATCCCATAGAGTTAGGATGACCACGACTTGCTACGGGCCACAAAAAGTCTGGCCAATATGTTTTTTCGAATACGCTCCTCACTAATATTGTATTGTAATGTAAATTTTAATTTATTCTAAAGTATGATTTTAATTTTTGATGTCCGATCAAGTATTATTTTTTTCTTCGGACTCATGTTTTATAAAATATAGGGGTTTTATTGGTTTCATGTTTTGTAAAGTATATTTTATATAGGGGTTTTAAATATATTTATAAATTGTAAAATTTAATTTAGAATATATATTTATAGGCAAATTTAATGCCGAACCTCATCTCGAACGTCATAAAAAAATTCGAATTCAAACCAAATTTCAAGTTCGTCGAACTCGAATTCGAACCCGAACCATGTGACATAGCTCCAAGTTATGCTCCTCCGGATTGTTGTCCCAAGTGACATATGATCTATCAGTTTTGCCGCGCTCATAGTAATGAGTTAACAACCTTAAGTTGTAATGTACATAAGCCAAGCTTTTTGCTCGATTTTTCATTTAATCGGTTTCTTTTCATCGAGTGGATGAAGCTATAGGTGCTCCAACACCTTTTCGCAGAGGAACTGTTTACCACCTGTGAAAGCACTTTGGTTGCCAATTTATGCAAGTGTGGGCATGATGAGCCATACATGTTCTACCATTCAATAGGAGGCGCCCTATCTCGATCTTTTCTAGCATGCAAAGGACCAAATAGACCAATATCATTGAGGTATTTGCTTAATTCATTACACAATAACGCACATTCCTCTTCATTAGTGACCAACTTATCTATAGCATCCATGTACCCAACCTGTACCTTTGGATCTGTGTGAGGATTTCTGCTAATCCCACCCCCAGGTGCTGGTTTGGCCAACCGAGACAGAGAGTATTATTTTGGTGTTAATATATATGCTAAGGCATTCGGTAGAACGTTGAAATGTTCCCACCTTTTGACCACATGTTTGTGAATATGGTCATACAGGATGGGATCTTTCGATTCAACAATATCTTTAATTTGGCCCAACATGTTATCCATTTGCTCATACACCTCCCCAATTACTGGCTTATCTATATCTTCAAACCGAATCATGTGATAAATGGGCTTTGTGAATTGCCAAACAAACTTAACACTTGTGCAAAATTGACCATCAAGAATGGTGTCTTCCACATCCTGAAAATCAAGCCTGTCAGATGTGGATGTACCCCTATCTTTTAAGAGTTTCCATGATTCACTTGAAACCGTGCTAGCCAATGCCTCTCTTGCTTTCAAAAGGCGCCTGAAGATGAGGTAATAACTAGTAAATCTAGTCTTTGCCATCTTTAATAGTTCTAACTTTGAGTGAGTGCAGAAAATGTTGTGGGAATTGCTATGGTTGGTAATAAATCTTATCATGTGCTTTTCCTTTTGTACAGTTCACCATTCCATTTATAATCATTTTCCTTTAACTTAATAATGTCATGCAGCAAAATATGTGAACCAAACACCCTGTCTAAAATATGTTGGGTTATTTATCTTAAATGATTGCTCCTACTGCCTTACAATTAGCAACATTATTGGTTATGACTTGAATGACATTGCATGGACCAATAGCTTTAATGTGTTCAAGTAGGAGTTTTGCAATGTTCATGTCGGTCTTGAATTTATCTGAGTAGTCATGTGCCGAAAGGAAGACTACACCAGTAGGGGAGACACCAAGAACATTTATCAATGGCTTGCCTTCCACATTTGTCCAACCATCTGATACAATTGATAGCCCATACTTATTCCAAGCATTTGTGAAATGCCCCAAAGCATTTTGGATCTTGGCTTTTTCCTTGTCAAGCCCCACAGTTCTAGCTTTGTCATACTCGAGGCTCTTGTATCCTGCTGGGGCAGTGCGGATGGCCTCTACCATTTCATGCCAATAGGATGAGTGGAGAACATTGAATGGTATGCCACTTGCATAGAGAAATCGAAGCACTTTTGAATCCACGTCATCCCTACCACCTTGGTGAAGGAAATTTGATATTGTCTTTCCACGTGATTGCATGGGAGAGAATCCACTGCCTTGGGTGGATGTGCCTCCAGTTCTTGGTGAGCATGAAAGGTCCTAGTCATCCGTTGATCGTTTTGTTATGTTTTGTGCTTCAAATTCTTCCTTCTTATAGATGGCTCTTTGTGTTGATACCACATGTGGGAAAACACGAACTCCTATAGTTTTTTTTCATCACATGGCATGTTCCCACATAGATGTCTTCTCACATAGGCATATGAACATGTGTATGTCTGTTTACAATGGGGGAAACCAAATTTGGCGGTTCCACCCCCTCTGCCTATTCCTTGCCTTGTGACATATTTCCACAAGGGTGTGGGGTCGTCTTTGGTTTTCTTTCAGTTTTCCCTCTTCTCTTATTTCGCCTCTTCCTCCTTCTCCTCCTCTCCATGGTATGTGCCACTCCCCACTTCTTCATCCTCTCCCTCATTCCTCCTCCGGTTTCCAATCACCATCATCAAAATAACAAATGGAACCTGTTGATTAAGTTGTCATTGATGCCAACAAGTGTGTCTTGGTGCCCCTTGAGGAGCCCCTGAGGGTTAAGTAGTTGTCAGTTTCAAAGGAGACCTTTTGACCTTGTCCAAGCCCAAGTCTGAAGCCCTTGGGACAATGCCAAAATCCTTGTACACCCTTTAGAGTATTTTAGTACCCCTAAGATGTTTCTATGGTTCCCCAGTACCACAACCTATGCCCTAGTACGCTAGAAAGTGTCCTTGGTGGGTTGAAGAAGAGTAAAGTCCAAATGACCCATTATGTGGTCACTTGTGTTTTTAATGAGGTCATGGTACCCTAGGAGAAGTCTAGGAACCCTCACACCTGATGATTTAATGGTTTGGTGAAGTGTTGAGGGTCATCTAAGTGTTGTAAGGTAAGTAAGGTGGTCTTAGTGCTCAAGGGAGTCCTTGGACCCACACACTTGTTTCCTTGATGGTCATGAGGATGGGGCTCTTGACACCATGGTGCACCCTTGATAAGGACACCCTTACATTTGGTGATGCCCTAACATATAAAACCCTAAACTTACAACAAGTAATAAGACCACTAACAAAATAAAATATTAAGATGAAGTGTCAAAACAAATGAATAAAATAATAAACTTAATAAGTGGCCCCCCTTTTGGAAGCATGCAACCACACTAGACCTCCATTGTTTAGGTCAGCCCTATTAAATGTTTAAGTATTAAAACAAATTTGAAAATTTAATAAGTTGATGTTTAACCCTTAATGAAGTCGGCTCCATTAAGTGACATGTGTTAAACTAATACAAATTAATAAAATAAGTTCAAAACCCTCCCTTTATGTCGACCCCATATTGATTAAAACACTTTAGTTTTTGATAAATTATTTGACTCTCAAAAGAAATCAGTCCGATATTATTAGAAGCATTTTTTAATTAACCCTCTCTCTCAACATATATTAATACACAAAGGTGTCACATTTGAAACACACAACGAATACACCATTTTGTGGACTGATATTTGTTCGCTGGTCT
Source organism: Pseudotsuga menziesii (assembly GCA_001517045.1). Taxonomy (NCBI): domain Eukaryota; kingdom Viridiplantae; phylum Streptophyta; class Pinopsida; order Pinales; family Pinaceae; genus Pseudotsuga; species Pseudotsuga menziesii. The sequence continues at coordinate 607,843 of LPNX010411517.1, forward strand.
GAGGAAGAGTTTTTACCTAGCAGCAGCAGAGGAATTTTCGAACTTCCATGGTGAGCATGTATTTCGGGCAGTCTGAGACTCTGATCTCTTGGTCTAAATTCAGGATAAGAACTGAAGTAGTCCAGTAACACATATGATCTAGGGTAGTGCTATTGCAAGGAGTCTAATCTTTTTTTTTGGGGCATCCAAAGGCAACTCCTTCAAGCTACTCCAACATTTGTCAAGTAATAGATGTGTAAATTGTAAAAACCTTGACCTCTAACTTTGTTGATTTGTTTCACTCTTTTCTTGGACTGTACTTTTATCAGTCTGACTGTCCCTTATTGTACAACTTGGTTTCTTAAGTTGCTAAACTATTTCAGCTTAACAGAGATTTGAAAGTTTTGTTTTGCATATTTAATTGAGTTTTGACTTCAATTGAATTGGTCATGAAGTTAGATAACTGTGTTCTCCTTTTGACAGTGATAACACTGTTTTGGTGATTGTGGAAGTGTTGTACATCTTGATAGGACCAAGGTGTTTAAGTTTGATTGACAGTCCTGAGTCCTCCCTCTTTTGAGTTGGACTGGAAGTTGTCAACAAGTTAGTAATTGATTTGACAAGTGTGAAAAGTTGACTGAGAATAATTGATGTCATAAGTTGCCAAAGTTGAGGTGTAAAGTGATTACCTTGTAGATTGGCATGACTTAATGAGAGCATTTGGTTTGTAAGCATTGTTTTGATCCTGTGTTTGTTTCTTGATTACAATTGAGTGTAAGTATGATTTGAAAACGATACCAAGTATTCTTTGTTAGTATCACTTCACAGTAATTTGGCAAGTTGACTGTACTTACTGAGAGATTGATACATTGACTAAGTATTGACAATGTTGTAAGAGTAATTGAGTTAAAAAGCTCTATGACTATGAGCTCTGACTGTTGACTTTGTCTATAAGTCTAAGACTGGAGTTAGTTGATGTTACTTGGTTGAGGTCTGATTTAGTTGTTTGACTATCAAGTATTTCTAAGAGTTGACTGTGGTAGAGGCTTGTATATGAGTCATGAGGTTGACTGAGAGTAGTCAAGTTATTGAGACTTGTTGTTTTGGTTGATTGAGATTGTCCATCTTCTTGGTTAATGCAGAGTTTGATTTGTGAGCTGATTGATTAAGTCTGTCTTAGGTTGACCATCTTCTTATTTGAAGTTGGTTGGTTGATGTTATCTGTCAAGCTTTGCTTGACTGAGGTGTTTATCGAGTCTTGAGGATTTGGTTATGGTGAGTAAAGTCATGGTCATGTTGTAATTGTACTATCCTAACCCTATCTTGACCAAGTAAGAAAGTAGGTTTCCCATAGAGTAGTTGTGGTCAGATATTTGAGCAGTTACATATTTGATTTGACACAGGTTCAGTTGAGCAAGATTGGCAAAGGTTCTCTTATGTGCAGTTGGTCTGACTCAAACTGGCTGATTTGTATGAGCAGTTGGTTTGACTCAGGTGGACTGAGTTTGGTGTGCAGTTGGTTAGACTCAGATTGACTGAGTTTGATGATGTGAGCAACAGATTGATTGGTACAACTTGATTGGACAGGTTGATTGTACAAGTTGATGAGCAATGTGATACAGTGGACAATGATCAGTTGATGAACAGTGATCGGTTGATGAGTAGTGATCAGATGATGAGCAGTGGTTAGTATTGGCAGTGGTTGTGCAGTGTGGTACATGTGTTGATTAGCAGATCCACAGGATCAATGCGGTCATGGTTCAACAGTTTCTATCTTCATATGAGGGTGGCAGGACATGGCAAGGAAAGGAGGTTGTAGCCTCCTTCCGGTTGTAGCCGGAGAACTAGGGAGTTGGAGCTTCCTTCAGGTTGTATCCTGTAAATTAGGGGGTTGTAGCCTCCTTCCAGTTGTAGCTGTAGAATTGAAGTCATTGTAATAAGGGGGTTGTTGCCTCCTTCCAATTGTTGTTGGAAAACTATTATTATAAAGGATTCAGTGGTTTTTTCCTCAGGACTTGGGTTTACACATAAAATCTGGTGTACTGTGTATCATGCTATGCTTCTTATGTGATGATGATAATAATGCTGCTGATGATATAATGATAATGTGATAATGCATAATATTGAATAAGTTGTTGATTGTTAAAATTGAAAAAGTAATAAAAGTTGCGCACACTAATTCACCCTCCCCCTCTACCATTTCATGCCAATAGGGTGAGCGGAGAACATTGAATGGTATGCCACATGCATAGAGAAACCGAAACACTTTTGAATCCACATCATATCTACCACCTTGGTCAAGGAAATCTTGTATTGTCTTTCCACGTGATTGCATGGGAGAGAATCCACTGCCTTGGGTGGATGGGCCTCCAATTCTTGGTGAGCATGAAAGGTCCTAGTCATCCATTGATCATTTTGTTATGTTTTGTGCTTCAAATTCTTCCTTCTTATAGATGGCTCTTTGTGTTGATACCACATGTGGGAAAACACAAACTCCTATAGTTTTTTTTCATCACATGGCATGTGCCCACATAGATGTCTTCTCACACGGGTATATGAACTTGTGTATGTTTTTTTACAATGCGGGCTACCAAATTTTGTGGTTCCACCCCCTCTGCTTACTCCCTGCCTTGTGACATATTTCCACAAGGGTGTGGGATCCTCTTTGGTTTTCTTTCGGTTTTCCTCCTCCTCTCCATGGTATGTGCCACTTCCCACTTCTTAATCCTCTCCCTTATTCCTGCTCCAGTTTCCAATCACCATCATCAAAATAACAAATGGAAACAACAAAATAAACCATAAACCCATCATCATGGTTGTTGGAACTAGAGATTTAACCTATTGCCTGCAATAGAATGAGGGAGGAAGCATGGGAAAGAGTAGGAGAGGAACATCTATAATGTACATTCTAGTGTCTAGACTCTAGAATCTATATTCCAAGCATTCATGATTAAATATAGAGATCAAAGTTAAAAAACTTTCAAACACAAAGCAAATCAACAAGAAAATTTTTAGAGGATACCTATTTGGCGCATCCCTGTAACCTTGCAGTAGACTCAACGAGTAGGCTTTTAAGGAGTGCATCCATTGGAAAAACCACATTCATCACGATGGCCACTTTAGTTTGGGACATGCACATGAATTATCACTGAAGTTTTTGACAAGTTGACTAAATTGAACGCATTGGAAAAATCATACAAAGAGTATGGTGCATCTATGGACCAACAAATTGTTGAGATCGACCAAAGACAATCCAATTGGGTCAATCCATAATCAATTAGGAACAAATTCCACACATATAGGAGGGGGTATTGAAGTTCAATGAGTTTGAGATTAGGGAGTTTAGTGCCTACTTGGATTTTGAGGAGTCCGACATTTAGATACGGCAGAACAAATCATGACCCTGACGAGTGAAGTTTTTAGTGTGCTAATCGATGCAGAGTCCTTGAGCAATCACTTAGCATTGTCATACCTTAACCAAAAAGGAACTTTTGCTCTGGTTGAAGAGTTCCAAGCAAAGCTGTGGAGAACATTGAAGAGAGGATGGCTACTACCCAAGTAGTCCTAGTAATTGTCATTGTCACACTCAGGAACATATCGCAGACCCCACCAAGTAGAAATAATTATTGCATGGTTTTATTTATCAATTGCAAGAAAATAATATTAAATTTAAATTAAAGATTTGTGAATACTAGGCCCAAGATAAAAAATTTATTTTTCTGAAAGGGAAAACATTTTCAAGAAATGGTTACAATTTTCAATTTTGAGTGGTTATGCTCAAAGATTGGAGGCTCCCTAAGCCTATTTATTGTAGGACCTTAGAAGTTTTAGATCTTCGTCTTTGCAAAAGCATGCTGGAGAAATATTTTTTAGATAACCTTTTGAAGCAAATAAAGTTGAAGTTTTTGGAATCCCATTTTGAGCTCAGATTGATTGCATGCACTTCTTCTATCTTTGATTGTTGTTTAAAAAATGAGCAGTGAGTTATGATTATGAATTCATGTTATTTATAACCTTCATTTCATAGCTTGTATTGCTCTGTCTTGCATGCATGTGATACATTAAATAATGTTTGCTAAATTTATCCTGTAGCTACTTTTAATAAAAGGTGCTCATTTGAGTGAATGATAGTCTTTAAGTATAGGTTTATCTGCTCTTGTCGATTTCATTTGCTTAAGGGTATCTTTTTGCTGTACTTTGCCTGCTTATGCAATCTTATTTTAATTTCCTTCTACAATTTTATCCTGGAAATTTAATTCCTTTCTTCACATTGCATAAATCCATTTTAACATTACCTAAACCCTTAAAAGATAAGGAAGCCCAGAAAAACAATAACTGGTAGCCAGTATGGAGAACTGGAGAGTTTGCTGTCAAGAGTGTAAGTTATAATTAGGGATTCCGCTGTGTAAACTCATTATGATGCCCTGGATAGATTTCCCAGCAAACATGTTCTCTAGCACAGAGGTTATTTTAATATTTTGATTTACAAACTCTAGGACATTGGAAAGCATTTTAGTCACTGAAAATTAAGTGTGTCACACACTGGATTAGGCGCACATAATTTTCTTTCTTTGTTTTATGTTTGGCCTTTATTAAGATGAAATGTTTTTCATTCTTCTTGAATGGTGATTTGTACATAATAGTATACACTGTTTCACTGTGACTAGTCACTTCTAATGACAATGTTGCTTGAAGGATTTTCATTGATATGCTCGGGACATAGTAAATGTTGTAGAAAATTACCACTTATAAGTTATTGTTTAATCCCACTTATATCTTGTGGTAGATGGAAAGTTATTCTTTTCAAATTCAAGTCCACGCATGTAAATACTTTTGCAATAGAGACTTTTTTTACAGAAAAAACCTTATGAGAAAATGGTTAGCCAGGTATGCTGCATTAAGAAAGGCAACTGACTTTTTTTTTTTATGTTTATGCAGCTGGCGGCATCATTAGCTCCTCGGTTCTATCTTAATATTTACAAATGTAAACATATATCAGAAACTGGTGCACAACAGGTAAGCAGGGAACAAAATGTAGACACTTCAGTTTTGAATTTATTAATGCTATTCCTGCTCAGTCCTGTATCATTTAACTTCTTGTAATTTGGGGAATAATTTTTGGAAGCACAGTAATTCTCCAATATCTATGGATTTGTGTCACAATGGGCCAAACATTGTTCCACAAGATATCTCATATTTGTCGGGTTAATTAAAAATTCCTATTGCTGGACATTCCTTTCTATGTGATATTTGTTAGAATTACATCACAGTTATTTTGAAACTAACTAGTCCTCGTCAGCAAACAAGCTTCTTATATGTGTACTAACATCTCTCAATATTTTCAGTAATCATAGATAATCACTTTTATTTATTTTTAGTTTTCAGGATGGTACACTGACTGTTATGATCCCATTATTTGAAAATGTATCTGATGGAATTTATTTCATTATATTCAGGAATGTATAGTAATTGGGTTGATGGGTGTTACATATTTGTAATTTGCAAAAGGTGTATTAGGTGCATTTGTGATTGGGTAGAGCAGTACTTTCCTTCTCCAGCGCGAAGTATACAACTATATCAGAAGTGGTTCACCTCTAGAGAAAGTTGCATGTGAAACGCTATTCTGAGACAGTGAGATGGAAGACAGCAAAAAGACAACGACAATGACTACCTTCAAAACAAATGCCTTGAAATTGGCACTTTCCAGACAGGACATGAATATGAAATTGTGAATAGATCTATGTCTTGGAATGGACTATAGTTGTCCATTCACCCAATGCTTATCTTAATTTACTTCTCTGCATTTCTGCTGTCATGCAACATCGATCCCATTTAATTTTGTAAGATGGGCACTGTGAAAACTTAACATTCCATCCTAGAGGCCACATGGCCTTTTGGATGTTAATAAAATCTCGTCTCTCTCTCTCTCTCTCTCTCGACACACACACATGTTGATTTTTCTGAGCAGCATCGAGAGCCCTTCTCTTCAGAGAATGGGACCACCTGGTCTGGGACCACAGTGAAGACTCAACCCAGTGTTGAGTGACCATTCTGTTGAATGGTAAATTTCTGGTCTGGGACCATGATATAGACCCAGATCTGCCCTGGGTAGACTCATCCTTGTGTTGAGTAGACATCTGGTCCGGGACCATGATGTAAACCAGTCTGGGACTGGTAGACTCAACTTAGTTCTGAGTAGCCATTCTCTGGGAGAATGAAGACACTATAAGCCCTAGACTGGGTCTGGGCATGTGTATGGCACTTTGACCCTTGATCTATGGGCTTGGTGTGCTTCTCCAAGGATTAGCTACCATTGGTTAAGTTACTCTAGTACCAGATCTAGGTGTCACACAGTGTGTGAGATAAAAGCATTAATAACTCTCTTGGTTATGATGATGTACTTTTGAAATAAAAAAGGACCACCGGTAATGACCACAGGGGCACTTGGAAAAGGTCCAAAGTCAAAAGTCAAAATAAATAAAGACTTTGTGACCACAGGAAAATGACCAAAGTCAAAAATCAAAATAAATGAGGACTTCCTATAAAAGTCAGAGGAAAAATAAAAGTACCTTTTTTGGTAATTGTGAAAGTGAAAATAGGAAAAGAATAAAAATATTATTATTTTATTTTTCCTAATCTTGTCCACTTACAGGTGAACAAAGGCTATAAAAGAAGATCAAGTCTTCTCATTTGAAGATACACTTTTTCTCTCACAGGTGAAGAAGATTGTCTTATGTTCAAACCCTCAGCTAGGGTTTTATCAACAAAGTTCATCTTCAACATTTTTACACAGTCATCTTCAGCATTGCGATCTTTGGGGCAGCCTTCTTCACTTTCGGGCAGCTGAGATTTTTGGGGCAGCCTCTTCTATTTTTTTCGGGCTGTTTTTTCGTTTTTGGGCAGGCCACTTTAGGGCAATTCCCTATTGGCACCCACGGGAAGCCTGCTACAGGCATACCCGCAAAGGTTTGGCCCAGGACCAACCCTTAGGGCAGCCTAGGGCATACCCCTGTGGGGCTGCCGTGGCCACGGGCTACCCTACAATAGTCCCGGGCAGACAGTGCAGACCACGGGTTGCTATACAGCAGGCTTGGGCTGACTGTACAGTCCACGGGCTGCCATATAGCAGGCCCCAAGACCGAGGACAGGGCTCGGCCCAGCCTACGACCAATTGCCCAACCCTCAGCAACAAACCGGGCAGCCAAGCAGACTGATTGGGCAGCCAGGCAGGTGGATCGGGTACCCAGGTAGTAGATCGGGTAGTGGGCAATGGATCGGGCAGGTAGATTGGGTAGCAAACAATGGATCTGGGCAGGCAGTTTGGTTCTCCGGGCAGTCTGTAAGCTCTTGGGGCAGGAGAGAGAAAATTCTCAGAAAGCCCTAATTTGAGAAATTTGTGAAATTCTGGAAAATGTGGTTGTATTTTATCAGTCTGGTTTTTTGGTGATAATTATTGAAACTGTGGTAAATTCCAGATCTGGAATTTAAGGAACTTTTTGAAGAATTTCTTAAGCCATCTCATTTACGAGATGAGCTATTAATGCTTTTGGGGTTTTTATCCTTTTGAAGGTTTCCCCAGTGAAAATATTGTGTCCAAGTGTGCTGATGTGATAAATGTGTTTCTGCTATACTGCTGATTTGTTTAAGTAGATCTGCAAAATTTTTAAGTTTATGCTAATGCTGAAAATTCAACAACACATACACTATGTCGACAATCAACATATAAGAATTTTCTATGCCATCCATACGGCCAAATTGTTCCAGCTTCAAACTGAAAGAAATTATTTTATGGACATCATATGCCAAGCAGAGTTGTATCCAAAATAGTGAAGCTTTGGTTATGATCTGGCTTATTTATAGTGCGATTATTTTGGGTTTTTATTTCATATAGCTACTATGGTATGTCCCTTTGAAATCTGTGTTCCTCCCAGTCATCCGTGAAACCCATGTGACCTTGCACATATCCTTGTGCTTGAAACTCAATGAAACATAGGAATATATCTATGTTGCATGGGGACACAACCCACCCAAAAAGGCCCGTGTACCACTTTTCCATTGTTTCAAGGATCAAGGACGCTCAGGAAATGTTAAAAAATGGTTAAGTGAATTCACCGGGGATGAGGGGTGTTATGCTGTACTAGTACTAGCTTACTTTCAGATATCTGTCCAGGGTGAGGGGTTGTTTTTCTTCTTCAGGGTCAGGATGGGGGCGTTATCTGCATTTTATGAGGGATGGTTATGGCCGGACCCCTTGATTTTGTCTTTAGGAGCACTATGGCTTAATGACATTGCTTACTGCCTCATTTTAGGGCTTGTAACCCCAAGGTTGGTGTCTAGGGCTCCTAGGGGCAAATGACCCCCTTGTTTGATTTCCACACAGGTGACAACGTTCCCCTCAGACACACTTGCCTCCTCTTCCAGTCACCCCTCCTAGCCTTCTTTCACCACAACGCCATCTCTTCGGGAGTCTGCACCATGATAATGTCATCCTTGATGCCCAGGACTTCAAGCTTAATTGAGGGGGGGCGTTGAGGGTTTTTCAGCATATTTGGGGTTAGATGGGGCATGAAGTTCCCCCCCCTTCTCACTCCATCCATCAGGGTGGAGTTGTTTGCTCAATTTTACCTATTTTTACCAGTCTTTGGTGACTTTGGGGGAAAATACCCCAAGTTACCCCTATTTTATATTATTTTATGTTATATTTTTATAATACTTGTAGGCTTGGATAATTGTAAAAAGTGAGTATGAGAGGCTATAAATAAGCAATGTTCCTCCAAGGTTCTGGGACGACGAGATGTAGAAGCGGGGAGATGCACATTCGGGACGCGTGGAGACCACCCCCATATTTTAGGGAAATTCGGGGGCAGGGGAGAAGGGGACGTCGGGGTCATAAAAATTCTAAAAATAAAAAAAATATGAAAAGTATAATTCCTAACAATAACAATTCATCCCATGCAAATTAGTAAATTACTAAATACTACATTCATCATTGTGCAATCATGCAATGTAAATTAGAATTTGATAAATTAATAATGCAAACACATTGCATAATTCATCATGATTTGGAAATTTGCTTGGAGTTTCAGTGTTTCGTGCGAGACACACAGAAGGTTCGCCGAAGTTTCGGAGTTTTTATGGGGGACGCCAAGAAGGTTCAGAGTTTTGTGCAAGACGCCCATGAGGTTCACCATAGACCGAAACATTTCTCCCAAAGCAAGACACCTTGAAACGTTTCACCTGGAGTTTCGCCGTCCTCGGTATGCATGAAATGCTTAAACGTGTCCTCGACCTTGTGGGACGCGTCCCTGTGGAACACTATAAATAAGCCCTCCTCACTCATTGTAAAATCATAAGACTTCAGATAAAATATGATACTTCTTTTTCTCTCGTTATATGGGCTTATGATGTGATGCACACCTCTTGGAGAGTATTTTTTGGCTTGTGAAGTGAAATGTGGATGAATGCTAGGGTTTTCTTTTACACATACATGTTGATGCTAGAATGGTTGATGGAACTCATGCACAAAGGTGATCTATGGTCTTTCTTTGTTCATCTTTGTTGAATATTGGTAAGAATATCTCTATCTCTGTTGGATGGCGCTATCATAGTGCATTCTATTTGTTGATTAGGGCTTAATTATTAAGATTTTGCCAATTTTGTATGGTTAAAAGACCTTCTCTTGAAGAAGTCTTGTTTGTAAAGGGCCTTGGATCTCTACTTTGCTATTTGGTAGGCTCTCCCAACGAACCCTAGGGCTTGTTTGTGGATGCCCTAAGTTTGCAAGCCTAGAGGAACTCTTCTTGTAGGGATGCTTATCATCAATCACTCATGCCCTAGGATTGAGATAAGAATCATATCCCTTCTCTTGTCACTGTTTTACTTAAAATCTCATACATTTTCATGGTAGACTAGGGTGGACAGACCCTGCTAAGAGGGAAGACTACTCTCTCTTCTCCTCCTGCCTTGAACCTGCTGTTGATTTTTTTAAGCAGCATCGAGAGCCCTTCTCTTCGGAGAATGGGACCACCTGGTCCGGGACCACGGTGAAGACTCAACCCAGTGTTGAGTGACCATTCTGTTGAATGGTAGATATCTAGTCTGGGACCATGATATAAACCCAGATCTTCCCTGGGTAGACTCAACCTTGTGTTGAGTAGACATCTGGTCCGGGACCACGATGTAGACCAATCTGGGACTGGTAGACTCAGCTTAGTTCTGAGTAGCCATTCTCTAGGAGAATGAAGACACTGTAAGCTCTAGACTGGGTCCGGGCATGTGTGTGGCACTTTGACACTTGATCTATGGGCTTGGTGTGCTTCTCCAAGGATTAGCTACCCTTGGTTAAGTTACCCTGGTACCAGATCTAGGTGTCACACAGTGTGTGAGATAAAAGCATTAATAACTCTCTTGGTTTATGATGATGTACTTTTGAAATAAAAAATAAAAGTACCCTTTTTGGTAAAAGGTACCACAGGTAATGACCACAGGGGCACTTGGTAAAAGGCCAAAGTCAAAAGTCAAAGAAGAAAAATAAAAGTACCCTTTTTGGCAAAAGGTACCACAGGTAATGACCACAGGAGCACTTGGTAAAAGGCCAAAGTCAAAAGTCAAAGAAGAAAAATAAAAGTACCCTTTTTGGTAAAAGGTACCACAGGTAATGACCATAGGGGCACTTGGTAAAAGGCCAAAGTCAAAAGACAAAGAAGAAAAAAAAATAAAAGTATTTTTTTTTGGTAAAAGTGAAAGTGAAATTAGGGAAAGAATAAAAATATTATTATTTTTATCTTGTCCACTTAGAGGTGAACAAAGGCTATAAAAGAAGATCAAGCCTTCTCATTTGTTACACACACTTTTGCTCTCATAGGAGAAGAAGACTGTCTTATGTTCAAACCCTCAGCTAGGGTTTTATCAGCAAAGTCCATCTTCAGCATTTTTGCACAGCTATCTTCAACATTCCATTTTTTGGGCAGATTTCAGCAGACTGAATTTTTTTGGGCAGATTTCAGCAGTCTGATATTTTCAGGCAATTTTCAGCAATCTGATATTTTCAAGCAATTTTCAGCAGTCTGATATTTTCACACAGTTTTCAGCAGACTGAATTTTTTTTGGGCAGATTTCAGCAGTCTAATATTTTCAGGCAATTTTCAGCAGTAAGATATTTTCAGACAGTTTTCAGCAGGCTGATTTTTTTGGGCAGATTTTAGCAGTCTGATATTTTCAGACAGTTTTCAGCAGGCTGACATTTTTTTGAGCAGTTTTCAGCAGGCTGATTTTTTTGGGCATTTTCAGACAGTCTGAGATTTTCAGGCAGTTTTCAGCAATCTGATATTTTCAGACAGTTTTCAGTAGGCTGACATTTTTGAGTAGTTTTCAGCAGTCTGATATTTTCAGGCAAGAGAGAGAAAATCTCAGTTTTTTTGAGAAAGCCCTAAATTGGCAATTTTCTGTAAGTCTGAAAATTGTGGGTAAAATTATCAGTCTAATTTTTACTGATGAATTTTACAGTTATTGTGGTCAAAATTCAGATCTGGATTTGAGGAACTTTTTGAAGAATTTCTTAAGCCATCTCATTTACGAGATGAGCTATTAATGCTTTTGGGGTTTTTGTCCTTTGAAGGTTTCCCCAGTAAAAAATATTGTGTCCATGTGTGCCGATGTGATGAATGTGTTTTTTCCTGCACTGCTGATCTATTTATGCTTATCTGCAAATTTTTAAAGTTTATGCTAATGCTGAAAATTCAACATGGTATCAGAGCTTAGCATGTGAAAACACAGTAAAAGTATACTGATGTTGTTTCTCACTAGATCTTGGACTAAGATTTGTAGATCTAACATTTGGATAAGTGACAGAGATGGCTACCGTTGGTTTCAAACCGGAAGAGAAGCTCTCTGGTTCAGCAAACTNATACCGTTGGTTTCAAACCGGAAGAGAAGCTCTCTGGTTCAGCAAACTTCAATTCCTGGAAGGCCAGGTTGACAACCATTCTTGATGAGAATGACTTGGATGACATTGTTCTTAATGTCACAGAAGAGCCAACTACAAATGCTGGTAGGCTTGCCTACAAGAGAAAGCAAGGTAAGGCTAGAAGAGTTATTTATGATTCTATCAAAGAAGAATTGATGCCTAACATCACATCCTTGAAGACTACTAAAGAATGCTATGACACATTGGTAAACCTCTATGAAAAGAAGGCTCCCAGTCAAAAGAGAGTCTTAAAGAAGAGGCTACGAACTTTGAAGCTGAACAAAGATGAAAGTGTTGGTTCCTTCTTCACCAAGATCAAATAGGTAAGAGATGAACTCCTTGCTATTGGTGTTACTGTTGATGATGATGATCTTGTACAAACAGTGGTTGATGGTCTCCCAAGCTCTTGGGAAACCTTCATCTTGTACAAATAATGGTTGACGGTCTCCCAAGCTCTTGGGAAACCTTCATGGCATCCGTCTGTGGATGAGAAAATCAGCCAACCTTTGAAAGGCTTTGGCATGATTGCATACAAGAAGAAGCAAGGAACACTGACAAGGTAATCAAGAAGGATAACCTTGCACTTGCAACAAGGACCAAGAAGTTCACGAAGCCTTTCCCTCAGCAGAAGAAGGGTAAGAAACCTCAGGGTAAGTTTTCTGACATGTCCAAGATTGAATGTTATACTTGTCACAAGTTTGGACATTATGCTAGAGACTGCAGGCAAAACAAGAAGAAACCCAAGAGAAGGTTTCAAGCATCTACAGCAGAAGCAGAGGAAGAGGAAGATGAAGAACCAAAGAAGAAGAAGAAAACCAAGGCTAATAAAACGGATGAGCCTAAAAGAGAGTACTATTTGATTTCTGCTCTAACTGGTTCTTTCTCAGCTTGCTCCACTTCTTGGTTGGTGGATAGTGGTGCCTCCAGGCACATGACAGGTAACCGTGGTACCCTTGCCAGTTACAGAAAGAAGAAGTTCACCATTCAGGTAGAACTTGGAGATGACTCCACTTACAAGATTGAAGGAGTTGGCTCAACTTCACTTCAACTTGACTCAGGTACGGTTCTTCATATTGATGACATTCTTTATGTTCCTGGGTTAAAGAAGAGTCTTTTATCTGTTGTTGGTTTAGAAGACAAAGGCCACAGAGTCCTCTTTATGGACAAAAAGGTCTTTTTATGGGCAAAAGACACAGATCTAGACTCAGCAGTTCA